>JAQJVL010000421.1:0-350000 GCA_035578905.1 Stictocephala bisonia | reverse complement strand
TTATACGATACATTTTAATCTAGTCAACATAGTCTTCTTGTGTATTATAGTTAACTCTAACAGATAGTGATAACCGTAATTCTAAGTTGATAAAACTTTTAAATAATAATATTTTAATATTTTAGGCTATACATTAAATCTTCTGTAAATGTTAGTTTTATAGTTCTCTAATTCCTTGGATCGAAATATCACTTCGTTATTTTAACTAGTTAAATATAATTTAAGACAACTAAGTACAATCTCATCGCCAACCAAGATTGCTCTTCTTTCCGTGGCTATTAATCACACTTTGTATTTCGTTAGTCTGTTTCTAATTTAATTATTCCTTGCAATACCAACTGCTCTTAAAATTAATTACGTTGGTAGGAGGGGGGATGGGTCCTCTTAGTATTTTCTTTACCATTTTAAATATTACGATGACTACTCTAAATTCTTCTTTAATTTGGCACTAGCTTACTCAAAAAATCGAATGATATTTCGTCACACACCCATAAGAACCTATTAATTAAAGAGACAAAACGTTAACAAAAATAATATTATTGTGTTTTAAAATGGATTAAAAATAACTCATACATTCTGATTTTGTATCTTATGGAGTCCTTATGTTAATTTTATAAAATAAGTTTGTTTATTCCCCAGGTAGATAACAATGTAAATGTTAATATATAATTATAGTCATTTATATAGTTCAACTAAGAGCTTATTCAATATTATTATTAAAATACTTCAAGGGCCAAAAAGTATTTATTTATTTAAATGTTTTGTCTGAGATTAGATGTTATAAAAATATTTTTATTTCTACTAATACTTGCAGTTGTAGCCTACACACTTAACTTCGGTTGGTGTGGTGCCAATACGTGCAGCCTACACACTTAACTGCGGCTGGTGTGGAGCCAATAAGTGCAGCCTACACACTTAACTTCGGCTGGTGTGGAGCCAATAAGTGCAGCCTACACAATTAACTTCGGCTGGTGTGGTGCCAATACGTGCAGCTTACACACTTAACTGCGGCTGGTGTGGAGCCAATAAGTGCAGCCTACACACTTAACTTCGGCTGGTGTGGAGCCAATAAGTGCATCCTACACACTTAACTTCGGCTGGTGTGGTGCCAATACGTGCAGCCTACACACTTAACTTGGGCTGGTGTGGTGCCAATACGTGCAGCCTACACACTTAACTTGGGCTGGTGTGGTGCCAATACGTGCAGCCTACACACTTAACTTGGGCTGGTGTGGTGCCAATACGTGCAGCCTACACACTTAACTTGGGCTGGTGTGGTGCCAATACGTGCAGCCTACACACTTAACTTGGGCTGGTGTGGTGCCAATACGTGTAGCTCACACTCTTAACTTGGGCTGGTGTGGTGCTAATACGTGCAGCCTACACAATTAACTTCGGCTGGTGTGGTGCCAATACGTGTAGCTCACACTCTTAACTTGGGCTGGTGTGGTGCCAATACGTGCAGCCTACACACTTAACTTCGGCTGGTGTGGTGCCAATACGTGCAGCCTACACACTTAACTTCGGCTGGTGTGGTGCCAATACGTGCAGCCTACACACTTAACTTCGGCTGGTGTGGTGCCAATACGTGCAACCTACACACTTAACTTGGGCTGGTGTGGTGTCAATACGTGCAGCCTACACACTTAACTTGGGCTGGTGTGGTGCCAATACGTGCAGCCTACACACTTAACTTCGGCTGGTGTGGTGCCAATACGTATAGCTCACACTCTTAACTTCAGTTGGAGTGGTGTCGATACGTGTAACCCACACACTTAACTTCGGCTTTTGAGGTGCTAATACTTGTAGCCCACACACTTAACTTCAGCTGGAGCTGTGTCGATACGTGTATCCCAATCACTTAACTTCTGCAGTTGTGGTACCGATAGGAGTAGCCCACAAACTTAACTTGAAGTGGTGTGGTGCATATCCGTGTTATCCACACTCTAATTTTTTATATTTAGTAGTGATGATATGAACTGTTTTATTAGATGGTTTTGTAACCATTTCAGTTAGGGGGTGAATTAAAAACAGACCTGATGTGCTAGGATTGACGTCACAGTGTTGCAAGGGCCAAAATATAAAAAAGTTCACTATAGTGAGTGTAACATAGAGATCATTTATAATACCTCACTTTCCCTGCTAACTGTATTCACTGTGATGTATAATTTAAAATAAGTACAACTATACAGTACAAACATTATTTTTCACCACAAATTGTTTAAACTAGTGTAAGCTTACACACGAATACAAAAAAAGTCCTTGTTTCACTTTTTGTTCGATGTCTTAATTACATATGACGATAAAATGAGAACACTATTTACTATCAAACATTAGCCGTAAATTTTATATTTAGAGTAGGTTTTATGTCCTGGCACGCCTGGATATAACTTAAACGGCCTAGGATATTAATACAAAGTTAAAGATCGTCTTATTTTACCAGGTGAATTTAGGGCTAAGAAGCCCTCTCAAACATTTAACCGGGGGACAACTACTTAAGGGTGATTTCTGAACCACCACCAATGACAAACTAGGCTACTCTTACCTCCGTCAATAATCCAATATAAAACACTTTATTAAGCTGACATGTTTCGTTGCTATCACAACATTTTCAAAGCTTGCAACTCGTCAATCACATAAAACTAAACATTAAAAACACAGAACACACGGTGACACGAACATAAAGTACATTTAGATCGGACAGGCGGGCTGCGTGCTAGGACGGGATCGTCCTGACGGTCATTCATCCGAGGGACAACCATTCTCCATGTTGCTTTACTCCGTTATCTTGAGATAACGTCGGAACGCTCCAGTTATTAATGTGAGACCTTGACTATGCCTATTTTATATATATATATATATTATTTTTCAATTTGTTAAACTTTTAGCCCCTCTTTCTAAAGGGGGGCACAGGGGTGCAAGTAAAATTTTTCAGATCCAACCCCTATCATATTACCTGTCATTTTTAAGGGAATAAACAAGAAATCCAATGATGAAAACTAGAGGTCCCTACGTTTTAGCAGTGTACAGGCCTATTTAACTACAATAATACACTATAACTCCCTTATCCTGTTTTTCGTTACATGAGTCAATACTAACCCAAATTCTTAACACTTACCTGTTTTCCTGTAGCAGGTGTTCCAACTGTTCAGCTTCAGCTGTTTAAGAGTGTATTAGCCGTGTCTTAAGACATTTCCAAAAAATGGTTTGGGAAATGTTCAAAATTCTTTCAGATACGTCATGGACGTCATTTGCCTATGTTTAGTACACAATTTTTTTTAATGTAGCCCCAAAAGAATTAGTCAAGTGAATTAAGGTCAGGAGACCTTGATGGCCATTCCACAGTGCCCCTCCGGCCTATCCATCTTCTTGGGAAGACATTATTTAAATAGTGTCATTCTTCATGGCCGTAGTGTGGTGGTGATCCGTCTTTTTCCAAGGACGTTACATATGAAACTCTACACACTAATGTTGGTTTTTATATGTCCAGTGACGACAAGTATGCCTATTGACGCTACTGTTGGCTTCGTCACTTAAACGCATATTTTCATGAACTCAAGTTCAGCATCTATTTTGCCCATCATTACAAAATTAATTTCAATCCTGTGGTCATAACCGTCTTTACTAAGCTCTTATACAAATTTTTATTTAAAAGGTTTGAATTGATTACATTTGAGAACGTTTCTTACTAACGTTTCTTACTTCTTACTACATTGGCTAATGTCGTGCTCCCAAGCTGTTCTTACAGATAAGTGGGGATTTTCAACAAAGGAATTAATAACAATACAGGAGCCCTTTCTGGCTTGGATTTATCTTTTCTACAATGTGTTTCATTAAATCGGTGAGTAATTCTTGCCACCTTAAATCTCGCTATGGGATTGATTAGTTGTGGGAAATTCTCATTGAATAAGTAGTCTGCTACTTCACCATAAGATATTATACGATAAGTTCCTTAACGTTTCATCATTAACACAGTACTTCTTCCAAACCTACAGTAGAACCTTCCGTAATAGAAATAAAATATGTAATACAGTTTGTCAGAAAAATAAACTTGAACGAAAATTGTTAACAACCTATGCTATGAAATGATAAAATGCAAGTGAGTAGGACACAAAAGAAAGCCAACAGTAGATTGTTAAAACTAGTAAGATAAGAAGTTTCCAAGCATGTTGACTCATGTAACGAAAATTGGGACAAAAGAGTAGATTGTTTCTTATTATTATTTAGTATTTTACTCTGTTAAATTAAACGTAGAGACCTCTAATTTGCATAATTTGATTTCTTTTTTTTATTTCCTTTAAAATGAGAGGTCACATGTTAAGGGTTTGAAATTAAAAATGTTTGGTTGCCCCCTTTATCCCTCGGTCCGCTGATGTAAAACAACAATGATACTCATAAGTAAATACTTTGTTACGTAACAATCATCTTAGGTAGCCACTCCTGATTTACCTGGGCAGCACCTGGGTAGTCTCCAGCGTTTTTGGAGGCGTAGCAGCAGAAAAAAAAGAAAAAAAGAAAAAAGAATACTTACTAAATCTCAGATACTTACCGACATTATAAATTTATGTTTGTGTAATAAATCAAAAGGATTTTGATATTTTAAAATATACAGGGTAGAGGAAAAAAATGGAAACGCTTTCACAACAACGTTATTTTTTCAATATATAACGTGACAGTTTATTTTTTTCATAAAATTTTGTTCCATAAAGAATAATTTTTGATCAGATTTACTTAAAACCGTTAAATAGCTGAGAAATAAGTTTTTCAAATTAGTAACTTTGAAATTCAAATGATCGCTACTATGGACAGGGTAAACCTCTCGAAGTCCGGTTTGTTCTAATTTATTTCTCTTAAATAAATCTTTAATTTGCTACCAAACTCGACCCAAGCTTACATTGAAGATTTTCGTTCAATTCCTTGTGAGCCGTCACCCTGAAAAGATAAAATTTTGCTAAAGGCGCCAAAAGGTATGTTCTTTATAACCATGATTATATACAAGATTTTACTTTTACAAGTAAAGTCATAAAACAAATTGTGAACATGTTTCCATCTTTTCCACCCTATATAACTCTTGGTTTCAGACCAATGATACTAACATATTCTTAAAAATAATATCTTTATTATTTGGTTGTTTATTTATTTTGTTATTTAATATACGTTGCTAGCACTGAATTTTTGATAGCGTTGTTTATTAATCAGTACACCTTCGGCATATATCTTAATGTGGAAATGATAACCTTCACCTCTCTCAGATTCTAGTAATAGGGTTACTCCTGTGTGTCCTACCCCACCTTTGGTAAGGGTAACATGACCCTTATTTTCATTCTTTAGGTTTAATACTTCGATACCCGTGATGAAGTCTAATTCTTGTTCTTGGCCTAGATTGAACTCAAAATTAGTATCTCTTTTTATAAGAGGCACTCCAATCTTCTTTTCCTCCCCATCATAAGCCAACCTAGAATAAAATACAAGGAATTTACTTTGTTAGTTTCTTAAACTACGGTAACTTAAACCTAGATAAAAACATTTGCACTTTCACATCAAACACTTTCCATCAAACCAGTATACAAGCACATTTAAAAACAATTAAAATGTTATATTTAAAATACCCTATTTTCTCGCAAAATTGGTATGTTTTAAAATGTAAATTTTTTCAAAAACCATAAAACAAAGAATTTTGAAATCGTGCGTTAATTTACGAAACAGTTAGAAGAACCTAGAATAAAACAATTGATGTGATTCAATACCTAAAACCAAAATATTGTGTAAATAATTTTTATAAAAATGTGATTGATTACAAACATTTTGTAATATTAACATTTTTTATAACAAATAAAACATAATCAATGATTGAATAGATTGAATGAGAATGATTGATTGAATGAGGTGCCTGGCTGTTGCTGTGTTTATGCCTAAGTACACAGAAAATACAAGAAAATTCAAAAATCACGTTTTTAAAATTGATTGAAAGTAAATATAAAATATTTTCCTCTTAAAAACAAGAGTAATTAGATAAATCTGTATAAGTTTCTATCCCAAAGATTTCTTATATTATGAGTTTGCTATGTTGCACAAAATAAAATGTAAAATGATTTCATTAACATCATTGTTTGGATTTTAAGTAAAAACAAATAGAATACATACCATTTGTCTCTGTTGTATAGAGAATTAAAAAAAATTAAGAAAGTAAGAATAATAGACAATATCTTTACTTATCTAATAAAAAAATTGCTTCCTTAAAATTTTCCTTGCACTCAAATCAAGACTTATTTTTCAGACATTTTAATTCATCAGAGATGAGCTTTAACAGTAGCTATTTAAAAAAAGTTTAATTAAAAATAAAAACAGTTAAATGAACATTTTTCCTATTAATACCTTGATTTTATTTTCTTTATTTAACATAATTTAAATTGCTTTTTACATATTTAAACCATGTTTTGAACCTGTTGAATTTTCTTTCGTGTAAAACAACGGATTTATTATAAGCTGTATTTTAAAAACGATATAGTTGTCTAGTTACTTTTATTCTTTAAAGGATTTTTTTTCTTTTTTAATCCATTTTAAGATTTAGGCAGTAATTACATTCTTTTGGAGGACTTAAGCTGCATACTTCATCATAGTTGCAGCCTGTTCCTAATATCCACACAAAGTAACCTTCGGCCAATCTTCAAATAATGTAAACATCTTGCTATTTTAACATTCGGTTAATTCAAAGGAAAAATTGTGTCAAGAGGTTTATAATATTCAGATACTAAAATTAGCATAATGTAATATTACATACTTAATTTACTGTAACTATTCTAGTTTATTTTCATTTACTATGTATGGTAAGGTATAGATCTGATTACGATAAATATATCAGACCATTAATGTTGTATAGTTCTTGTATGGAATCAATTAATAGTAACTAGGGTTAATTGAGCACATTTAAAAGTAGTATAATACCAATAGTAATACTAATTATTATGGACTCACTTTTGGTGAAGTATGGATATTATTTGTTTGGTTGTTAATATGGTTTGTAATCGATTGGTCATTTCATGAGTACAACTTGTTATTGAACATAGTTAAATTTCCCTTATTAGTATAATGTCCTTGCCTGTAGAACTTGTTTTTATCATGAATTCTTAAAGTAACGTTTGTATCATTATACAGAGTAAAGTGAATTTATTATAATATGCGTTAAGATGTTTGTTGTAAATTATATTTCTCATTGTATCCGGGAGGGGGGAAACTATATAGCATAATTTTGATTATTTATTAATTTATTACATGAGTATACGTAGAATCCAAAGTTGATATTTGTTTGAATAAATTTGATTGAGGATTTCTGATACGGAATAGTTTGTCTTATGTATTACTGTATGTAAAGAATATGTTAAAAGGAAATGTAAAAAGATAGGATAAGGTAATTATAATATTTTGGATGATAATTGCCAAAATATTTTGCTGTAAAATAATATGTGAGTTGTACTTTCTCCAGTTTCGGTAGTTATTCCAGGTCCTGATCTTCGAAAATATCTGAGCGAATTTTTAAGGCTAATGTTTTATCTTATTCTTTTGTAGAATATTTGTTTATATATTACTTTGTAATACTTTTGATACTTTAGACATATACATTTTTGTGACGTATACTTGGTTAATACGTCAAATGTTACAACCAATACGAGTAATTAAAAATGAGGTACTGTTGTAATTGTAATAGGCATATGACAAGAATGACCTTGGTTTCGAACATGGGATATATTTTTTAAAAAATTATGTTCTTTATTAATTTATTAATGTATTCAATTCAAATCCCTTTTATAGCAAATGCTACGTAAAATTCACTCTTTAGAATTCAAGGACCAATGGCGTGACGGTGTAAGCCAGCCGTAACCATAGCAACGCCTTTACGTCTTGCATTGTTGCCACGTTTCAGTTCTTTAAACGCACCTGCTTTAATACTTACTTATTTGATAGTGAGAATTTAAATGTGTGTTGTAAATTTATGTTGTGGATGTGTGCGTATCCGATTCCCCGTTAGAGTGGATTTTTTTCACAATCAAACAATAGATTACTTTAACTTAATACATATATGTAAACATGACCTAAAATTTATTTAATTAATTTTCTATCTTTAATAAATTTATGTAAATTGTATATCCTTTAAAATTATTATAGTTCAAATACAATATAAATTAAAACGGATTTTCATTTCATTATGATAGTGCGTTTTTTTTTTTTTTTTTTTTTTTTTTTTTACTATATTGTTTATCCTTTTGTTTATATATTGTGGTTTTCGCATTATTTATGAATTGTTCTATATTTTATAATTGTTTTGACCAATTGAAATTTCTCTTAAATTCGATTTCTTTTGATAACAAACTCAGTACACTTGGCAACAAACATCACACCTCAGAGCTGAACTCTCTTGTCGAGTCGGAACATTCATTAAACAATATATAGTAGTTTCCAAACATAAAATTATGTCTGTGTAAGTAAATAGGGACTTTCGGCTGACTTAAACATGAACATTACAACAACATTTAAAATTATGTGTACGCGTGGGTGAGTGGGTTAATACTAATGTATTTTTTTTATATGTGGGCGTATGGGTGAATACCAATGTAGGTGTATGTATGGGTTGTTTGGTCAATACCACTACACGTGGATGTGTGGGTGGGTGGTTCTGTACCACTTCACGTGTATATGTGGTGGATGGATCAGTATCAATATACGTATATAGTTGAATGGATTGCGGAATGCAAGTGTTTAGTTGGGTGGATGGGTCAATATCAGCATTGGGAATTATGAAGTAAATATTACTGTTAGACCTATTGTTCAGTTTATAATTAAATTTACAGTACAAGTAAACGTAACACAACACAAATTTATTACAATATAAGCACAAAATGGACAAATATATTACAATACGAGTACAAAATGCACAACTATTATGGTGATCGATTTCGGTGAACCACGCCGAGTCATTGAGAATCATTCTTTTGTGAATCCCTCTGGTCTGAGGAAGGTGACCGTGGTTCACCGAAATCTATCACCATTATATTTGTTTATTTTGTACTTGTATTGTAATATATTTTTGCACTTTGTGCTTATATTGTAATAAATTTGTGTTGTGTGACGTTTACTTGTACTGTATATATACTTACACATATTATGCTAATTAAAAACTATTTAATTAATTTTATTGTTGGTTAATTAATTGTTTTCTATATATTTGTTGTTAGTTATTAAACAAATTTAACTATGGCATACTGTAGTTAAAGGCAACGTTTTTTTACTATACTTCTCTCACTATAAGATACGTTATAGAGGCGAAATACTTACTTGTAATTTCATACATCTCTTTAATAATACACACTTTAAAAGTAACATGCATTTATATTATGCTTAAAATTCAACAAAACCAAGTAAAATTAAAAATATATGAAATATATAATTATAGTTTTAATTTAAGCTAATGATTTGTTTGAAAAATTAGGCATTTGACCATCAGTGTCATTAAATATAGGAAGCAATTAAATTATAATTGTACAAGACTTTCTGATCTATTATTTTAGTTTAATCTAACCTTTGCAAAAAAGATGATAATCACAATCTGTCCATTCCCCATGGACTATTGATCTGTGCGGGGAAATTATGACATATGTTTACCTTATAAGATATTTCTGCTACTTTATATAATTTTGCACTTGAGAAATACTTTTATCATATAGTTCTACATTTAAAACATTTTACTAAAAGCTGTACATGATAAAATACAAGGATTTTCACTCATTATCAAGACACCGACTGATTTGATAGTCAATATAGTCAGTTGTTTTCTCCCTAAAATATATAATTGTTTATATATAAACTAGTTCACGTTAGGGCTACTATTTTATTAAATTGAATGATAAATACTGTATAATGAAGTACCCTTTTATTCATTTTTATAAAAATATATGACCGGTTTCGGCTCTTAGGCCATCTTCAGATAGTAAATAATATAACCTGAAATAAATTAACAAATTGTAAAAATAAAAGTAAAACAGATCAAAAATAAAAAAATAAAACTGTTTTATTTTTATAATTTGTTACTTTATTTTAGGTTATATTATTTACTATCTGAAGATGGCCTAAGAGCCGAAACCGGTCATATATTTCTATAAAAATGAATAAAAAGGGTACTTCATTATATTTATCTTTCAATTTATAATTGTTTATATTGGTTAATTTATTAGATATTTCGACAATCACAATAAATAGGCATAAAACTCCTGTCGTCCTCAGTCGCTAATAAGTGCTTTATAAAATTATAAAACATTAAAATAAAAAATTGCTTTATACGTAGGATAAGGTAGTTACTATAACCTGAATACGGAAATTTTATAAATAGGTGTATACCTGTCACAAGTTTTATAAATAGGTGTATACCTGTCACAAGTTTTATAAATAGGTGTATACCTGTCACAAGTTTTATAAATAGGTGTATACCTGTCACAAGTTTTAAAAATAGGTGTATACCTGTCACGTTTTAAAAATAGGTGTATACCTGTCACAAGTTTTAAAAATAGGTGTATACCTGTCACAAGTTTTAAAAATAGGTGTATACCTGTCACAAGTTTTATAAATAGGTGTATACCTGTCACAAGTTTTAAAAATAGGTGTATACCTGTCACAAGTTTTAAAAATAGGTGTATACCTGTCACGTTTTAAAAATAGGTGTATACCTGTCACAAGTTTTAAAAATACTTGAAGCGGTTAATACCCCCTTTAAATTTACCTTTTAAAGGATAAAGTGCTTATGAGAGAAGGTTAGGTTAGGTTAGGCTATAAAGACTGTATAGATTATCTAATCAATCAGCTTTTTGATAATGAATGAAATACTGTTGATAATTATTTTCTTTAACAATTAATAAACAACGCTTTTACGTTTGTGGCTATATTTTATAACATAAAACTTCAATCGGCATACATTGAAAGTTTAAAATATATATAAAACTATAACATACAATTATATTGTAAGTAATAGTTGGAAAGATCCTTAAAATTTAATAATATGAACAATCCAACGCCAACATATAACTGTCAAGCAGCATTGTATGTTTTTCTAAATATATAATCAATTTTACAACAATATAAAACATATTGAGTTTATGATGTATTATTTTTGGTAAATATTACATACATTAAATTTTAATTGGTAACTTAAATATACACACATTGTATATTTTATAATAAAGATATTTCCTATAAAGGGTAAAAAATAAAAAAAATAAAAAGAGAAAAGTAATTTTTTCCATACATCATTTCTTAATTAAATTTTTTTCTATAATTATATTCCGTAAAGTATAATTTTATATCAGAATAATTTATTTAAAAAACTTTAAATAGTGTAGAAATAATACTGTTCAAATTAGTTACTTTTAAAATCAAATGACCGCTACTCTGGAAAAGATAAACCTTTCGAATAGCGGTTTCTGGTCATTATCTTTTTTTAATATACATTTTATTTGACACTAAACTCAATCTAGGCTTAAGTTGAAGATTTTCGTTCAACTTCTCGTAGGCCGACCCCCAGAAAATATGAATTGTCACTAATGGCATCAAAAAGTATGTTCTTTGTAACCATGACCGTGTACAAGATTTCACTTACAAGTGAAGTTATAAAAAATATGTGAAAGTGTTTCCGTATTTTTCTACCCTGCATATTATTACATAGTTAAAGCAATCATATAGTCTGAATATAGAATATAGTGTAATTGTGTAAAAAACGTTGACGTTAGGTAAGTACATTAGAAAATGAAATGCTTTTGAATTATTCCCTACTCACAATTAAGGTACCGTTTTAAATACGTCCTACAAATAATAGACTTATTTTTTGCAATATTATGAATAAAGTAATATAGGAAAATTAAAACGAGTTATTTTATTGTTACACTTTAAACTATATGCGAAATAAATTTTTGTATTATAGTGTACTACTTACATTGAAGTATATCTCCTACTACCGACGATAAGACAGGTGCCCGTTACGTTTGGTCTGTTGACGCAATCATTTGAGATGGCATAATAATTTGCTGGTCTTTCATGGGGTTTACCTTGAGCTTTCGCCAAAACCACTAATAAAAAAATTGATACTAGCAGCAAACACTTGTACAGCATGTTTTTCAAAGAAAATAAATAAGAAAATCTCTAATCCATCAGACCTTGCTGGTGATTTACAGCGAACGTAACTGTGCCGTATATATACAACGAGAGATCTTGTCCGTAACTAATTTATCTTTTGAATGGTAACAAAAGTCTAATGTTATCGATAATCTTATTGAATGGTTTAAAAGCTATATTAATCTTACAACAATACGCTATTTAGAAAATGAACACAATCGAGTTTAATATAGAAAATTTAAATTTTTTTGTCCAAATTAAATTCTTTGACCTAAGAATTTCAATGGAAAGAGAACAAATGTTCTTATTTCTAAAGTAATAAATGTATCATAACAATTAAAATAAATTGGTTAGATTTCCATTAAGAAGTTGAACAATGAAGAGTAATAAAATAAAGAAATCAAACATTTGTTGGATCAGAGAATATATTGTTTAGTATATGTTGAAAATATAAAAATTACCTTAAACCAATAGCATTATTTATTAACAAGGTTGACTTGAAACTTCAAAAAACATTCTTCTTTAATACTTTGGGCTTTTTTATACAGGGTGTTAAAAAATGTGGGACAATATTTTGGGATATGGTATAAGAAGTTAAATTATATATAAGAGTTCCTCTATTCCTATGGTCTATCTCACATGGTCTCGTCTGTTTTTTTTTTTATTTTTTTTTTTTTTCATAACTCAAAGATGGCTTTAGCTACAGCGTTGTAATTTTATATAGTTGAATTTCTTACCAAAATATAACTGTCCGCTGGAAAAAAAAATAATATTTCCAATATTTAAAAAATGGCGGCCTTCTTAATACTTTAAAGAAAAAATTCATGGAAACCGACTAGAGGAGAAAACATTGCTAGGACACAATAAAAATAGCTTATGAAAGTACTATGTTATTACCTTATTTGTTACAATCGGATAGTAAATAATGGAATTCATGCATAAAGAAGCCCTTCCTATGGACATACTCAATGATATTTTACAAAATGTACATTAGTGATCTAACATTATTCCAGAGGAACAAAGATATTGATTTTCACTAAGATTTTAATTCAATTTCTGACTCATTCAAATAATCCTATTTTAAGTAAAAATAATTATGTAAAAATAATTGTAAAACATCATTACCGGTAAACCTTTAAATTATCATCTTTGTCTGTTATTGGCAGTATTATCTCTCCAATAACACGCTTGTTATTTTCCTTAACAATATACTACTTTTTTCTCCCAAATAGATTGATTTACAGAGAAATATCCAGTGGATCTCATTCGTTTGTAATAACCGAATAGTAATCGGATATTTGAATATTGGAGAAAGGATATACCTTAATCAGATTAACTTGTAATAATATGATATGGCCTGTATTCACGTGAGCTCATATCTTTTGTTGGTATTTCTATATGGGGATAATTCCCTGTACGGGAAATGCCAAAGCTTTATTGGTTTTAGTATGTGAGAGTCGAAGTGAATAGATTGAAATATTTTACTAAAATATACTTTACAAATATTTGTAATAGCCTTTAAAAATTTTTCAAAAAAAAATTTGAATTTCAGCTTTCCCTTTAATCCAAAAATAATATTGATCCAACATAAGATGTTAATTGCTCTGTTTAATTTAGTAGGATTGTATATTTGATCTTTACATATGTCATGATCCGAAGTGACGAAACAGCTGGTAGTATCAATCTTAACATATGTATAAAAACATGTTGAGTAACATTACGATAGCATATATTGCTTTAAAAAATAATTTGCACTTTGTTATATATTTATTTTACAACACAAATACTAAAAAATTAAACACAGCTCACCATTTACCATATCGACTTATGTTTTTAACATTATGTTTCGAATACTTTAATTAAACATAGTATTTTATTTTTAACAACTTCTAAAAAACTCGTATTTAATTAAAGGGAGATTTTCCTAAAAATGATACTTTACAGATCAATTTCATTCGTACTTACTCCCTTTAGCTTGTGATTAAAAAATTTTTGAAAAATTGATTTTTGACTATCGTGGAAAACTATTTTTAAATCCAATTATTATTTTAATGTTTACATATAGTAATGGAACATAGCAAATACTTATATTTTGTATACTATTTATCTAGGCTGTGTGAGTAAAATATTTGTCTCAGATACTCGTATTTTACAGTTTGCGTTATGTCTTAATTTTTATTTAATTTCCTACCGATATTAAACAAATAAAAAATACATAATTTCAATAAAAAACTATTGTGCTTAATGATGGGTATTGTTATAACATTTTTATACTTATTAGCCAATATTAGAAATTAAAGCATAACATTTTCACACAACCGGTTAAATTCTGTAAAGAAGAGAATGTAACGGAATATATCACGCATTCTGATATCCCGTTAAATATATTATCCTATAAATATATGTTTTGATAATTTATATAATATAGTTGAATCATATAAAAAAAAACATAATTGTCATCGTTATTTACGGATCAATATATATAAAAAAGTATTTAAAAAATCTAAAATAAATAAAAGTAACTTGTACAAAATGCAACGATTACTCATAAATTTAAATATAATAAGTATAATATTACATGTAACTTTACGTGACGTTTGAATGCCAAGCTAGCTCATTAAGTACATATTGCAGTTAAAAACATGAAAAAGTCCACTTAAAAAAATGTTAATTTTTAAGCAATGTTCTTTATTATTTATTATCATGTTATTTAAGCTATATCCTCTTATCAAAGAGATTTTTAATTTTAATGAATACGCTTAGTATAATGTTTTTAACTGTATTTATGGTAATATACAATGTTTTGTTTTAAATTCACCATCATATTTTTTGATCAGGAAAAATGTCCACAAAAAAGCCAAATTCCAAATTAATTTACAATTAAACTGTTTACAGTATAATATAATAACATCCCATTTACAAACAAAACTCTAACAAGCAACCATATGTTCAATGTTATCCGGCTCAGACTGTACAAATGCAGACAGTAAATGAAGGATGGCGCCTTCCTGTTATCAGTAATGTTATCTATTGTCACTGCCTATCCACGTGTGCTATTTCTTTCTGAGAACACTTTGGAGAATTTGCACAGTGCAATAATACAGAGTCACTTTTATTGGCATTGCTAAGTCAGTCTTCCTAGTAAACGCCTTTGTAGAGATACTTTCTACCACATGATTATTTAAAATGTAAATATAAATTCTTATTTTTTTTATGTATGAGATACCAACACAAATTTTAGAGTTTAAGCTGATTATGAATGATTAATTTAGCTTAGAACGAATGTGAATAGTCCGTGTAGTCTAGCTACTAACTGTATTCGAATATTCCTCAGAAAGTGTAATTTATCCAGTAGCCCAGGTTAGGTTAGGTTAGTAGCCAAAATTTCCAGATCAACTGAGGGATCTACAGCTTTACGTGGAATTAGAACCATATACTATTGCTATAATTTTCAACAAATTGTCAAGTCTGATGTTCACTCCCTCCTGCACAATATCCGGACACTGATTACCACCCAAAAATCGACACCCCGGACTTTTATAGTAGTGTCTATGCCATTAGCAACCATTTAGCGGACGCCATGTTGATGTTATGGAGGACCGAGATAGAACCTATCGCCAACAATTTCCACATCATTTCTTTTCTCCAAGTAGCTGGGTTTCAACACTACACCACTAGTATACGGATAAAAAGACCGTTAATATACAAACTTGTAAAAAATATTTCTTACCAGTAAATTGAAGACAATTTTTAACGTGGTAATGTGAATATTATGAAGTTTAAGACTTCACCAGTACACAATTTAAGGAATCACTGTAAAAAATAAAAAAAAAAAAAAAAAAACATTGTATCCACCTAAGCTAGAGTGTTGAAAAATCAAGCCAAGTAAATTAATATACTAGACGTATTTGATTACGGTTGCACTACTAGCATAAAATCATACACAATTTAAAAGTCATTCAGTATACAAGAAGTAATATATTTACTGGTGTAAATATAATAAATATTTCAATTTCTTAATTTTTTAACCGTAATACAAAAAATATATCTTCGTAGTGGTTTTAATTGAATAACATATGTATTATATAGGAAAACTAGAATTCACGAATTTTATTTTACGGTTCAAATTACCACAACAATACGAAACCATTGTTTCACATTCCAATAAATTAAAAAATGTCTTTAAACTGTTGGTTTATTTCCAGAGTTGTATTCTTTAAACCTCTAAACCAAATACTTATACGAATATTCATATCTTTTTGTTTTCTTGCTTCATTTGAGAATCGATAAAGAAATAAAAATAATAGTTTGTACACTGTAAAGTTTGGCCTAACTCTCCTGTTAAATAATGATTGCAAATAGCTTTATTGTTCGTGGATTTTTGTTTCATATAAGAGTTTTACTATAGTGGTTTTAGATATTGACAAAATTTTGAAGTAAAGCTGTTTTAATTTCAATTTAAATATCTTAAATTTGTATATGGAATCAAACTCATTGATTTTCATTAATCACCAAAACGTCTATTTGTTAAATAGTTTATGAAGGAAATAGTACTGAGGCAAGAACATGTTGAAAGTTGTAAGAACATATTTTTTAATTACAATAGTAAAGGAAAAATTATGAAATATAACAACTCAGATATTGTTTTATTAATTTATTAAATGTATAGCCTATCATGTCAGGCTAATATCAAATCACTAATTGCAAACATGCAATCAATATAAGTGATTCATTGGTTAATAGTAAGTGCTTCCATTTATTCATATGTACCGTTATTTATTCTAAATACCAAAAATACACGATTTTGGAAAATTATATGTAAACAGGATTAAAAGGATTAAATTAAAGGGCTAGACCTATGGACCGTTATTAATTTTGAGTAAAACGTTTCATAGTTTGCTTTCACGTAAAAACATGTGTGCTTAATTTAGTAAAATGCACATATTATCATGATGTTTACTATAATTAAACTATCATAGAGCAATACACAATATAAATAACGCTCTACACAATACATAATTTATGAAACAATTTCTGTGTTCTGATAATGTTTCAATAATTGGTTTGATAAACACAATGTAACATACAGTTTACTTCGTCTTATATCTGCTGTTAACTACATTATGCAAAGTTTAAGAGCCTTATAAGTAACACGTCTACATGCAACCGTGTTTCCGCCTCGGTTACTTCGCTGTAAATAATAGCGAACCATGCAGCTTTTGCATTAAAGGCAGCCTACCTTAACAAAGGTACGTTTGCTCTTTTGACAAATGTTTCCATGGAACATTATCCTTAAATTTAATCTCGTATAACGTATACACAATACAAAATTTAATCTAAATGTATCTGCTAATATTCTATGTTATTACATATGAACCTTTAATTGAAATGTATGAGTGCAATCAAGTTATTTAAGAAACACTTGTAACCCTATCTTTAACCATACAAATAATATAGTGATTTACTATTTTTAGCCACGAAACGTAATGCGTAGATATATCTAAGGGTATTTTTCAATTAATTTTTAAGTTGTCTCATAAGTAATAAAATGTGTTGAGAGACACCATGAACTTAAACTTAACTCCATAAAAACCATAAGGTTTTTATGGAGGTCTGGTTAACTATCTAGGTTTACTAAGAACATAGCTAATGAAGAAACAACGTAACATGTTTTACTAAAACTTTAAGAATGTATAGTGGACAAAATGGTACTACCCAAACTTGTGTAAAGCAACATTTAAAAAAAGAAAAATTTTATAATAATGTAACCAATAATTTTTCCATCAATGACATCTATTCAAATTGTGTGATAGTATCTGTACACACACCTTTGGCTAAAGGCTTACATTAATTACGTATATAACATACATAAAATTACATAACTATAAATGAGGATGCTATATACGTTTGTGTAATTTACATGGCGGGGGTAGGTGGGGACAATGAGGACGATAGAGGGGAGGGGAAAACATTGTGTGTATGTGTTCTCCTTGCAACTACAAGAGACAGGGCGATATATTCTAGAGCTAAATTTCTTATAGTTCTCTACTGGGGAAATTGAATGAACATCCTTAGATGACCATAAATAGAAAATGTATCTATGATTGGTTACGTAAATGATAAGGTTGAAACGCAATAAACACGATTGAAATTGTTTGTAATATTATAAGATATTATTCAATTTTGACCGTTTTCAAAGTATTCAGTCTTAACAAAACTTTCAACTTTTATTATATTTAGGCTTTTCCTCAACTTTCGTTGTCAATTTAGTTTATAAAATTATCCGTAATTTGATACTGACTTTTATACCTCGTATTAGTATAGTTCTATGAATTCAATAGGTTCGTTTGTTGCGGGGGGGGGGGTTGAAGGACGCCCCAACTTTCACTTTTATTGGAGAATTTGCGTCATGGCCTCACAGACGACCCTCGACTACGGCCTTCAAGATGTCTAAATTTTCTTTGCTTATAGGGACCTAGGCTTTCAGCCTCGTCGGGATGTCTTTCTATGGCTATGTCCTTCTATGTCTTTGCTTGTTAACTTTTTTGGTGAGCTCGGCCTATAGCCTTACCTATCTCTACATAAGTCATAGGTTGGATATTGACCCTAGTTTCGGACAGCGATTCACGCTACATTGGAATATTATCTCTCTATACCCTAAATAATCTTTTTTCTAACGACCCAGATTTTAAACAATATTAATAATTTATTTGAAAATGAATTTAATTCATTAAAAACCATACCGATACAGACAAGATCATATTTACTTAAGACATGAAAAATCTTTTTGATAGTTCGTGATTTAATTTTTTCATAAAACCAATTTATGTATAATCTCTTATTCCAAGTCGCATTTTCCTAATATCTCTCTTTCTTATGGTAATGGTAACAAAGACTACGATTGACTGGTATTGGGATATTTGCTTTCTGAATTGTCGTAGCTCTTTGATATAAAAATTTTTTATTTTCCATTTTCCAAGTGGTTTTTTCCAAGTATTTTTTCCAAGTGTCGTGGTCCAAAGCCTTTTAGTTCTTAAGAAATGAGTTATGAGCTACGAGTTAAACTGACTTAAGAAATGAGTCCGAGGATCATTAAGTCAGTTAGCCAATGTTGTTTGGACTTTAGCACTGTCATATACGCATCACACAGTTTTTATATGTGCTTACGTCATGAATTTCCTACGATGTGTGTATGTTAATTATCGTGTTTACAGGGAAACTATTTGAACTGTTGTTACCTAGGTATTTAATCCTATTAAATGATCATAAGCTGATTAATGTTTACTGAGTGAACAACAAATCAATAATTTAAGGGGTGCCTTACGACGAATAACTGCGTAGAACTGATCGTCAGCTATTAAAAGTTTGATATTTTATAGAGTCGAAACAAAGTATTATCATTTTAAGGCAATTTACATAGTTGGTTGTTTTAAATCCTTTACAATTTTTTTTTATTTTAGTAAAAAAAGAAAACTTGTACGGTTTAAATAGCAAGTTAAGATCGATTACGATAAAGTTCCACTCACTTGGCAAAGATAAGCCAATGCTGTTATTAGGCTCTTTAGTCCAGCACTAAACTGACTTTTGAATCATAACAGTCCGATGGGCACATCGATAATTTATGCGAAATGGTTTCATTATCTAAATTTATCATGTTTTGAACTCTACAGAGTGGAAAATAATATGAAAACGCTTTCACAACATTATTTTTCCATAGATAATTTAGTTTTTTTAAATAATTGTCTTTCTTAAAGTATAATTTTTGATCATAATAATTTACTTAAAACCATTAAAAAGCTGGGAAATTCAAATCACCACTGCTCTAGAACCTTTCGAAGTTTGGTTTTCAGCAATTAATTTCTCTTGAATAAACCTTTCATTTAATACCAAACTCGACCTAGTCTTACGCTGAAGAGTTTCGTTCAACCCCTCGTGGGCTATCTCTGAAAAGATTAAATGTTACTAATGGCGTCAAATAGTGTGTTCTTTGTAGCTATTATCATTTACAAGATTTCACTTTTACAAGGGAAGCCATACAACATTTTTATATACAAAGTGTGAAAGCGTTTCCATATTTCTCCACCCTCTGTATTATACTGTAAAACAAATCATGAATGTATACTTTTACGTTCTTACATTGAACCTAATTGAAGACATTTTTTTTTTACAAATAACTTTACCAGTTTAGCCACTTTAGACAGTTCATACGGATCTACTGCATGTGCGTGAACTTTGTTCAGTGAGTTAAGTACCGACCAATAGCTCAGTTGGGAATTCGAACCTTGAGAATTGCTCTACGCAGTCCGTTACCTTACACACTATGCCACCAAGCCGGTAATTTAACAATAGGTTTATCATATTTTTTCATAACATAACCCTCCTAATAAAGATAAATTTATTATAATTTTTGTTACTTTAACCATAGTTCACAAAATCCTACATGCTTATGTGTAAATTTTGTCAATTGTTAGCTTAGGTGTGGATTTGAACCTTGGCAATTTCACTTCACAGTCTACAGTTAAATGTACTCTGAAGCAACCACGCCTACATAAACACAACAAAATAATTATTATAAAGAGTTAAAAAATATAGTACAATTATTCAGTGGTGTTATTACTTATCAAGATAGTATGCGTTTATACATTGTCAACATTAATAATATAGTTTACTTTAATTAGATTTTAATCTTGTCAGTAGAATATTTTAAGTAATTTATCGGCGCTTCAAACAATTAAGCAGATTCTACTTTGCCTGAAAAGTTTGCTCTGGTTGCCAGCAGAATTAATTACACCTGGTCTTCAGTTAGACTGTTCCATTTGAATTAAGCATTACCTAGTGGTTAGCAAAAATCAACATGATAATAAATTTAACATATTTACATAGTAAACTACTAATTATAAAAAATTTTAATACAATGATAATTAAATGTAACAAGGAAAACTAAATTACGTAACTAAAGCCTTATGTCGTAAAATGTAAATAAACCATAAAAATTATAACATGTTTTGCCTAATTAGCAAGTGGTATGTTAGGATGTACTAAATCCAGTAAAAAAAAGTATGTACACAGATTTTAATATATATACAGTAAGTTAAAAATGTATAAATAATATGGATATATTTCGTAATTACCTTTTGGCTGATCTTACGATTTTAAATATGTTTTACTGAAATCAATCATCATTCTTTAAAGATTCTCTTCTTATGTTTTAACGTTTGTGTTGGTTAACGTTAACTTGTTTTGTATATACAACATACGGATCCTCAAACACATCATGACGATAGTAAATAGCGGTATTTAAATATAAAATACAGGTTAGAAAAAGTATAAATAACGAATGAAAGTTACGGAAGAGTTTAGTCGCTGTACGTCTGGGCGAACCGAAGGCTTACTCGTGGGTATTTGAATTCTCTTTAGATGTTTTATTCAGCGATGTTAAGGGTCAGCCCAGTGGGGCGGCAAAGTACAAAGAGTTTCTACGCGCTAAAACTGAGGGGGGACCCACACTAGGAAAGGGTGCTTGAGCGCTCATTGTTCCCGCAACTTCAAAGTCGGCCCTAATATGTGCCTTGCTAATTGACCTCTTACGACAAAACTTTGAGGGGTACATTTTGCACATGCTGTATATTTAATATTTCAGGATACATGGTCTTGGTTAAGCAACGGAATATTTTACCAATACACCATCCTGAATAAGTATGGTTAATTTAGGGGGGGGGGAGATGTATTAAGTCGTTATTGAGCATCAACACGTCATTTAGGAGGGAGTACAATTTTTAATTCTTCGACTTAATTTGATATCCTCTTTATAGTATCCATTAGTAAGAAGCCGCTCATTAAGATCCTGGGAATATGAGGGGTGAATGAGTGTGATGAGTGTAGTTGAACGGGTGTAATAATTGTTACTAACTAAGGTCAACTGTTCCTTAGAAAGAGCTATTTATTAATCTCCCTACAGCCAGGTAAACCAAGGAACCTACAGCTTTAAGTGGAATCCGAACCACGTAGTGTTCATCTGATTTTCAGTTAATTGACAAGCCTAACAATTAGTTATATTCCCTATATAACATCTGAACTTTGAATACTATCCAACGTGGACACCCCAGACTTGTCTAGTAGTGTCCGCGTAGATGGTAACCACTAAGCGTACGCTGTGTTGGGATTAGGAGGATCGAGTATAGAACTTGTCACCTACAGTTTCCTCAACACTCAAAATTAGTTGAACATGCTATTAATGAAAAACATGATATCAATTTTAATTCTACAAGTGTAATTTTAAAAGAGCCCTTATGGACCAAAAGAAACCAAATTTTAAGTGCATGTATGGCATTTTGGAAAGATGAATGTATTTCCTAACTGTCTCTAAAGTTTAGTAATATATTTCCTAAAGTTTAGGAATATATTAAAAATTTTAATTAAATGTGAAATGTCATCGAAAATTTAAAACTCTAATCCATATTATAATTCATAATAATGCTCATCAAACTGTGCCACTTAAATTTAATTTAACTAGTATTTATTGTGTTACATATGATTTTTTGTTATTTTTATTAACATATGTTTTCTGTTTATGCTGTATTTACAACTAAAGATGCCTTAACCGGCGAAATCCCTCTTAATTAAAATTAAATTTGTGGAATTTTACTAAAAAATTAATTTCTATTTACAAGATTAAGTAATTAATCGCTTTAACTTCTCAGAAATAACAATTATTGAGGAACGGATTTATTCCTTGAAATAACGGGAGTGAGATTGATTTGTCAGTTAATATTAAACTAAATAGAACGTTTTGTATTTAATTATTAAACAGGAGACTAGAAAAATAACATTATATGTTACCATTATATTTTAAGGTTTTGTACAGAGTTAGAATCTTCCAATCTTCATGATTCCAATGTACGTGGATGGGGGAGGTCAATACCACTATAAGTATTGATCCACCCACCCACCTCTACACGTACAGTGACATTGATCCACCCACCCGCCCATTCAGGCTAGAGATTCAACCATATTTGTGCACATTTATTAAAAGTACAAAAGTGTTACTTTTTAATAAGTGATCAAAACAACATTTTCCTCAAATAGATGCAATTCTGCTAGATTATTACTGGAGATCATCTACAGTATATTAAGTTGTAATAATTCCAGTACTGTGGTATATTAGAATAATCGTTCTATTTGAGGCAAGGAGTTGTAGAGATTGTAGGTGATAGCCTCTGTTCTCAATCAACTCAATACATTCTCGTCGTCCACTCAGTAGTTGGAGTGGAGTAGTTGGAGTACTACTTCACAAGTCTAGACTGTCCGTGTTAGGTGTTGGATGGGTTTGAGTGTCATCTAGGAAAAGAGTCTTAGCTACCTTTAGGCTTGTCAGTTAGATCAAATTAGATTAATAGTACGTGGTTTAGACTCCACGATAATCTAAAACCCCACCAGCTGACCTGGCATTTAAACTTTTAATAAAAGGTTCTTAAACTTACTTATGGTTTTTAGGAAATACTACAGTCGTTTATAGACACTCTACAGTCGTTCGTAGACACTCTACAGTCGTTCGTAGACACTCTTCAGTCGTTCGTAGACACTCTACAGTCGTTCGTAGACACTCTTCAGTCGTTCGTAGACACTCTTCACACTTATTACTAACCAATTTACGTATGGTTATCGTCTTACGTAAATGTAAATAAATAAATAAAACAAGTATATATTACAATATCTTAAGTACAAATTAATTGGGATATACTTTTCAAATAAATGTGTACGCTACAAAACGTACAAACTACTAACTCTATATATACTCTTAAATCTTACCAGTGTTATTATTTGATTTACCTATAACTAGACCTAATTATGAAACATAAATAAAATACATAAAATATTATCTTTGTTAGGTGTCACTGATGATATCTTGACTCTACACATATTCCATAATAAATTTAAAATAAATTTACTATAATTTGACCATATATAGTGTTTGGGAGATTGTAGGCGATATTTTGTATGCTCGGTTCTCTTAATACCGACATGGCGTCCGCTTGATGGTTGCTATCGGTGTGGACACTACTAGAGAAGTCTGAGGTGTCCATGTTGGGTGGTAATCATTGTGCGGCTGTTGTGTGGAGGAGATAACTGAGTATCAGGTCTGTCAATTAGCTGAAAATCAGACCAGCACTACGTGGTTCGGATTCCATGTAAAGCTGTAGGTCCCTTAGTTGCCCTGGCTGTTGGGCTATTAATAAATTGCCCTTTCTGAGGAACAGTTGAACTCAGTTAGTAACCAGACTACACTCATCCACACTCATCCTACACTCATAAAACTATTCATATTTGCCTTAAAATACGCACAACGTTGTGTCGGTGTCTCATATGTAAGAATGTAATAAAATATTAATTATCTTTATATAAAAAAGGGTTTACTATATTCATTTCCATAGTATATTTTGGTTAAACATACAATAGAATCAAATGCAACAGTCCAAATTGAATTCTCCATTTTTTTTTTCAACAAGTATTCTCGTATGTTTAACTGTCAAAATAATTCGGTAACATTTATTACTTGGTTATAAACTGAAAAGTCAACTTTTTGAAGACGTTATAATAGATGTCATGCTATCTAAAACGTGTAGTACTGAATATCGAACATAGGTATTTTACACTTATGAATCAACATTATCCTGAAGGCTTACTGCTTGGTAAAACTGCTTCTAAGAGTAATGAATGTGTAGTTAAGCTGAACCGTACTGGATGCTGACTACAAAGCAGAGCTGGCGCCACTGCTAATACAAGTGATACGGAGAATCATTATTTTAGACATACTAGAGTACTTGTGTCATTGCTTCTGAGAACATGGTAGAGACCTTGCAGGATAGAATATGATTAGTTTACTAAATAGTACAGAATATACTTTACTGTCGTTTCAGTAGATGGGTTTACAGTTTACTATATAATTAAGAAAAATAGGCAATTCAGATTTACAATTGATAAACCAATTCCCAATAACTAATAGATGACAATTTTGTATCAATGTAAAGTATGCACATTACCATGAGAAAAAAAACAAATCTGCTTGAAAATGCACCACTTCCAAAAAAAAAACATTTTCTTATGCTTTTAACTTGTGAGTAAAACAAAAACGTATGACTTTCTACTTTCATGACTAAAAATTAAGTTGTGGATCAATTTTTTTTTATTCCCTTACTAACCTTAGGTAAACATTAAAAGAAAATGTTTGATTCTTATAAATCCTCAATAACAAAAACAACTATACAAGTACGTGGAACATCGAATCCATGTAACCAGTTCTTTAAGTTCTTCTGTCCATGCAAAACAACACAGAATTCACTTATACTCATTTTGTGCATCATCTCACCAGTCCTGATTTTACACATATTGATCTAAAAAAGGCGTCACAAAACTTAAGTAAGGAATTACTTTACTTGTCGGAGGTCTTCTGTAAGACTAAATTATTTATACCATATTTTTAAACGTAAATAACAACCTATAAGCTCCTTACAATAGTCTTGATAAGCCAATAAATAAAATTCAACATTTACATTTAAAATCCTCGTAATTCCTTTCATTAAATTTGTTTGAAATAAAATACATTAATACCTTATTAGATGTGAATTAAGGATGTAATAAATATATTGTTATGGTCCACAGGCCCCGTTATGTTAAGGCCTTATCACTTTATGGCTATTAACACTTCCTTACATACGCACTTACTGAGTTACCAAAGAACACACTACGATCTATTTATATATTTATACTACTAGAGAAACTCTATTTGACACTTATTTACGAAATTAAACCATTATTATTTACAATATTTAATTTCAGTAATCACACTCAAGTTAGTACAATATTTTTAACTGCTTGTATACCGTCCCTTTTTTTACTACCACTTAACTGTCACTTCTATTTCAGACTGAACCCCAAAGATTCGCAATGCCACTAACTTATTCATTGGCTGAGGATCGCCTTTATATATAATTTTCGTTGTAAGTTTACAAGGTTCTGGAGCTGTCGAGATGTTTCTGGAAGGGGATCTAGGTCATTCTGGGGCCCATTTCGAGAAGGTTCTAGTTCTACCTACATGGAAGTCACCTGCCACTTTAGTACATTCTTGGTGTAATTTCCTAATTTTTTTTTCCTAACGTTTTCCTAAACGTACATACGCAATTACCTACGCAGTTACCTGGGTGGTACTGTTTGTATTTGCCGTGATCCGTACGAATATGAAACTTTTAATTAAACCTTTTAAAACGCTTATTAAGTTCTATGACAATATCAAATAAATTGAAAACTAGAGAAAAAAATGTAACCCTTTATATTGAAATAAATAAGAAATTGCACATAGTTCATAAATTCCGTTAAGTTTATGAAAACAAAGGGTTATACCGTAGAAAACGCAATTTAAATTTGAGCTTTGCAAGTGACAATATAAACAATAAGTAGGCGTGTTATTTGGAAAGTTTAATTAACTCCAATCTGAATAGTTCGGTGACGTCGTTTGTCAAAGGTGTGATGTAATGTAGTGCGCAATTGAAGTATGCGCAGCTTCAACATAACCTCAAATGTCTTTTGTGAGCTATGAGTCTCTACAATGTTCTTTTTTTTGGAAGTTTTATGATATGTGAAAGCAATTTTTTAACTAAAAAACATTTTCTTTTAGATAATAGGGTAGTCAGCGCTTACCATAAAAACTAAAGGCTATCGAAAATTCTGCGTATTAAATGATATCTTAATCATTATAAATGCATATATATTTACTTGTCTGCTCTATTTGACATGTTACAAATAACCTAACATAAATACAGAAACTAAAATAGGTTAAATATTGTAGCACATTATGTATGTGGTTGTAAAAATAATGTATCATAATATAAATAAATAAATAGAATATAAATGACACAATACCTTAAAAGGTATGCACCTAAAAACATGTTAAACAATTATAGTTACACACTGCCAAAAGTAGGAGGATGTTTTCTGTACAGTATAACTTAATGTTCTATTAATAGAATTAAGTTTTAAAAGTTTTCATTCATTGTAATTATAAAGTATACTGTTTAATCTTAAAATATGGACACTAATAGGGCTTAAATTAGTTGCACTTTAGATGCTCTGACCTTTCGTCTGATTGGCAATAAGTCTTCGGTTTATTTTTGTTAACACACAGTACTAAATATACAATACCAAAACATTTGAACCGAGCTTATAATATCAAAATAAAGTATATGCAAGTAGTAACTCTTATTTATAACGAATGTATTTTAGTGAGGAGGTAAATAAACATTAGGTAATCTTTCGATTTCAAAGCTGCATTGAGCTAATTAAATAATTTAATTCGATTAATTATTTAAATTAATTTTAAGCACACCTGAAAGCCCACGTGTCAAATCGAAATATATTATATCTAATGTAGTACTATCAATTATTAGTAGAGTAAAACTATAAATGTATTGAACAATTTAATTAATATTGCCTCTATCACTGCCTCAACCTAGCTTTTAAAGAATAACTCGTATCAGAAATAATTTATTTGCGTCGCATTTCATTTTAATTGCAAGCAACTATTTCCAATCAACTAATTGAACCAGTCCATAAACTAATTATCCCTGGAACTATTAATATTGAAAACACATTTTCCGCCTTTTCATCGTACATGGCCCAGTTGTTTATTTTTATATATTTCAAGGAAAACTAACTGAAACTGTTGTAATTTACGTGGCGTTCTAATTCGGGGTTAAGAAGAATCAATTAAAGGAAATAATTATAATCATCTGTATATTTCCTCAAATAGATTAGTCTTTTAATAAATGTTGACTAATTTAAAAAATATTATTTCATTGTACGAGCCATAGCCAGGGAAACTAACATTGAAGTCAAACCGTTTATTGTAGGCCTGAATTTCATCTAAATAATAAGTCTGATATTCGGTTATCTCTCCTACACAACATCCCGGTTACTGACTGATTACCACGTAATATGGACATCATAGAGTTTAGTAGAGTACACACCGATAGCAACCGTTGAGTGGACGAATGATGGTATAAGAATGAGGACTGGGCATAAAACTTATAAATCGCCAAAAATCCTCACAACAATTTGTTTCAAAGTAGTTGGGAAACATCAGTGTTCTATTAAATTGTAAATATTTATATCAATAGTGACTTAATGTATTGAAATCTACTTTGAAATACACAAAGAGAAATATGTTCAATAAGTAACGTTTTGTTAACGATCCGACTGTTATAATGTGAAGAGTTAAGCTGTGCATCCCTTATTTTGAGGACTAACTTTATTGTTTAAAACAATGTAGAGCATTTAAGCAGCCATGAAGAAATAATCGGATAAGGAAGGATATGCCACCTGCTGCAAGCGTGGCTTGAAGTGTGTCGGTATACCTGACACCTTGTAAACCAGAATGTTAGTAGGCGTCAGGTGGCGAGTGGGTGGGGGAACTGGGAGGAAATTGACTTCAAGACACTGCCACCTTGATTGATTTGACAGTGATTGATCACCAATGGACTAAAATACTTCCTGCTCTCTGACTTTTAAGTAAGGTATTAAATTACTTTTCTGCACCTACTTACATCCCGAAATGTATTTTAAGGAATGAAAAACTACAATTTTTTTTTTTTTTTTATTTATTGTTCTGTATAGTTATAAGAGTCAAAATAGCATTTTGTAAATGATGATTTTTGCAGGATGCATTTCGTTTTTACTAATTCTCATTGTGCTGATGTTATGAAAAAGTTTCTCCTTACCAATAAAAGTGTAAAATATTTGAAGCAATTTAAATGTTTACCATGAAATATTTTGTTTAACTTGACTTTGACTATGTCAAATAACATTTACAGTATCCGTAAGAATATTTAAAACTATTAAATTAAAGCGTTAACATTTATTTTCTTAGTATAGCTGAATAGTATTTATTTATGTTAGTCTTTGAAGTGCAATGTAGCCACTGTCACAGATAACATTCCACTTTTTTTATTTAACTTTTCTTTAACTTAAATGTTTTATTTTACCAGGCGTAGTTGGAAATAATAATCCTTTATTAACAATTAACCTGGGGAACCAACAGCTTAAGGGTGAAAAACCATTATCAATGACCGGTGGGCTGCGTGCAAGGATGAGATTGATCAGACGGTCATCCATCCAAAGAACAGCCACGTCGGAACCCTTTGTTGCCACTGGCAAATTTCTTATGTAGTTTTTATTTGTATTTTTTTAGTTTTTGGTTATATTTAAAATGTTTTCCTTAAGAAATTATGCAAATACGTGTATAAATATTTATTTTCAAATATATAAAATCAAATAATAAAAACAAATTACATTCCTATCAAATTTAAGCCAAGCACGTTCAAAGATAAGCAACAAAATATTTACGTTTTGTACCTGAGTCCTAATAACTGGAGAGCCTACATTTTTCTTACGTAGCCGACATTCTCAGTTTAACAATCCAAAGTATTTAAATACATTGCATCGAAAATGTGTATTTAAATTTTTAGAAAATATATATTTAACACGAAATACTTATATGCATATAGCACTTCGAAATTGGCAAAAATCTACTCGAAAGAAAAGAAAGCAAACTTGTTTGATTACTTTCTACATGAACTAAGATTAAATGAGAATCCAATAAATTCATAGTTACTTATTCAATAAAAAGTATTGTTTTGTGTTTCAGTAACACTTTTAATTCAACTTTCATTACTTCCAATATAAGGATGATATAAATAGATAAATCATTTTAATTAACAACTCAGCTCATTACTCTTTAGTGGCAAAGAAGATAAAATTGATCATTTTCATTTGCCATCAGCAGCCTTAAGTATTATCTAACCATATCTGGTGACTAGAGAATCAGGAAAGTTAGCATTCGTTTCAGAATAGCTATCTCAATTAAATACGTTCAATTTAATCATAATAATTTTAAATCTAACAAATATATACAACTTATTGCAAATTTCAGAAAATATATTAATTGTACGTGCTAAAGAATGAAAAATCAACAACTTTTATTATTCGATTATGACTTCATATTTCTTTAACAAGAAATGTGTTAGTTTTGCCAAAAATTACCCCAACAGGATTTTATCATTTTTGTACACATAATTACCGTTTATTCTTCCCAAAGAAGTAGTACAGTCTATGTAGAGAGTTTATTTATTTTATTGTTTTGAATTTTGTATTTTTTTATTTATTTTATTTTTTTAAGGAGAGGCCAACCTCCTTCTTAACCTTACTCTGCCCATTCTTCATAGACTATTGATCTGTGCAAGGAACTTAATCCGTCAGAGTAAGGGGGCGAACCAGTACAGTAAACGGTGAATATTACTGATAAATGTTCCAGTCTAGGCCGGATTTGAACCAGCGCTATCTCTTACCCAAGCTCAAAGTCCTGACACCTTAGACCGCTCGGCTACTGGTTTGTTTAATGGCCGAGTATAAAGTTAGTTTGTTTAGTATAAAGAAAAAGTAGTTACAATTGCTAATCATTGTTAATTTTACATATTTGCTGCACATTTTCAAAAAAAATATAGTTTGCTATCTGAAATAATAATCAACGATAAATGTTGTTGTTTATAATTCACTAGAACATTTTTTAAGGATTTAGAAAACAAACCGTAATGGTACAATTTTCTTCAAGCTCCAATTGTTTAGAATTATTTAACCCTCCTCAAAGTGAACAGAAATGATAATTGTAATAAATAGACAGTAATTTATTAAGCAATGATATGAAATATCACTCTTATATTTATAGTATAAGTATTATTAATAATAATAATAAATGAAACCCCCTAATGATGGGTTTTTACTTACCTCATCAAGCTGAATTTGCTAGGACCTACCGGAATTGGAAACCTTAAAATAAAGTCAGGATTAATAGCCACTAAAATAAGAGGAGGGTCATAGTAGTAGTGTTAAAGTACTAAAATGTTAACGAACACTGAAAAAGGTAAAAAGAAGAATCTCATTGCAGGAAAAGACAAGAAACATAAAATCTATTCATCAAAGAATACCGGTTTGTTTTAATTGTAACCTTTATTGATTTGTATTATCCAAAACACAATGAAGATTATAACTCAACATCATCTAAAACTATTAGTTTTTTCTTTTTTAAATAATAATCCTTAAGACGCAGTTTATTTGTAAAACTATAAATCTCATAAATTGGGTTTTGTTTTTATACCTTTATCTAAATTTATATTTTTCCAAACGATATGTTTTACTTCAAAACTAGTTGGTTCTCTACGCCTGCTTACACTTCAGTCCGTTGTTCTCTCTGAACCATTACATCAATATAAAAGCTCAGCCTTCTGCCGTTCTCGTAGATAACCAAAGTGTTATAGTGTAGAAAAGCATATAAGTCTACTTTAGGGTAATGAAAATTAATGCAATAAGGTCAGAAAAAGTAGAAAATACCTCAAACATTTGAAAATGGGAACGAAACTTTTCAAGCTCTTGTGAAATAAATATTACAGGACACAAATGTCAATGTTACTATTATGGAACTATTTTAATATTGTTCGGTTGTTAGTACCCCTTACTTGTGGAATTTTGAGGAATCCCTTCTTAGTGGGTCTCTATGCTGCAAAAGCTTAATTTCCTCCAAAATTCATCGAAATCTAATTAGTGGTTCCGAAAATAACGTGATGAGTGAGTACAATGAGTGATTGAGTTGGAGTTTATATTACTAAATGATTAAATTTCTGTACCTTACATTTGATTTGTCAAATTGTTACTCAGCCATTCCTTGTAGTAATTCTTATAACCTATCAATAAACTTACGGCACTATCCTATTCATTAAGGGTTTGCAGAGGCTGTCGGCTATGCCGGTTTTAGTCCCATTAGAAGAATGCTATTTGCGAATCCATATTTATTAGTTATTTATCGACCGAAATTTGTGTCTGAGGTGTCATTTTAGACTTTATCAGATTGCGCGTTGGGTTTGCTTTTCATATTTTGAATACAATGCCTAGGGTTAAAAATATATGTAAAAATAAAAGCCTAAAACTAGATATGTTTTTCTATTTTTTTCTATAAACATAATTAGGAATCCGCAAAGCATTCCTACACGCAATTTCATTTTTGATCAAATGCAATTCGTTTGGAAAAGTCCGTTTAGAAATAACTATTTAGTTTGGATACGCGTGACCGTATATCCGGCTGGAAAATAACATTGTTCTTATGGGATTAAACCAACATGACTGACAACTTCCGACAGCCTCTGCAGACTCTTAATGGATTCAAATAATGGTTTATAAAAAAGTCACGTTAAGGAAGTAAATTGACGTTAGTAAATTACTATTATAAAGACAAAAAAACACTAATCTACATCTAAAAGGCAAAAATGTCGTTTTCACAAAGATCAAAGGGGAAGTTGAAGAAAAGAGATATTACTGTGGGGCCGTGGTTCGTGGTTAACCATAAATTTACAGTCGGTGCTGGCGAGGTTGGGGGTTGCAGGGCCGACCCCCCGTATAAATCAACATTCAGCTGGCAGCCATATTGAAAACAGACTACCACTGACATCCATTTATTACAGAGGCATTTGCCGGGGAAAAACCACTGAATGTGAGGTATAACGTCAGTTACTATTACTGTACAAATAAAATAATTTTAGTAAATATTCATAGACATAGCCTAGAAATTAGTTTGCGGGAAATTAAAAAATTTAAATCCAACTCTAAAAAAAAATCCTTGATAGGTATAAAAATATATTTTTTATACTTAAGTTAGGCCAACATTAAATTACTCTATGTTGACATTACATTCCATAAACATTTTATTAGTGCCAATTGACTTGTTCTATGGTAAATATAGTTTTCAATTATGTAAACATGAATATCCATGTTTACATACCATCATTGATGTTTATAAAGTTTTGGTTCAAAGTAGTTTTTAATACCATTTACTATCATATATTATAGAAGAACACTTTTTTTATCGGAAAATGATAACATTATAAGGGTAAATTTCAAATATATAAATCAGTAATAACCATTTTAAATTCATTCAATATTATATTCTAACATAATTCAATTTAAATTATGAACATATTGGAAATAAATAGATGTATTTATAGCGTTTCCTATGACACATAGATGACTAAAATTATATTAATTTATATCTACCAAATTAGGGAAAGTTTTATATTGATTTTTTTGGAAACAAAATATAACGTTAAATCAAAGTTTGTAACTCGGTAAATTTATATTCCAAATAATTATATATTATTTAATAAATTATTATAAAGTCCATATATACACTTTTATAAGTTGATAGCACCTAAAGTAATTTTTTATAGGTACTTTATGATTATATAAAAAAACCGTAGCTAATTTTGACAGTACAGTTCTGTGATTGTGGAGAGACTATCCAAACAATGGATCACATAGTTACCGAGTTCTTCCTGCGCTCTTTTACGACATTTTCATAACTATGTCGTTATAACAATGACTACTTCACATTTTGTCCAGCTGATGATGACGTCCTTACGTTGAAAAATGTACTGAGCTTAAATACAGTTATTTTGAGCTGTAATACGGAATATTCCAAGTAAGTGATAAAATCTTAAATTAAACTATCCACAATTTACATTATTATTTTACATTCTAGGTTCGTTCCAAAAGTGCAATTCAATATTAAATGTACTCCGAAAAAAGGTAAAATAATGCGGTGTAAGGAACATGTGTTGCGTATATAAATGTATGACAAATTAGTTTTTTACCCGAATAATGTAAAAAAAAAAATTTCAATTTCGTTTTTCCAGTGAATTGAAATTGTTCGTGAGCAACAATATGTAATAAGTTTGTTTTTCATGAATGACCAAATAAGCCTTTGAATGAAGAATGTATAAAATACGAGTAAAAATAAAATAGGAAAAAGAAATTTACAAATTAATTTCTCCTTAACCTTTTTCAATATTTAAAATAAAATTAAGTATATTGATTAAACTATATTGAACCATTCCTTGAAATTCAACAATTAAAATATCACAAATGTCTCACCATCGTAATTTTGCTACGCAAATTAGATTTTGTTCATTGAATATTGTTTGGATATTGTTAAATAATAAGTAAGATACAATGAGTAAATCGAAGTTTTAATAATTACATTAAAAGATAATTAAATAACCTGAACGATGTCGTGAAGTGCTTTAGAGATTTTCATCACCGTAATGATTAGTAATTCAAAGGGAGCGCTCGGGTGGAAAATCAAATTTATCCTTTGAGGAAAAGTTTAAAAGGCATAATTTATTGAGATGCAATTATCAGATACTCTGAAATGATTATGTGCACATCACTTGTTCTTAATGCTTGCACGAACTTACTTTTTGTTTTGTTGTTTACTATTCATTTTACTGTTCGTATTTCGTAAATGTTATTATTCATACGTCTTTTCAGCAACAAGTATTAGTAACAGTCAGTACTTGTTTTATAAAAGCACTTTGCACGCTTAGTGAATGGAATTTTTCTCACAAACTAGGGTGGGTGGTTCGGTAGAAAATATCATTAGCTAATGGGCCAATGATAAATGAATTTCCAGCTGTCATCATTTGAACCTTTATTGATTTTTTTGAGTCTGTACCAGCTAGCGTATACTAGCAGTATGTATGTGTTTAGTTTTACAAAATTAAGTGGAAACAAGGAGATCATAACTTTTATAAAATGACATATCAGTCCAAATAAGTGTTTATATAAAACCTATATACTGTAACAACATGTATAAATTAGTTCACATTAGGGCTACTATTTTAATAAAATCAAAGATAAATATAATAAAGTACCCTTTATTCATTTTTTTATAAAAAATATATGACTAGTTTCGGCTCTTAGGCCATCTTCAGAAAAAAAAAAAAAAAAAAAAAAGAAAAAAAATTATTTATCTGAAGATGGCCTAAGAGCCGAAACTAGTCATATATTTTTTATAAAAAAAAAAATGAATAAAGGGTACTTTATTATATTTATCTTTGATTTTACTGTAACAACAATTTTACAGGTGAGTAAACACGTGTTAAAGATGTATTTTTAAAGAATTATTACAAGTATTTTTTTAAATATTGTTAATTTTTTTTGTTTTTACTAACTGTTATATTTATTTCAATAATGATAAAAGTGTAAAACATATATAAATAATATATAAATAAATAAATGATTTATTCAGTCATTACAAACAACATAAAACAAAATATCAACTCTGAATATCAACTGCCACAATCTCAAGTAACGTGGCTGTGCTACAACAACATTTACACAAAGAAAACTAGAGTCCAGCTTTGTACTTTCAACTGATAAGAGAGTCGCTCCTCGTGTCGTCTATTAAACTGGAAGTATAATTATGTAATTGTATATTATGACTAATTAACAAGTTTAAATGTTAAGCTATTACTTTATTAATTATTAAGATGATAGTGACTTACATTTCTAAAATATTATTTACATAAAAATATTTAAAAAAATATATTTGGTGACGATGAATAACAAAGAAACTAATACATAAAACTAAACCTGATTTCATTTGTATATTTAATAAGCAGTAAGTGTTCATTTTAATGATATACAAATAATATATATAAATTTAATAACATGATTTAAATTAATACACTATTTAGAAAAGTGATATCTTCATAACTGAAAAGCTTTAGTTTTATTTTCTTTAAATAAAGCTTCACTGGAGAAGTAAATACCTAGGCGGCATAATAAAGAAAACTTTCACGTTTTTCATTTTTAAAATTATTCTTAAAAAGAGATTCTGTATCACGCGTAGTTTTTTAATGCTATAATTATATGTCCCGCCCCAACACTGTATTCCATATTGCAGTCTAGAATCGATTAAGGCAAAGTATAACGATCTTAATAGCTTTTCATTACAAAAATTTCTCAAAAAATAGAATTTTCTTAACGATAATTTTAAGTTTCAGTGCAAATAGTTAATGTGTTTTTCCCATGAAAGCTTTTCATCAAAGAAAATACCAAGATGTTTATAATGTTTTTCCTGGTCAATTACTAGACAGTCACAATTTTCTGTTAATTTTAAATATTACTTCATTTAACACTAATTAATGTTTTTAATTATCGTTATCTTGATTATATAAATGTTTATATTTTTAAATTGTTGACAATGTTCAATAGTTTATTTTTAAGATTAATATAAATTTTTTTGAATAAATTAAGCTGAAAAACTAAATAACTTAAATAATACGTCTGTTAAATTTTATAATTACTGTTTATTTCATTCGAAAATTCAAGAAATTCAATTTATGATATACAGTACAGTATATTAAAAAAATATCATATAGTACAATAAGTCGTTTGTTTTGTAGGATATTGAGTATTATTTTAGTACTTAGTGTATGAATTTCAGTTTATTTGTGTTTATAAACAAGAATTGGTTAATCCGTATCACTTTTTGGAGTATCAAAACCTACCTCAGGGGCGGACTAAGTTTTCAGAAAAGAAGATCAGTTATAAATAGCGCATGCTTGAATCCTGAGTCTGCTTTACACCCGTAGTCTTTAATCAGACGTGTAACTTGTACATAATGTCGTACAAGTGTACAAACTCTACTGAGGTTATTGTTTATTTAAAAGGTAAAATATGACGTAGTTGGCTTGTAAACTTCTTCACGTCTAGCCCAAGATCACTTAGACATACGTAGTTTCATCTTCAATATGCACTCCGAATATTGTTAATATTTGAATTACCGTTTTCCAGTCTGCGTTTGTTTCTAGTTATTTTATCGTATGCACTAATTTCCTTATTATGGTCACTATATTCTTTCTCTATTAAGGTAATTATCTGCACGTATTAAAAAAAAGTAACAAGAGCAGTTACGTTGTTTTCTTGGTTACAAACAGTTACAAAGTTACGTGCGTTTTTACTGTTTTCGGACATTTTTAGAACTCGTTTTCTATATAATATATATCTTAAAACACACTGTCTACTGTCTAGGTTTGTGCATCTGGTCGGCGTTGCCAACAGATTTGTCTTTGTTGAGTTTGCGCTGTGCAAAATCGAGAATTCCAGACTTAATTCAGACCGAATACAGATTCGATTTTGCGTATGTACAGTATTTAGTTACAGGACTGTGTAAAGATCTGGCGTGTAAAGCAGCCTGTACTCTGTCTAAATAATTTCACCATGCAGATCAATAGTCTATGCGGGGAAAAGAAGATCGGAGGTACGTTTTACGTTTATTCACTACCACTACTTTTTTCCATTACTTCACTACCAATACTTTTTCATTACAATTAAAATTAGGTTGGGCCAGTTTAGGTTAGGTTACTAACGTTGATCATTGGTTCATCAATGGCTACTAATGTTGACCACAAACTGGTAAATCATATGATTGACTTGCCGCCGAATCCGCTCTTCGTGTGTAAGTTCATTAATACATATCAAAAAAAGAAGTGGGCCCAATACGGATCCTTGAGGCAACACTAATATTAAAACAATTTAACATATAGTTAATAGTTTGTTGCTTTGCTATCTCCTACATTTTCCGTTACTTCACTACCACTGTTATTTATCGCAATTACGGTTACATCAGGTTAGGTTAGGAAGTTGATCACAAACTGGAAAATCCAATGATTAATTTACTGCTGAATGCACTCTCCGTGTGTAATTTCTTGAAAACTGATAAGATAAGGCCAGCGATATCGGATTCCTAGCCGATAAGGAATACCACAGTGGACGTAAAAATGATTGGGGAACAGTTTTTATAGCAATAGAATATTTATCAAGCGGTAGTGAATTAACGGAAACAACAAAAGTAGTGTTAGTGAATTAATGGAAAAGATCAAAGGAATTAATGGAAAAGATCAAAGATCCCAATTCACTTTCATTTTCCAACATGTGTTAGATCAATACTTTGACGTAACATCTTGTCAACAGTGTGTGGGTCTGTATAGGATCTTAGTGTGATTAGTCTATATTTGTCTGGCTACTCAGGTAGTAACAGAGCTGGTAATATGACTTGACACATGGCCATTGTCAGTATTAGTGATCACATGTCCTTACCTTAGCTGCCCTTACCGGTCCACTTAGTTCAACAGACTTGTCAACTGTAAATATACTTGCTGCAGTTCTTATCAATTAAACAGTTTATTTAAAATAAGGCTGAATTTATCATCATCCATCATCATTTTACTATTATTTAATATACTACAACCTATATTTTATGATTTAATCCAATTTTGTATTATTTAAAATTTAAGTTCCTTATATCCTTATTAAGATGGCAGTTTCGAGCTTTTAAATCAGTTAACTAATAATCTCCTAATGTTGAACTTTAAGAGATCTTTAGTTTCAGATGAGATTTTTCTGTGATATCTAATATGATTTTAGTTGATAAGACAACTTAAAAAACTTACACAGAACGTTTGGATAGAGGATAAACCCCTTACAGATTATTACAATTTCCACGTCTGTAACAATGGCATAAGTTTAGTATATTTTTTTTACTAACATTATTAATTGTTTAACTTTATAACTCCTGGGATGGCATTTTGGACATGTAAATCCTTAAATCTAATTTAAACTAATTAATTATCATTTTATTTATTTATTTTATTGTATTATTATTATATTTTTTTTTCTTTTTTGAGATTGTGTAAGTGTAAGAGTTTACGAACAGCCGTTCTACTAACTATTTTTGTCGAGAAGGTTCAAATGCCATAACTAATGCCAATAAAAACTGGGACATAAAATAAAATAAATAAACAAAAAATGCCTTGACTGTCGTTTACAATGTTTTTCACAATAACTCATTGTTCTTAAAACTAACCACCATGATTCATGTAACTATTTAACCAATTTGTAAATTTGTTCAATAAATGATTACTTTTTTAGGCCTCTTTAATATGTAATTATTTAATGCTAGCCTATACGACAATACTCAACAATATTGGTTTTAAAACATATTCTAGAGAGAACATTTATATTACAGGGGAGATCTTTATAGTAACGTGGAGCCAAATATGAAAACCCTCTTCTGCCAATTTCCAGCCTCAACTTGGAAAACGAAGCTGGTCATGCCGAGTGTCGCAGAGAGAAACGTATACTGTATACTATTTCTGTATTACAGATCAAAGAGGACTACTTAACTTCCGTTTCAGTAATTAATTTCACAACTCGTGGGCTAAACGTTTTTAGTAGTTTTTCCGGCACTCACACTCAGCTTGAGCTCTACCACACCTTAAGTAATTGACGTAAACATCTCACCAGTGCTTTTGAAGGATGTTTTGAACGTGTATGACCAATTACTGTAAAATATGTCGGTCTAATTAGCATTACCAGTACAGAGAAATAATACTAAATAAAACGACTATTTTTTTATTTTGTTGTAATGAATTTAAAGACTTTATATTTGACTAGGGGACACCCCTGCATGCTTTGCGTGCCGACCCCGCCACTCGGCTCGCTCGTAACTCCTCGGCCTTCGACCTCGGCAAGTGAGTATCGACAAAGAAAATTTTTAGTTAAACTTTATTGAGTAAAATCATAATATTATATTTATTTACAGTATATCAATCACATTACTTGCGTTGCTACACATGTAATTATCAATATAAACACACAATGATATTACTTATCCTATTTCAATCACGTTCATTTAATTTGATTCTGTTTTACAGCTGGAAGATATATGAAAAGTGAAATAAATTGTGAACTCTGAATGCATCAAATGGTTAGTTATCAAACATACAAAGTAAAAATGTTTCTTTATTTGCCAAACAGATATTATTAAGTTCCTAAAATAAATCCAATCATATCCTTATGGAACAATCTTTAGGGGTGGTTTATACCCCTTAGGAGTATTTTATCAAGATGAATATACCTTAATTGTCCTATTTAGGATCTAAAAGAACAGTGTAAAACAGTTCAGCTCTATACCGACATAGGAAGTTAGAGAATTAGAGTAGAGTGTGTGAGGGCTTTGCCTTTTACATATAGAGGTAACAATACTAAATGTGTATTATATTATTACTAACGTAATTATTTTTTATTTACTTCAATATTATTCTTTATATTGTATGTTTATTTAGTGTATTTTGAATATTTTGTAAGAGACTTTTTGAGTGGCCCATCAAAATCCACAAGCGTGTAGCTGTTTAAGAATGGTTTTACAATAAAATAGATTAGTTAGCTTATTAAAAAAATTTTAATCAATTAGATATGGTAGTAAGTAGCACGTTATGACAAAACAAGTTTAAAAGTGTTTAAACATTTTTTTTTAATTTTTTTTAAACTCTTGAATTATTGGAAGGATCCAACAAAGTTATCAATATGAAAAATACAAGTGCATTAGATACACTTTTGTTTTGTCCACCTATGAAGCACTACCTAAATATGATAGTAAAAACTTAGTGATAGAAATAATTATTACAGTAAAAAATATTGTAGGCTGTCCTTTTGTACCCTCCAATTATGTAGTAAGCTGTATTTATTGTTTATGAGATGAATTTGTGAATGAAAAATTATTTAGTCTGATTTTACAATCGACCTCAATACACATAAATTCTAGCTACACAACTTATTCTATTATAATCTTGCCATACTATCATGCTAAGTACAGATTTTTTAACGTTAAAAAATTTAAAGAAGTATGAAAATATCTACTCTAAAATTTTGATTCATGAGAAATCTAATCAGATCATTTATATTTATTAAAGATTTTCTATATACTATACTAGATTATCCTACGCTTGGTTACGGTACATAAGTTTTATTTTAATACTACTACTTTTAATGCAGTATTTTTACTTAAGTATTCAAACAGTCATATTATCGCTATTTTTATAATAAACTACCTACCTCGAACGATCCTGTGTCTTACCGTGCTTATGACCCGTCCACACTTGACTCAATTGTTAATTTCCTACATGCTCGTTGCACCCTACATTTTGAATGTGTAATGACATCCTGCTTCAATCACAGTCAACTTCTCCTTCCCAGTACGTTCAATACGGCAAGACTCGATATACAATAAGTTTTTTTATAATTCTTACAGTACAAGTAAACGTCACACAACACAAATGTATTACAATATAAGCACAAAATGCACAAATATATTACAATACAAGTACAAAATGCACGAATATTATGGTGATCGATTTCGGTGTGCCACGCTCACCTTCCTCAGTACAGAGGGATTCACAAAAGAATAGAAAATTGTGTTCAACAACTCAATTTATAGGCAAAATGTAGATATTCTAAAAGTTTGTAAGAAGGGTCGTAACATGAATGCTTGGGAAGAGTTATTTATTTTTAAGGACATATGTAAGGATCGTGATAAATGAATGAATGAACAGGTTAATTTTGATTCCGAAACAGTTTTTAATAATATATTTTCAGCAAATAAAAGAAGAGATGTAACAGCCAATGGGAATTAACCAATAATATCACAGCAGCCGCCATTTTGACGATTCCAGCCAATGGGGTCACGTGATCATAGGCCTATACATTGAGTTGTTGAACACCATTTTCCATTCTTTTGTGAATCCCTCTGGTCTGAGGAAGGTAAGCGTGGTTAACAAAAATCGATCACTATAATATTCGTGCATTTTGTACTTGTATTGTAATATATTTGTGCATATATTGTAATACATTTGTGTTGTGTGACGTTTACTTGTAATGTATATATATATATATATATATATATATATATATATATATATATATATATATATATATATAAATATATCAACACATATTATGCTAATTAAAAAAGTAATTATATTTTTTGACCATTTCTAATATTTGAACATGTCTTAGTCACCCAATCTTTATAGAACCTCAGAAAATAACAGATGATAATGACGTTTCCTTTATTTTATTCAAACAAAATTTAAATGTAAAAGTGACTGTAGAACTGTTTTTATATATTTTGATTTACGTGAGTAATAATGATATTTAAATTAGATACATTTTTATGTTTTTTGAAAGTGTGATAGCCATTGTAGTAGTTCACAGTCATTAAAATCCGTTAACAAATCGAACTATTTTTAAGATTTGTTTTACACCACTAGAACTGTAAATACTACAGTATTTATTTTTCACAAAGAAAAGGTACGTAAGTTAATAAAAGTTTACTGAACTTATAATTCACAATTACATAAAACTAGCCTAATAGTAACCACTAAAATATTTATGAACTGCTAAGTAGTGTTAAATAATAATTATAATTATTATTGTTATTCATTATTATTAATCTCTAAGACGCCGATCGTAGAGATATGGGCGAATATGAGGAGTGAATGAGTGTACATGAACGAGTGTAGTCATTGTTACTATCTGAGTTCAACTTATCTCAGAAAGGACTATTTATTAATAGCCTTCCATGGCAACTATGGACCTACAGATTTACGTGGAATCCGAACCACGTAATGTTGGTCTTGTTTTCAGCTAACTGACAAGTCTGACACTCTGTTCTCTTCCCTACACAACATCTGAACCTGGACTACCATTCAACACGGAAACTCCAGACTTCTCTAGTAGTGTCTACGTTGATGACAACTATTGACCGGCCGCCATGTCGGTATTAAGAGAACCGAACATGGAACCTATCGCCTACAATATCCCAAACAATTTGTCTTCAAGTGGCTGGGCTACAGCACTGCGCCACTTTATAAGTTTACAGAATACTAGTAATCGAGCAACAACTGAAATATGGTGGCCTTTAGCTCGGGAGTTCTTAATGCACGTTGTTAATATTCCCATAGTAATGCACTCTAATATAAAACTATTATATGTATACTATAGCAAATTTGCAAATATTAAATCAAATTTAGACTAACTGAAGTATTAAGAATTATATATACAAAGTTGTGATTTTTTACTACAGAAAACGTAATAATTGTTATTGTAAAATATTGTTTTTCGTTTCAGTACATTGAACGATTGGACTTATTTTACAAATTTATATCATATTATTGCTCAGTACACTCTAAATTTATAAGATCTTGTATTATCTTCTAAGTGAACTTTTTTATTTATTAATAATTGTAATTATGAAGCGTAATTTTACAGCAAATTAATATGGTTTGGATGTATGAGTATTTTACGATTGACAAATATGTTTTTAAAAAGGATAACAACAAATTATTCATGCACAGAATTTCCCGTTAGAGAGTAAAACATTATTAATTAAAATTTGTTTTTTAGGTAAGATTTGCTGTATACTATCCCAGCATATGGTGTATTTCTGGTAAGGACATTATAAAATATATATACAACTTTCTATAACCTATAAAAACAATATAATAATTATTTACGATCAAAATATATATTGGCTCCTAAAGTATATTTGGCCGGCCGTTTGATGGTGATAAGCCCCATTATTTATTTGTAAACCTCTTAAAAAAATAAAAACTTTTTACATTTTCAAAACTTTTCGGTTATATAAATTACACTCGTTTATGGATGCTTTACAAATTAAAAGAAATTATTAATTATTATATAAGTAAACTCATATTTGGGTTAAATGATATAAAGTAAATAAATGCTATTACATTAAACTGTGGAGTTTGCAAATTGTGGTTGTAAATATAAAAGGAGTTGTGTTAACAAGATTTGCACTAATTGTAACAAACGCTTCATCGACAAAAAAAGCTACATCGCTGGCTCAACACTTACTAATTTTTAATTTCGGTCGAATAGTTTTTTTTTGCCAGTATTATATACTGGTTTTTTTACCAGGTCCCTACAGCTTATATTTTATTATCTACAGTATTCAAACTTGTCAAAAAAACTCATATTATATGAATGGACAAAAATTTAAGTTACTGTGAACTTGATTTCCAAATTGAATAATCGATACATATCCAAGTAAACTAAGGAAATAATTGAAATTAAAATGGAGAAAATTGTATGCAGAAAACTTGAAATCAGTGTAAATAAATTATCGCCTTTAATTATTTATATTCACGTCTAATATACACATTTGTTACGTTTCATATATTAAAACAACTTGCCATATATAAATATAAAGATTTTTACTGAATTTTTTAAACTGGGAATTAAAATTAGCACGGTTATTACAAGTGACAAAATCGGTGCACGCGCCCACTTAAATGTGTTAAATGAAAATTTTTATGTTTGATAACAAAGGGTGGCACGTTTGAAGTAACTGATACATTTAAGACACATTATATATCCATAAAAACAAGCAATCATGTTGGAGTAAGAAATAGTTTAAGGCGTTCAACATTCATATATGATTTGTTCAGTTTATCGTAATTGGATAAATGATTGTGGGTTCAATTACTTAAGTTCAGAGGTTTGGAGTTTGTCCGGCTCCAGCAAGTGTCCTGGAGATATATAGACCAGGTCATGTTAAAGATATGCAATTATCCCATTGATCCAAGGGACGTGTCTAAGGATTTATGGACACTCCGCATCTTTCAACTCCATTGTCTCACAATGTATAGAAAGATTGTAAGACGATAGAGTATATTGTCTTACAATCTACTCCATTGTAAGACAATATACTTAACGGATTACAAGTTAAGTAACTAAACGTCCAATCTCTTTAACTTATATTCCGGGAAATATCGTATTTGTATAAAAGCATGGAGTAAAACTTTATTTGCTTTGTTGTTTACAAATATTGAATATCTAACATGGAGAAAATATATTTCATGTTTTGCGATCATTTCGTGGTTTCAACGCCTATAACTGATTTCGCATATTAATATGAGTCCGATGGAAATTCGTAATGAATTCATGTTTAAACAATCATTCAGGTACCTCCAACCAAATGCCGGAAATTCCTTATACAAGTAAATATGATACATATTGCACGACTAAAATTTGAAATATATAGCAGAGATAATCTAGAATGTAGACATGTAATAAATTCTTATATACAGATACGAAACTATTACCTTATAGTTATTATAAAAACAAGGGGATGTCAATTCTCATTGTAAGTATGTAGCTTGGGACATATATTATGGTGATTATTGTCATCAAACTAATTTTACAATCCGCATATGTTAGTGATTAAAATATAAATCATTGAAAATAATAAAAATAATATGATTTACTTTCTTAATGTCTTTGATCTGTTAGTGTTTAATCATTCACCATAATAAATACAATATTTTTTTTAAATTGGTCTCTTTCATAGCTGGTTGAAGCCCAGTTCATAAGCTACAGGTTCTCAGTTCGATCCCAATCAGAGGCATTGTAAATTTTGAAAGGATAAGCTGTAATCACCAGATTTCATTGATTTATTGTTATTTAAAGACTTTCTCAAAGTAAAATTCATCGTTAGTTTTTAATAATTACATTGGCTCATCTACACTCATCACATTCATTCGAAAACGAAATTCTCCAACATCTTGACTGTTAGCGCCTTAAGAAAAAAAAATAAAAGTACTAAATTTGGCGTGTGTAGTTTTGTTTGTTTATAATGATTTCATTTAACAAATATATATTTTAAAATTTTAATAATATGTATAGTAAATATAATATAAAATATAAAGTCAACCTATAAATGGTGATTTTTATTAAGTTAAAATACTTAATTGTTTTCTAAAACTCATAGAGTTTGTTATTTACTTTAATATTGACCTTTCAACATATAGCGACCATTGAAGTTTTAGGTCATGTCAGCTGTCAGAAAGCACTTAGAGATTGATTTGCAATGCAAAATAATAGTGATTCAAATGTACTTGGGAATTCAATTTCTGTAAATGCAAACTCTATCTCACCATTCAGCATTTCATGAAAATCATTTTTCAATCACACTTTCACATGTTTTGTGGATTTCAATGCTTTATTAGTTGGATTTTGTTGGAATATACTTTTTTACTGGCTGAACAATATTTCAGAGCTGTTTCAGCCTACATTTTCTTACAGTTATTTTCCTACAGTGATTATACAGTTCCCCATAAGTTATTATCAATACGAGGGCGGTTCAATAAGTCCTTAGAAAATACAAGATAAGTCACAAAAAGTATCAATATTGTTTTATTTTTATTTACTATCATCTGTTGCTTGACAACTGTGAAAGTTTCAGTTGATTTCATCAGCTGATTTCATTGTTGTCGTTGATTGAATCAGGAAAGGTTTGTTTATTTAGAATGATGGACACAAGTGAGTTTCGTGCTGTGATTAAACACTTTCATTTGAAAGGCTTAACACCGAAGGAAATCAAAGTTGAGTTGGATGCTGTTCATGGTACATCTGCTCCTGTGTTGGCAACTGTTTATAACTGGGTAAACGAGTTTAATTAAACGTGGCCGTACATCCACAAAAGATGAACATCGTTCAGGGCGCCCAGTGGAAGTGACAACCCCAGAAATGGTTGACAAAATCCACGATATGGTTTTGAGTGATCGGCGAATCAAAGTGCGTGAAATAGTTGAAGCTACAGGCATATCACAAGGCACAGTGTTCACAATTTTGCATGAAAAATTAAATGTGAAAAAACTCTCTGCAAGATGGGTGCCGCGCTTGCTCACAGAGGAGAATAGACGCATTCGTGTGGTTGATTCTAAGGCTGTCTTGACAGTATTACGTCGCAATCATGGTGAGTTTCTGCATCGATACATAACTGAAGATGAAACATGTATCCACCACTACACTCCAGAGTCAAAGGAACAGTCGAAACAGTGGGTTTTTGATGACGAACGGGCTCCAAAGAAGGCAAAGACAGTGAAATCCGCCGGCAAAGTTATGGCCACAGTTTTTTGGGATGCACAAGGAGTAATCTGCATTGATTACTTGGAAAAGGGAAAAACGATAACTGGAGAATATTATGCATCGTTATTGGACCGACTAAATGAAGAAATCAAGACAAAACGTCCGCACTTGAAAAAGAAAAAAGTTCTTCTGCATCAAGACAATGCACGTGTACACACCTGCGCAGTTGCCATGGCAAAAATAATGGAATTAAAGTATGAGTTGTTACCACATCCACCTTATTCACCAGATTTAGCCCCCAGTGACTTTTTCTTATTTCCAAACTCGAAAAAATGGCTCGGTGGACAAAGTTTTATGTCAAACGAAGAAGTGATTGCCCAAACGGATGCCTATTTTGAGGAATTGCCAAAATCCTACTTTTTAAATGGCTTATCCATGTTAGAGAAACGCCTAATGAAGTGTATAGAGCTAAAAGGAGATTATGTTGAAAAATAAACAATAGTTTAACCGAAAAAATGTCTTTTTCTATCTTATTCTAAGGACTTATTGAACCACCCTCGTAATACTTAGTTACAAAATATCAACTTTGGCTTGTAGCACCATAATTATTGATTTAACTGGATTGTGATGGTTGGATAACGGGAACTATTTTCGGATAACTTCTTGTTTTTTTTTGTTTTTTTTTTTTATATAATAAAATAAGAAATGTGTGATTTGTGAAAAGCATATAATTAAAAAATATTTTCCTTAATGTACACATATTATCACCTGTATATGTATCAACATGCTATGAAGCAAAATACAGGCAGTGATGAATTGAAATAGCTATCGTTTGTGGATGGTTTGTCTTAGAAAAGACAAAAACGTCCAACAAAATCAGAAAAATACCAAGGTAGATAAGATTACATGGTGTTTATTTTCCACTTCACATAGGTTTTTATAGATGGTCTTTATTGTAATCATTTATTTTTTAGTAATTTATCATTGCATTTGAGATTTATTTTTTAAATTAATTCATTAATGTGTATAATTTGATTTTGGCACAATAATCTATTCAAGAAAATTTGTTCTTTTTTATTTCAGTTAGGTTATTCATAAATAGCTGCAATTTGATGGACATATTTGCTCATAGGTCTACTAATCCATCATTAAAAATTATTGATTCTACTGCAGAAAGAATTTTTTTAATAATTTGTTATAATTATCAAATATGTCACAATCGTGAGAAAATCATAACTAATTTAAAGTTTAAAACAAAAATATTATTAATCGTGCACAATAATTACTAACTATGATCGTTTTTATTGTTCTCACGATTTATAATGAACCAAAGGTTATTATATTACTACTTTACTATTGTAATTTTAAAGTAATAAATCTCTTTTTAATTACTCTACACATCGAATTTTCTCGATTTACATTTGGTCAGAGGAAGACAAATTAAGATGACTTCATAAAATAAGTGTATTCAATAACCATATATTTTCCCTCTATTCACAATTGAAGTTGGACTCTTTATGCTTAGGCCTACACTTTTATGGATTTTTTTTATGTTTAAGTGCGATTAGCTTTACAAATTAACATAATCGTATTACTATTTATTAAATGTATTAACTGTACATGCATTTTCATTAAAAAAAAATAACGATGTATCTAATCCATCTTAAATAATAATGTTATATTCTCGTATTATTTATTTATTATTTTTATACAATAAACATTTTTGCAACATTTTTAACTTTTCCCTTTGTTTCCAACGTTAATTTTCAAATAGTCATACTGTTAAAAACACATAATTAGTTAAAACAATCCAATAATAATGCAAACGTAGTAGTAAATGCACATTTTATATGACCCGTAAATACTCTAGACTACTACCAGAATGGGGAGTGCAGACAATATAAACTTGTAACAGAGCTGGTACTTAGGTAAATTGTAACATTATCTTGGAGCGTGGTTGCTGTTAGGAACATGCTTGTAGATAGTTCTTGTTTGTATACGTCAAGTTGTTTTTAATAATATAATCAATAGAAATACATTATAATCTATAAATGTAATTGGTGATGCATTCAAGTAAGAGGAATTTTCAGGTAAATAAATAGTTATTGAAAAAAATATAGTGATTATGAAATACCCCTATAATTTAGTAGAAATTGATTTATTTCTTCAATATATAGTTTAATTGGTATACAGCGTGTTTCATACTACTGGGCCGTTACCTATTCTTACCAAACAAATTGAAACGGAACATTCCTGCAATCCATCCCTGGACTAAAAAAAAAAAAAAAAATTAAAAATGAATGAAAATTAACGAACAAAATAGGCTGTAGCCCGTTAGTGATAATTAAGACCTACCCCAATCAAAACTCTCTAAACATAAATAATAATAACAAATGAAATAACAATGGTCCATACGTAAATATCAACACTAACACTAATCAAATAAAAATTTAACAATCAAATAACAAAATGCTTAAACTAAATTAGGTTACGCAGTGTAAAATATCTCCGGGGGCTCGGTTATTATAAAACGGCTGTTAGTCAGTTTAAAAAAATAAAAAATAATACAAAAAATGCTTTAGTTAGCGATTCTACCGAATTTTATTACCGAAATAGGGTGGTTTATAATGAGAAACTAAACAAAAAAAAAAAAACAATTCTCAAGCATCTCACTCTTGAAAAATCAACATAAAACAAAAGAACTAAAATTTTAAAAATTCATATCCTTTTACCCCTACGTGCTGATATGGTTTCAAGTAACGTACTAGATTCACTACACAAAAACGATAAAAAAATAATATTATAGGTAAACAAATTTGATTTTACTACTTAAATAAACAGTTTGTGGGTTAGAAGAAGAGTAAACAATGACAAACTAAAATGTTAACTGTCATCAGCTGATACTCGTGTTGCCTGTAAAAGTATAAAGTGCAATTAAATTATTGGAACAATTGTTGAGTTTGCAGATTACCGTTGTAAATGTAAAGAGAATTGTGTTAACAAGATTTGCATTAATTGTAGCACAACGCTTCGTCGACAAAAACGGTCCATCGCTGGCTCGACAAAATACTGGGTTTACATTTACTCTAAATAGTGGTTTTGTTACCAATATTGCAGGTCACGGTTGTTCAAGCTTATTGTTTTACGATTTGCAGTTTATCACCAGTATCACGTTGGAACGGTTTTGAGGAATAAAATACACAAAGAGAAGCTGAATAAAATTTGTGTTGAAACTAAATAAATATTCTTAGTTTATTACTGTAAGAATTAATTTTTTTATATTCTACCTAATGCTTACAACATATTTTACAATAAATTATTAATAAACCGATTAAATAAGTCCAAATCAACATTTTATACATTTAGTAAAATAACAAGTATAAAATGAAAATAATTAAAATGTTAAATAATTATTTTAACCAATAATAAATTAATAACTACATATAAATTAATGTTCTTAAAAAATGTATTGAATGAATTAACATTTAAAAACAAATTTAACGAAATTCATCTATTATGAATAACAAAGAAATAACCAAGCACTCAGTTCCATCCCTGAAACCTTCTTGTCAACCTACTCTTTTCCTCTACCTTAAATCGAGCATGCTTATCATTAGGTTTATCTAAGGGAGCTTAGCAGGGAGCAAATCCCAAAATCTAAACGAACTTAATAACAGACTTTTTGAAAATAATATAGTGTAAAGTGTAATTATTGATAACAATAATCGCCACTTTCGTTTGTTACGGCACATATTCTGGCACCAAAAAGTTCTACAAATATTACGAAAATGTAATTACATAAAATAGTAAGTGATGTGTATATCACGGAGTAAGTGAATAATATATTTTATAACTGAAGGCACAAGCTCAAAAAACAAGCAGTCACAAGTTAAGACGTATAAATTAGTATATCACCATATTAATCACGAGTATCACTTTAGAATAAAAAGGCTAAAAGAAATATTTATTCTAATTTCAATTGGAATTAGAGGACGATTATCACAACCAAGATGTTTATTAAATTATAGGAAATGTTTGCTTTCCTTTTGTTTATTGTTTGCTTATCAGGCTTTGTATTTAATTTAAAAAAGGGCTTTTATTGTATTTTTATTGAATTTAGTTTGCTTACTTATTTTATTTTCAACGTAAATAAAGTGCTGTCAATTCATATTTTATACGAATAATTGTTTTTTCCAATTCAATTGTTGCCTTTTGCAATTGCTTCTTGCTATTAACTGTCTCATACCGAGTGAGAGATTTCTTTAATATAAGACCATGTCTGTTGTTTTTATCACCATACAAAAAAGTTCAAGATGGTTCAATTTATTTTTATTTTTTTATTTTACTATTTATTTATTTAGATTCAGCTAATCTGTTTATGTTATGGACGAGGATGAGATATTTAGTTTTTAACTGTGCATTTTTGTTTCATACCATTTAATTCTCTCAATGTAGGCCCATACTTGGAAGGCCAGAATAGTTGTAGCCTATTAATTAAGTCACAGAATAGCCAATGTCAAGGTTTTCAAAGTAGGAGTACAATTTCCAAATAATCAACGTAAGGGTGATACTTTGAGTGAAAAAAATGTTCAAGTAGAGTTAGAAAAGCAATGGACCGAGAATGGACCCCTCAAGAATGCTCTGGCGATTGATTTCTAATTGGATTCAATTTATCCAGACTTAATTAGTTGTTTGCACTCAGAGAGCTGGGATGTGACTCAGTTTACAAAGTCACAGGATAAACTTTTTTAATCTAAACAAAAAGTGGATGATCAACAAAATCTATACATTTTTAAATCTAAAAATATTATATTGGTATCCATTGCTATTATGATACTACTTGATTCTAGAAGAGCTGAATTATAGTGCAATAAGATTTTAGAGGAAAATAACGATTGTTTAGTTAGTTTGATAACTTATTACAGAAAACACATTGCTGTACAATTATATGACTCGTCCTGTATAATTTGGAACACGGAAACATAATTACCGCAACGTGGAATATACATGATAAAAGATAATGGGTTACCTAGTAGTTAGTTAAGTCGGAAAATGTTGTTGAAGAACTGAGAAAAGTTAAAACACGATAATCATGTTCGTTTTTATCACCCTCAAAAAAAACTATTTCTATATTGCACGATCCCTAGTGATAAACTACTGGTTATAAAATATACTCAATACAGGATAAACAATTGTCCATTCAAATATATATTCCCTTAAAACAAAATATTTTACATCACTGTTCTTTATTTTCATAACGTACACCTTCAGACCAAGATGATGGTGTCGGAAAGACTGCAGAACCACCCCTAGAATAAATCAAATTCCAGCTGGCACCCATATTGAAAGCACACAACCACCAACACTATTTATTGGGATTTATATGTCTTGTGAAATACAGTGAGTATGAAATATTGGGCCAGGACGACGCTGTGGGAAATAATGTGGCTATGGCTTACGGGGCATTGCAAGTCAACCCGCTATTGTTTCCAACGACGGTGTAACGGGTTTACTGTCTTTAGATGTGAGTAGTTAATTTAGAGTCACATTTCAAAGCTGTGTTTACATTGAAATGTTCTCTTCTCACCACATAATGCCTTAAACATAACCTATAAAATAGTACTGTTAAATAAAATATGCTTAATAGTTACTTTGCTTGTGTTATAATTCAATTGTTTAATCTGCAAGAAACAAAAACTATCTACAGCACTTAATTTTACGTACATTTCTTTTTACCATTAACAAAACTAATATTTCTTATTGATACCTATAATATTTTAAAAATTAAATACAAACAATATATAAATAAGAACAAATCACAGTTACAATTATATATTCAGATTATCGAGATAAAACACTTGTAGGGTTAATAAGGTACATTGGGATAAAACCAAATGCTATACCATAAATAACACTTCAATTATATCATATTCATATAACCCAGCTATTTGTATAGAAGATATTTTGATAGTTATACCATTTGTAACCTTGTTATTCACATACCTGATCTGCGCCTGCTCAATGGTGTTTTAGATTTCAGTAATACTAGTGATGTTTAAACACTAGATGGTAGCTTTTTATAGTAAAATTTATCTAACAACGAAACACGATTCTTCAATGTTTTGATTATACTAGTAACTATGAGTGTCTTATTTTCCCAGGCTTCTTATACTCGGACATCCCATGCATCTGTAGTAGAGCCCATCTTAATAGAAACCATTGTGTTGTCACCATGTCGGTATCAAGAGAATTAAATCATAGCTTTAACACCTACAATTGCTTCAACATTAGGCATTGTACTGAAGCTTGACTGAAATAGGGCCCTCGCGTTTTCACTAAGCTCAGTTCTCTAGGGGTCCTTTTAAAGTGGGGTATAAGTTCTATTGGCCCACCCACCTACTCATACAAGTACGGTGGTAATCACCAACCCACCCTTCCATTCATGTACGGTGGTGATGACCCACCCAACCTTCCATACACGTAAGGTGGTCATTACCCACCCAACCATCCATACGCGTACGGTGGTGATGATACAAGACAGGGGTACACATATGCAGCTGCAGCAGAACTCAGCCTAATAGAAGCCATTGTGTTGTCACATGTTGGTATCAAGAGAATCAAAACGTAGCTTTGACTCCTACAATTACGCCAATACTAGGATTCACTAAGGTGGGTTACAACACTGCAGCATGAAAGCAAAAAATAAGCATTAGTCGTTAGTAACGAAAATATATTTTTCTTCCCAAAAAATAAAAATAAATAAATACATAAAATAACCTTTAGTTCTAGTTATTATTCAACTAAAAGAGAGGAAAAATCATGTATCGACGTACAAAAACAAAATACTACATATAAAAAGTGAATATATGTATACATGTTGTCTCATAAAATACCTGCACATGATATATTAATTACGCTATTCTGACTTAGACACACCTTTACCGTTGGACTTTGCTTTAATTACTGATTGGTAATTTTATCTGATTTAGAATTAATGAGTAAATAAAATTTTAAAGTAATAATGAAAGAAAATAATAGAATAGTTTTTATATTTATCTTTTTGGAGGATATTGCCAAAAAATACATAAAATATTAATCACACCTTAGTAAGGTGTGCTTCAATGTAGTAAAACTTGGCCAAACATGAAGAGGCTCTAGAGGATGGTGAGTGGCTGATTCAGCACTTCTGGACAAAGTCCACTTCCAGAACGTCAGCTGGACAGGAAGTACCTTGTTGGGGTTTAGTGGCCGAAATAATTTAGTGCTTTAACATAATTTCTGCTTAAAGCTTTGAAACATTTTCATAAAACAATCAAAATAATAAGTAATAACAGTAGATAAGTGAAACTTAGTTATTTATAGGTAAATTAGTGATATAAAAATGACTTTCGTTTCACATTTTAAACATGCATATTTACATTAAATATACATACGTTTCCATAGAATTTAATACATTAGCCAACCTTTATACTTTTTCGAAAATGTATTTTCTTGGCAAAAATCAATATCTCAAAATTACAAGAAGTGCTCTTATAGTCGATCTTTTTGTAACCATGAACAAATTTCATATTCTTGTAATTAGTTAAAACGTGGACATAATTTAGAAAAAAAAACATAACATCCTTTACTACCCGTCTCCTTGATAAATGCCTACAGATATGATTAGACTCGAAATCATTTGGCCTGGGTAATTTAGATATTTAACAAAAAGTTTGTGTGGAACTCGTAGTGCAGAACTCTCTAGTCTGTTTGCCGGTCTGTTGCATCTGGAAAGCACTGGAGCGAGCTGCATTACCACTGCGCTTCACTGGAGACTGTAGAATCCGGTAAATATATTCTTCACCAAAAATATACTCATACCGTTATTTTAAGGCATGTATATTTACTTTTTATTGATAAAAGTAAAAAAAAAAAAATAATAATAATAATAATAATGTGAACCTTCATTATAATATGCAGTAAATTGTCTAAGACCCATTATTTAAACGATTTTATCTATGAGAAGCAGAATTTAAATATAATTAATAATTAAATATGAATATACACCCAAACTCTATTTAGCGTTACCGTCCTTGTAATAAAACACCCAATAATAAGTATATAAAAGCTATCATAATTTTTTGTTTACCTAACAACTATCCCATGTTTATATAAAGGCTTTTTCTAAATAAGAATACTGTACTGGTAACTGTCTTTGACTGATTAACTCTGATTCTCAATAGTACTGATGAAACCGTTTCTAAAATTTCTTCAAAAGGTTACAATATCGTCATGGCTATACGTTTAGTCGCTTCTACTGTCTAACATTTAGAGAGAAATTCAATAACAACATTTAGTTATTACTTAAATGTCATTGTCCCTAAACAATTATGTATTTGTATTGCGTAGTCCTGTACATCTTAATTACCGGTTGGACAAGATATGATACTTTGTATTTATTTGTCTCAAATAAAAAAGTACTCATAAAAAATTAATTCAATGGTAATTCAGTTGCAGTTAATGTAGAAATTAGATTCCATATGATACTTTGAGTGTTTATAGTTCATAAAGTCTGGTTTAAAGCAGATGTAACAGCTTGTAGGCCACACCAACTGAATGTATTTGTTCTTCCATTGAATTTACAATCCACACTTATAAATCCAGTACAACTATTTTTGATTAGGGTGGTGAGCTGAGTATATCGTAGTTTTTTATGTCTAATTTTTATAGTTTTAATGTTTTATACTAACAATTTACTTGGATCTAGCTTCTTTAAATAATGTAAGAATATATAGCTTATATGGTCTTGTGACAATATATGGTTATAATCCATTTAAACTTTTCCCCAGAAGATAATTTTACTTTATTTAACACTTTACTTAACACTTAAAATTAGCTGCAATACTATGAGTTCACGTAATTTAACGAGAAAAGTACTCTCAGTATGCTTCATTTGAGAATCGAATCTTAGAAATTACACTCCCCAATCTGAAGCCTTAGACATTGAATTACCAAATTGGCAAATGAACAATGGTTACTTACATATACATTTATTTACATTTTGCTTTTAAGTATCATATTTATATATCCAGACTTTAAATATAAATCTAACAGTTAAAATTAATACACAATTATTACATAATATTCTTTACGTAATATAGACAAAAAAAATAATTTAATTGTATAGTATCTTTTTCTTAAGGTAAAATAATTAAATGTATAAGGAAACGTCTCCATGTAATCTATTTTGATTCAGTGAAAGATTACAGTCCAAATAATTTAGAGATATGTTTTCAATAATATACTGCACAATTCCCATGCAAATGGGAAAAATGGTTGTTATACTTTAAAATTGACTTCATCACCTAAAACTTAGTTAATTGAACTAAATACCTTATAGTATTTGATTGTAATGGTTTTAAATAATAATTTAATGTAAAAGCTATTTTTCAACTGATTGTAAAAGAATGCGTACTTTTTCAGTAATGTATCTTGGTCCAGCTACTCTGAAGTTTCAAGATGCATGAAACTATTCTCGTTCTCAAGGACCATCGTTGTCAGTAGTGGTGTTTCAAGGGTAAATGGATGGTCGGAAAAGTCCCCTGGCTCCCTAGCTACAAGGCTGGTGCAGGGTTCATTTGGGTTTTCTCCTTTTTTCTGTTAATGTTTGTAATATGCTTTAAAGTATAACTATCTAAAAGGTTGCAAGTTTTTTAGAGTAACTCTGACACACATTAACAGAGGCCCTGTCACTTCAAGCCTTTCTTTATTTTATTTTTTAAATAAATGTAAGTTGCTGATAATACTTGAGAACAAGAAGAGTTTATGCATCTCTAAATGTCGTGTTATTAAAAACACTGACTCTTTGGAAAAGTAAAAACAATTAAAACACAGATAGTATTTCCTACGACAATATGTTTCAAGCGAACTGTAATAAAGCGTTTTTCAATAATCCATGTGATGCGCCAATGTAGGTATAGCGGTGAAGTACAAAGGAAAGCTACGTGCCAAAAACGGTGCTGGGGTGGGGTGCCGGGCACAGGTTAGAGGGCCCTCAAACCCCCATTGTTCAGACAACATCAAAGACACCTCTGATATGTGTCTTGCTAATTGAGCCCTCGTGAATCCACCTTTGTTCTAGATAATAAACCATGCGTTTCTTTTGTCCGCTGTTAAGAGGAAGACAATTTCTCTATCTATTTATAGAAACAACGTTATAATATTATGACACCCAGTAATTATTATTTTATCTATAAATAGAATAACTAGTTTAATACTATAATTATAATCAAGTTAAATTTATAAATACCTCTTTTAATATTATAATCATATAAGTACAGTTATTATAATTTGTATTATGGCCAAAGTATTGTATTGTCCTATTAAAACAATTCTATTTTCTATCAGATCTCTAAATAACTCTTTTACTTCATATTTCTTTCATTTTCTATCGACTATATAGGTTTTAATTTTAAATATATAAATGTTGTTTTGTAAATAATATATAAGGGCCAATAATGTAGTGAGAATTGATCTTTTTTTTAAGGCGTGATTATCGGAGCTTTACTATTGTTTCCAATTATATTTTTATATTACTTCCTACAAACGGTTTTGTACGTATTTTTCATTTTAGTTAAATAAAGTTCGGGTCTTTTCGCTACCACTATTTTTTTGTTTTATTCACTACCGCTTGATATAGTCTATTTCTCTAAAAACTGTTCCCCAATAATTTTTACGTCCAATGTGGTATTCCCTATACGCTAGGAATCCGATATCACTGGCCTTATCTTTTCGCTTTCCAAGAACTTACATACGGAGAGCGCATTCGGCGGTAAGTCAATCCATGGATTTACGAGTTTGTTATCAACTGTAGTAGCCCCCTAATCTAACCTTACCTAACCTAACTTAATATAACCTAGCAATAATTGTGATAGAAAAACTAGTGTTAGTGAAGTAACGGAAAAAGTAGTGGTTGTGAAATTACAGAAAAGGTCATAAAATTAGGAATATCCTACGGTAACAATAAAATAGCGTATTTTAACAATCAATCTTTATTTAAGTAAGAAGTTTTCGTAAAAGGAAGGACCTATTATTAGCTATCTAAAGTTTTGAACATCTGTAATCACATTTCGATATTTCATATCACATAATAAATAAATATTTTTGATTATTTGTGAAATAATATAATTTAACCGCAATTCATTTTAACGTTTTGAATTTATAACACCAACGTTTCTGGAGTTTGTAAGCTGTACTGTAGTTTCTCATCTTAAGAACCAAAACCAACACAGTGTCCATTTAAAAGTTGCCATCGGTGGGGACTCTACTAAATAAGCCTATGGTGTCCTCAATGAATAAATTTTAGCGGGTTAAAACACGGTTATTGTATAAGTATTAAATCTAAGGTAGAAGTAACTGAGTATAAGACTTCTCAGTAAATAAAGATTAGGCCTATACTATGTGGTTCAGATTCTATGATAAAATGTAGGCCACTGCATTGTCCTCAATATTTATAACTATATTGTCAGCCGATATTAGTTAGAAACAAATACAACACTCATTACCATCGTACGGGGATAGGTGGGTGGTTGGGTCCTGTTTCATATATTGACGATTGGCTTTATAAAGATAAAAAACAAAAACAAGCTGGTGTGCAAAATATTGAATTGTAAAATTCATAGAAATATATTGTATTTTTTTACAAACATAAACTATATAGCCTATAATTTTTGCATTAAACTGCAAAATAACCGTACGTAACGATGCGAAAAAGAAACAATTTTGAATTTTTGCTTTAATTGGAATTGTAAGTATCGTCAACACAATCCAATCGACTCAGCAAGATTACACGATTAGATTTACGCTTGTGTTATATACTGGTATTTTCCCCAAAAGTCTACCTCGTGGATTGCTTGTTTTAAAAAAAAATAAATTCAAATAGGCTTTTCATTACCGTAGTACATTATATAACTTTAGGTAAGACCGTTCGTGTGGAACCTTGTGATTGTAAGCGTTTAATTTAGGCAAAGTAATAGTTTTATTTAGGACAAAATTATTTTTCAGAAATATACAGATATACTGAAAATAGAAAACATTATCAAAATAACTAAAGTTCATCTGAATAGCAAAAAGTGATTTAATTGTGCTATTCCCGTATAACTAAACACTTAACTAGACAAACAACCTATTATTAGGCTTCGAAAAATATATTTTTTATTTATCTATAAAAGGTATGATTGATAGATTACTTATTTATTTTTTTAAACAGGCAATTTACACGTTTTATATACGTTAAAAAAAAATTATCTTTATCTGAATACAAAACTAAATCGGTTATTTATTTATTTTTTACGCACGGTAATTTTTTAGAGAAAAATTACAACTCTTTACAATACAATTACATATTATTAATACAATAAGCTATGTTTCCAAAAAGGAAACCCCGAATTTAACCCCCAACTTCATATAAATAAATTTATTTATAGTTCTGTTTTTTCTTTGTTAGGTTATGTACACTATATTTTCCTCGAAAATACATAAGTTAATGTATAGTGTTATTAAAATGTGTAAATCTAACTAGCTACAAAATTTTAAAAATAGTGTGCTAAGGATGATTTATATAATAATCACCTTTTTTAATGAAACCCCACTGATCAAAATTATGTAAAAAAGGTTCTATAGGGGGGGGGGGGCACTGACATTGTTTATTTATTTTAAATATATAACCTACATTTGGTTATTTTTTAAGGGGTTCATACTATCCAACTACAATGTTGACTTCTCGTCGTTTAATTATATTTTAAATTACAATTATTGAAAAGGAAGCTGGTGAATCTGCCTGAGAGAGCCAGCCTTAGTTCAATGGAGATTTCCACTCAACTTCATCCTTGTAATGACTCTAGTTTTGTCCTAGATATTACACCACCTTATGGACGTTTGTTATAAATTGTATGCAAACAATTACTAATTTAGTATATTAAGAAAAGTATTAATTTTAAATTATACTTTATATCATTATTACATTTGAATAATAATATAAAGTCGTCACTGGTGGCGCAGTGCTGTAACCCAGCTACTTGGGGACAAAGTGTTTGGGAGATTGTAGGCGATATGTTCCATGCTCGGTTCTCTTAATACCGACATGGCGTGTGCTCAATGGTTGCCATCAATGTAGACACTACTAGAGAAGTCTGGAGTGTCCTTGTTGAATGGTAATCAAGGTTCAGATGTTGTGTAGGGGAGAGAGAACTGAGTCTTGTCAGTTAGCTGAAAAATCAGACCGACACTACGTGGTTCGGATTCCACGTAAATATGTAGGTCCCATAGTTGCCCTGGCTATTGAGCTATTAATAAATAGTCCTTTCTTGAGCTAAGTTGAACTCAGATAGTAACAATGACTACACTGTTCATCTACACTCATCACACTCATTCACTCCTCATAGTCACCCATATCTCTACGATCGGCGTCTTAGAGATGAATAATGAATGAATGAATGAATAATGAATGATTATATACATTACTACAAAATGTCATTTAGAACTTATTATCAAGGGTAGCTTGTATAAATGTTACAATTATTTTAAAAGTAAATAGATATCAAATAATGTTATAATTAAAAAAAAAAACAATAACTTTTTTAGTTTTTTTTTACTATAACATTTTTTTTTAATTTTATTTGTTTTGTAAACACATATTCACCTATGAAGATGGCATAAATGCCGAAACCGGTCGGTGATAATTTAATAAAAAAACTATTTAAGGGTGCTAAGTTATTTTTTTTTTTATAACTATTATAAATAGCAGGCCTAGGAATTACAACTTTTCTACTAGTAATAGATATCAAATAATATTGGTTTAGACAAAGAATTATGTCTAGTCAATTAATTAGTGATAATTGACATGTATAGATTGGACACTTATGACGAAAGATATATTTAATGCTGTTAAGTTCGAGATACTTAACTGGTTATAAGTACTAAGATTAGTTGTTTTTTAAAAATAGTTTTGGAGTAATAAAGCACAAGGAACATCCGAAGATATAGAGTTTTTTTGTTTAAAAATATATATCTTAAAAGTAATGTAAGATAATTTAAAGAAAATAAAACAAACTTTATTATTTATGTATGTACTGTATTTAATATGATTCGTTTGGATAAATATGTGGTATTACCTGTGATATAATTATTTATTTTGTCTATTAATAAAACAATTTGATAGTGTTTTTTAAGTTAAATACTAGTTCACTTAAAATTCCGGACGGATATTGTTTATTTTGTCATTTGTTTTATGTTTTAAATTACTCATTTTCATTTACAATCGCTTTATATTATTTTAAACATATACACTGGTTATATAATAAACTTTGGCACCATCTTGGTTTGTAGAGATAGGATGATGAATATATGTGCATACATTTACAAAGGAGTAAGCAAAAGATTCATTTTCGTGGTAGATGTATTTATGTAGGATGAGTGGTTGAGAAGCCACATACTACCTTATATGTTTACTGCTTGAAACAGTAATCGTTGTACTAAATTGTTTTGTAGGGTACTTAACAAAAAGTGATTTAATTGTGCTATTCCCGTATAACTAAACACTTAACTAGACAAACAACCTATTATTAGGCTTCGAAAAATATATTTTTATTTATTTATAAAAGATATGATCGATAGATTACTTTTTTATTTTTTAAAACAGGCAATTTACAAGTTTTTTTGTAGGGTACCAAAATTCTTTTGTAGGGTCAGTAAGAATACATACATACTGTATGTTATTGAGTTGTACGATCAGGATTGTAGTTATATGTGTATGAGAAGCCACATACTACATTATTTGTTTACTGCATGAAACAGTAATCGTTGTACTAAATTGTTTTGAAGGGTCATTAAAAATACGTACATACTGTATGTTATTAAGTTGTACCATCAGGGTTGTAGTTGTATGTGTAGGATGGGTGGGAAGCCACATAATAGTGTTTGATAAATCATCAACTGATTGCTGAAACCTCCAGTTTCTGTATATGTACATTGATGAAACTTACATCACTTTATAAGTTTCACATTGGGGAACCATTACTGTTGCATAATTGTTTTGGTAATAATGGAAAGAATCTCATTGGTGAGTTTTTATGTGTGTCATATTGCTCATATTTAAACTATTTTCTCTTAAAGTAACAATCTACTTTGCCCATAGATTCCCAAACTTGTGCGACAAAGTTGTATGTGACCTAACATGCACATTTGAAAATAAAATATTGTAGAGAATATGTAAATATCTACGGTTTTTAAACATACAAATATATTTATTAATTTTTTTAATTTGTAATAATGGAATATTTGATAGATATGGCCATTATTGATAGTCATTTCCTTTAATTTCACACAATGTTCCGGCTTGATACAACCCAAGTGTATTTAAAATATTAAATCTAAATTTCAAATTTCATCCAAATAAACTAATGTAGTTTATTAAACTATGTAGTTTAACTTAAACGAAAGTGTTTTTCAGTATAGTTTAGACTAATTATTACAAAGGTTAATTTAATTATAATCAAACATTTTACTTGAAAACAATATGGGGTGTACCAAGTTAAAATATCGTGAACTGTTTCTTTACTAAATTATGTAAAATTTTCAATTTAACCTGGTCTACCCTACATATATATTTTTTTTATTAATAAATTAATTTACTGTACAGAAATAATACACTTAATGATATATCTGTATGTACATTTTACTTTGTACAACAGATACTGTATGTAGCTTTAATACAAAGGTTTTATAGGAGTACAAAGAAAAGTTGACATTAACGTAGCTTTTATAACACGATACATTGTTACCGAAGGTGTCATTTTCAGAAGTTAGCTAACTTTGTCAGTTGAAGGAGAGTTATAGTTGTAAGGAGTTTACTTAAATCGAAATATGTCAATACTTTGACAGTTCTCTATTTATTCTTGGAGGTTATTGTGTCAGACATTCTTCTTTCTGTAAGAAATATTGAAAAGATACTATTGTACTTTTATAATACTTCTTTTACAGAGAAAAATAAATTACAATCGTCTTAATGTATTATTTACTATCCGAAAAACATATGCATTATTTTTTCTATATTTTTATTTTAACTAATTATCACATATATATATATATATATATATATATATATATATATATATATATATATATATATATATATATATATATATATTTATAATGACTGATATATTAATGTAACATATAATAGAAATCTATCTACTAATTTGTACAAAGATACTTAAATTAACTTAAAACATACAAAATTGCTCAATTTAGTGTAGTACATGTTTTTTTTAAATGTTTATAATCCAGGCTTTAGTTATGAGACGCTGACAAAATTTCAAAAGAAAATCACATTCAAAATATATTAAACTACCGTTAAAAACACTACCTTTACAATCAGTAAAAGAACGAAAATCATGCAATTGTATACCTTTTTTAATTTTTTCTTTTTGCTTATATAAAATACTATTATTAAGAGTGGAGTCATTTTTCGTAAAGTATAAATATTTGTTTACATGGAAATATATACAGGGTGGAAAAAAATTGAAATGCTTTCATAACAACGTTATTTTTTCCAAATATAATTTGATCATTTAATTTTATTAATGATTGTGTTCCGCACGTTATAATTTTTTATTAGAATAATTTACTTTAACCGTTAAATAGCAGATAAATAATATTGTTCAAATTAGTTACTTTCAAATTCAAATTACCAATTCTCTGGAAATAGTTTGAGTTAGTTAATCTTTCTTGAACAAATCTTTCATGTGATACTAAACTTGACCTACACCTACGTTGAAAATTTCGTTCAACTTTTTGTAAGCCGTCCCCCAGAAAAGATAAAATGTCGCTAATGGTGACCAAAAGTATGTTCTTTGTATCCATGAAGTCATACAACAGTTTTGAAAGCGTTTCTATATATTTTTGTCTACCCTTTATACAATAATATTTAATAATTACTTCTACTGCTTATCTAATTTCATATTTACTAAACCGATGTTATAATATTATAAACACTTACAATATGATTTTTTGGAAAGCAACTATTTTGTAATTCCCTGATCTCCTTAAGAAAAGCACTTACACAATGTTTTCTTGTACCATATGGATTCTTTTGAATAAAGCGGCTGTCTTCACTAGCTATGCTAGAAATACATCCATGCATCGGAGTCCAGAATTACATTCTTGAGGGTTTGCACATTTCCGAGTTCCACTGTCTCCTTCAAGAGACGTCTTTACTGTCGAGTGGGGTTGACTTTGACTGTCTAGGTATTTGTCTATTTGTACTTTCGTTTACCTCTTATTTTTGCATTACTGTGTATGCCACAAGTTCTGTATTATAAATTATTTATTAAGTATAAATTATATATACGTGTTTTTTTACATTGCTTATTGTTATTGTATTTATTATTGTATTCTTTTTAGTTAGTTTTTTGTTATTTATAATGCAATTTTATCTCTAGAAAATCGGACCAATGTACGTATGTTTGCTTTAAATGTGTGTTACAAATAGAAAATCTTTATCTTGTAAAACATATGTTTTTGTAGAATCTTGTTTTCAACTACTAAACACTTCAAAATAATTCATTAGCAAATTATTGTATCAAACATAATTTAATAGAAAGGCTTTTGCTTAGTTTAAATAAAATGTTTGTTGCTTCAACATTTTTTTTCGGTGATTCAAAAATTCAGCTTACGTTCATTTACAATGTTAGGTCATGTTTAGTCGTTTTGCTTATTTTACTTGTGCATTTAATCATTACAAAATAGCAAAAAATCCGTAAAAGCGAAGAATTTTATAAGGGAGTTAAAAAAAATATGTTATGCAAAAAATGTTTGTTATCAACATGAAGGGTTAAAGTATAATAATTTGTACATGAAAAAGCATAACTAGTTTAAAATTGTTTACCTAACAATGTAACTTTTGCTAGTTAAAACCAGAACATTTATTATACAAATGTATTTAGATTTTGTTCTCTCTCTTTCACTACATGTATTATATTTCATTCCATTTTCTATTGTGTATTGTATCAATGCAAAATGTATCAATTTAATTTGATCCTATTTGGAATAAACCTCATTTAAATGCATGAAAAATGGACTAACAATAGATACATAAAAAAAATAGTATACTATTATGTTACGTTAAGTTGTAAATTTATTTTTAATAATAAATAACGATAGAAGTTTTTTTCAATCATATCATTCAATCATCATTACTCGTTTTCCAATTGATTACAATTATATTAGTGAGTAGATAATTATTCAGTTATATAGAACTAGAGTTTATCAAACAAAGCTTTATAAATGAGAAAGACTTTCATTATGGCTGGATGAACGATGAACATATTTGGTCTCGTCTAGCCGTCATAACATACAATACAAATGTTCTAGGAGACTAAGTGAATCTCTATTACCACAAATTATAAGACATTATATAACTGTTTCGTGACAAACAATTGTGATCACAATACAAATTTGATATGCTCTCGAATTAGATGAAGTGAAGTACATCGCATCAAACATCTATCTAGCAATATTGTTATTTGTTTAAGTGTGTTCTCCTTTCATATTATTGGCATTCTTAGCGAAATAATTCCTTGCATGCTACCCGTTGTTGACTATTGGATATTTCAAAACTATTTATAATTTTACTTTATTAGATTTATTATCATTTTGATGAATGATTTTCTGTTTACTGTGGAGAGGAGTAAATTAGAACTATGAGAACTGTTAGAACTTTAGTGCTCCTAACGGTTTTCTTTCTCTTTTCTCAGAAGACAGGGGGGACTGTTAATCTGCAACTAGTGTGTATATTGAAGCTCTGGGCGAATTTTTGCTCCCACCCCCTTCCTGTGGCATTTATTCATATAATAGAAATTCTTTAGAGGAAAATATTAAAAGCCACAGGCTTGTCTCACTCACTCACTCACTCACATTAAAGGATTTGTGTACATAAATTTATGAGTCTGATGTCCTATCACATATAATGAGAGGTAAATCAATTTCTCTCATATGGGTGATGATGGCAATCTAAAATAACAAGCAAGGGGATTAAATCGTATATAAATTGCTGTAAGTACTAGTTTGGTGACAGTGAAACTTACTAGGAGCAGCTGTTTCTTAATGGAATTGAATATGTCAGGTTATAAAGATCTCTTGGAAGTGAATATTTATGTTTTAAAATAAGAAAAGGAGAATTAAAGATAGTTGCTATGCAAATATTTGTATAAAATATATTTATAATAAAACAATAAATAAATAATTGTAGTAGATGGGACACTTGTTTAGAAAATGAACCGCACTATTATTAATTATGGTAAAACGTTAGTAATTGGAAATTCATAAAACATTATCTTGATTGAAAGTTGTGTATTGGTCGATTTTTTTTAATTTATCGATGACAGTTGGTCTCTACATGTTGCGATAAAATATAATATATCAAAGGCAAAATATTTAAATGCAATTTTTGTTAGCATATATAATTTTTCAGAAAAATCCAACCCAACATTATCAAGATTAGCAGTGGCAAGATACTGTTTTTTTTTATTTATTTATTTTTTTCACTTTTGGAAAACCACTGTACGAAGTATATTGCTTTTATACAAAGCCTATAACCGTTTATAGTCTACATTATATAGAGATTAAGAAGCGTTTATTTATGTTATTTATTCACATTCTATATGCTTAATTAAGATATTTGTTAGGTAAAGAAACACTTACTCCTAAGAAAATATATGTTAATTTATAATAAAAAAAATAAGAAATATATAAAACAGGAGGTAGTAGTTTCCATTTATTAAAAAATAGATAACCAATAGCCCTAATATTTATTTAATTTACTAATATTAATATGAAAGCAACTCTAAAATGGAGAAATAAAAGAAAGCGAAAGGACGTTTGTTTGTAAAGGCCCTAATTGGCTCTTGACCTAACAAATAGCAGTGTCTTCAAAGCCATCAATCCTGTCCCAGAACCTGTTACAGTTTTACAAAGTACTCCCTGCTCACAATTGTTATCTGCAACTCATTTCTCTAAAAATAATTTTAAAAAACTTCTGTCGAGAGGCTCATTTGTCAACATTTACACAACTCATTCCGACTACTATAGTAAAAGCCGTGCTTCAGAGTACGGTACCTTATAGAGTACTGTTTACCATTGGTATTACTTTAAAAATCTTCAAACATGTCCATCATAGTTTTTGGAAGGAGTTTGAGTATGAGTTTTAAAAATATTAAGTTTGCTTGTATTCAGAAAAACCCCTTGAAATATCATCCCATAATATTAATAATACCTTTGGAATCTGTAGTACAGATCTATAGATTGTTTAGAGATAAAAATAACATTTCCGTTTGTTAAATTTCGAAGTATTCCATGATTACAAAGTTTCAAATAATATAAATTGATGAAACAATTTTAATAAGGAACTTAATCAAACACGTTTTTATTAATTTTATTCAACCAGTCATGGAGATATTTATAATTTTTATTTTTTCTATTATTATTATTTTTTTGTGAAGTTGAACAATTTGCATATTTGAGTGGTTTAGTAACTTAAATTAGCGTCCCAGTGGCTATTTATTTATTTTATTTTTATTTATTCATAAGACGCCGATCGTCAAGATATGGGCGAATATGGATTTCGATTGAGTGTGATAAGTGTAGATGAGCGAATTTAGTCATTGTTACAAACTAAGGCCGACTATTCCTTAGAAAGTGTCATTAATTAATACAGTACAAGTAAACGTCACACAACACAAATTTATTACAATATAAGCACAAAATGCACAAATATACTACAATACAAGCACAAAATGCACAAATATTATGGTGATCGATTTCGGTGAACCACGCTCACCTTCCTCAGACCAGAGGGATGCTTTTGTGAATATTTATTTATTTTATTTTTATTTATTCATAAGACGCCGATCGTCAAGATATGGGCGAATATGGATTTCGATTGAGTGTGATAAGTGTAGATGAGTGAATTTAGTCATTGTTACAAACTAAGGCCGACTATTCCTTAGAAAGTGTCATTAATTAATACAGTACAAGTAAACGTCACACAACACAAATTTATTACAATATAAGCACAAAATGCACAAATATACTACAATACAAGCACAAAATGCACAAATATTATGGTGATCGATTTCGGTGAACCACGCTCACCTTCCTCAGACCAGAGGGATGCTTTTGTGAATCCCTCTGGTCTGAGGAAGGTGAGCGTGGTTCACCGAAATCGATCACCATAATATTTGTGCATTTTGTGCTTGTATTGTAGTATATTTGTACATTTTGTGCTTATATTGTAATAAATTTGTGTTGTGTGACGTTTACTTGTACTGTATATGTACCAGCTAATTAAAATACTATTAATTAATAGCCCAATGACAAATGAACAGCCGGTGTTTATCAGCTGATCCTTCTCAAAATGTATTGACTCTGATTGGGATCGAACCGACAACCTTTAGCACATGAAGCTGGGATTAAACCAACTACGCTACCGACCAATCATTTATCTACGTCTGGTATTTTTGTACCCAGTCCACAGAACCCCTGGCAAGACTTATAACAATAGGATTGAATAAATTTGCTGACATAAATACTGTTCCGTGTATAGTAAATACTGTATACAAATTAATATTTCAGTATTCTAAAACATATTCTTACTATTATATATATATATATATATATATATATATATATATATATATATATATAAATTTTATCAATACAATGACAGTAACAAATAAAATAAATAACAAGCATTTAAGTTTAAGTTGAAATGGTTTATGCATGCGTTTACAATATAAAACTTAACATATGTACTTTGAGAAATTCAATGGATACAGGTTGTAAATACTATATTGCTCATAAAGATGGAGTCTAACGCATTAATGGGGCCTTTGAAGTTGTGTAGTATTTATGTTAAATGTCGGTCAGGGGCCATGTAAATGGTTATGGGCATATATTTAACGATAACTGGCAGATCTTTAACGATAGGGAACATAGCTTTCAGAAAAACATTGTTTTACTAAAAGGAATGAGTAAATATGTATTGACGGCTAAGAAGGAAGGTTAATCTAAGGTATCAACATACCCGGGGGGGAGGGGTAGAGAACAGCTGCCTTTAAAACATAGTTGATTCCTCGAAACAGTAGTTGCGTATCCTCCCCCTTTGTCCAGGACCCAAATCTTCATTTAAATAGTGATTCTTTTGTCACCAAGATAAAATAAAACATAAGATAATTACTAATGGAATAGAATTGTCGTTTTTACTGCAGGATTAGGTTCGGGAAGACTACGTAAGTCGGTATTTACGTCAGCAAATGTCAGTCACGGATGGACTGACTATGTGAGTGCAATTTGTTGGCTGACGTAGTAGAGGGTTAGGTTTTTTTCACGTAGGGATGTGTCATATAGTCTAACATCTGTCAAAATAGTAGTATAACCTGTGTCTGGTCCAAATATAGAACTTAACAATTTTAAATGTATCATAAATAAAATGAAAAATGATTAATTATGATTACGATTAATAACTTTAGCTTTTTCCAGTTTTATATACTTTAATATACTGTCATACTTTATACTCATAATAAGTTGATCGATCATATTAAGTGGTTTTAAACTACACACTTTTACTTTAATATCTGTTGAAAATTATTGACTTTTGTCAAGAATGTTGACTTTTTCGAAATTTTTTACCTTATGAAAACTTTCGACTTTTAACACACACACACACACACACACACACACACACACACACACACACACACACACACACACACACACACACACACACACACACACACACACACACACACACACACACACACACACACACACACACACACACACACACACACACACACACACACACACACACACACACACACACACACACACACACACACACACACACACACACACACACACACACACACACACACACACACACACACACACGCACGCACGCACGCACGCACGCACGCACGCACGCACGCACGCACGCACGCACGCACGCACGCACGCACGCACGCACACACACACACACACACACACACACACACACACACACACACACACACACACACACACACACACACACACACACACACACACACACACACACACACACGCACGCACGCACGCACGCACGCACGCACACGCGCACGCACGCGCACGCACGCGCACGCGCACGCACGCACGCACGCACGCATATGGGCGAGCCGGTGGCCGAGTGGTCTAAGGCGTCAGGACTTTTAGCTTGGGTTAGAGATAGCGCTGGTTCGAATCCGGCCTAGACTGAAAGATTTATCAGTAATATTAACCTTGTACTGTACAGGTTCACCCCCTTACTCTGACTGATTAAGTTCCTCGCATTGGTCTATGGGGAATGGTCAGAGTAAGGTTAAGGAGGAGATCGGCCTCTCCTTTTTAATAAAAAAAAAAAAAGTTAAATTTTTATGATTGTAGACTTAGGCTCCGGAAGTGGTGGTAGGCGAGGGGCGAGGCGGAGTGTCATTCTAAAGGGCGTCTTAGAAGCATTCGCTCAAATTAGGTTATTAAATTCATGAATGACTCATCGGACTACATGCATTGGTTTAGGTTAGTAGTGCACTGCTGAGTATAAAGTTATAAAAATTGTACTATACATGATTAGAAAACGCCAATTTATACGTGAACCATTTTTCCAACATTTTGGGGGTTACGTTACCTAAACATCCACTCTGAATCACACAGTAAGTTCATGGACGAATCGTCCCACAAGGACGACGAGTTTTGAGGCAGCTGTTGGTAAGGCAGCAGCTTCATGGTTTGAGACCACGTCAATTACATCCTGAGGCCTTGGCACGAGCGTGAAGCTAGGCGTACTCAACAGCCTGGAAAACTTATGGTGACCTTAATTGAGCATTCTATGAAGAAATAATAATTTTACATATCTCTTCTAACCAATTCCATATAAAGAAGTATTTGGTTTCGTTTCGAAACAAAGTACTTTCCAAACTTGCTTAGGATATGTATTTATTAAAAAGACAATGATCAAGATATATTAGAATATTGTGATGAATGTAGATAAGTGAATACAGTCAATGTTATTAAGGTTATTTTTTTTACTAACAGTATTTTTTTATTAGTTCAATACCCAGGAGAAATAAGGGACTTTGATTTTAGCTTGGTATCCAAACCAAGTAAAATCAGCGATTTTTATTGGCAGGAAATTTGAGAAGTGAACATACAAAACTACGATGGTCACAAAATGTAACCTCAAAGTAGTTAATCTACAGAGTTATGTCACGTGTGGCCTATAACAACTAATGTCAGGTACATAATTTGATTTAAAAGGAGAACAAAAATTTCCTTGTGTAAACCTAATTTGTTTTCATATATTTACAACTAAGTAGAATGTGAAGTTTTGTTAAAGAAATATTCGAATTCAGCTTAACAGTACTGTGTTGATTAAAAACTGCCTTGTTGTCTAAGACTAATATTTATGTACTTAATATTTTAATACAGATATTTTATGTGTTGACCGTTAATATTTTGTTCTAAGATCAAGCATAGTCTAATAGAATTATTTATAACTATTTATAATCAAATTATTATTACTTCAATAATGTTGCTTCCTATATATTCATACTTTACGTTCGAACTGTACTTTTAAAAGATAACCCCAACCCGAAGGAGTTGGGCTATATATCAGCCTGATGTTTATCCACGTCTGATATTTGTGTACCCAGTCACCAGAATCCCGTGGCAAGACATATGCCAACAGGCTTGGATAAACTAGCTGACATAAATACTGTTTCCTCATTTTTAAATATACGAAATATAATTTTAATGTACTAAAAAAATCTTGTTACTATTATATTTAGAAAAATGTCATTATAAATATAATACTGATAATAGTTTATTTACAAAAACAGCAAACATTGCATTTTATATGTTTTTAATTGACATATTTGACAGCATTTATTTATAATGTAAGAAATATTATTTTCATATTTTGTAAATATATCTATTTTTAAATTAAATTAGTAGGGCCTTTTTTACATGTACATGTAAGAATGTACTTTTTAGCTTAATTAACTAAGTAACAACTTAAAAATTGCACGAATTTTACGTTGCAATATACTTGAAGTACTGTTATATAAATTAAAATTTTCACAAAGATATTTCTTTTAAAACATCGTCAATTTACATTTGTTTAAACCGAATGTTGGTAAGTGTGTATTCTTTAATAATATATTGGATTGATTTTTGTTTTGTTTTTATTTAAGGCTTTATAGTAGTGTCTATAAAATTCCTTAGTATTTGTTAAAGAGCGTTCCTATTTGTTTGAGGTCAGATTACTTCAAATAATTTTCCTTCAATTATAATTTTTTTTACTTCCAGAATAAATTATATTCCGAAATTTTTAACAATATTTGAGTATTTTTTAGGATTTTATTAGTGTATTATGTATATTTTCAATAATAAGTTAATTATATTTCTTTTTGTCGGTGTTTAGTATCTTCAAGTTCTTATTTTTTAAATCTCTTTACTGTTCATACTTTCATTTAATTTCTTATTTTAAAATCTTCAAAACCGTTATACATTATCTTCGTGTACGTTTTATCTAATAGTAAGTTTTTTATTTTAAATTTATGAAAAAAATTTAAAGAAAATGTATGTAATCATTAAATACATTTTCCGTATTCTACAAGTTTAAATTCGTAGTTTTATTCCAAAGTTCTATGAGGATTTTTCATGTGTTACACTCACTACTATAACAATAAATTTAGCATATAATATAATGATACAACGTATAAAAATTAAGAAATAAAATTATAAAAGTACATTGTAAATTTATTAAATTATTATAGTTAATTAACAATAATCTTTTTAATAAATATTAAACAACTTTTACTTAAATATCACAAAAATTTACTCAAATCTAATCTTGTAGCCCAAAATGTATTGGCTTCTGAACCAGCAGGTAACAGATTGATATCATCATAGAAACGTTCATTTCACAGCGACATCGGTTGCAGCCGCTATTTAGAACGAATCTAAATGCAAATGACGTATAAATCCGCCTGCCAATAACTCCGTCTATCCAGGGGCTTAACGCTTCACGGGGAAAATGAAATTCCCCCAATTCTCCACTTGTCCAAAACCACAGATTAGCAATAAATGGCTGTCTACCAGTTTTCATATTGACAATTTTATTTATAAAAATAATAAAAATGTAGTTTTTTTAAATTGTATAAATACTTTAATATATTTAAAAAGAAATTAAACAAATATCAATTGTTATTTATCCATTAGTAACAACTAATTTGTGAACACCACTTATAAATTATAAATAACTTGTAAAATAGTAATACAGGAATTAAGAAATTTAATGTGCTTAGTTTGTCTTTAACAAGTAGTTTTTCATTTATTTTTGTCCACTAAACAACAAATATTGTACAAAAGTCATTAACACATTACTGGCTTCCTGATATCTATAATATAAATTGCTATTTTTAATTTTGAACAGTACATAATAAGGTTTTGTTCCAGAATATCACATAAGTACATAAACAACAATCATGATTTTTATTAATTTACCTTTAAATGAAAACAGTTTTTAAGGCAATCGTGTATTGTTTTTAATCAAATGCAGCAAAAGCATTTTTCTCACCAGCTTCTTGACAAATAATGAATACTAAAGTGAAAAAAATATTTCCTCCATAGCCAAAAATATTTCTGTATACAAAATGAACATATTAGATTCGATTCAGAAACGTTACTAAAATTTAAAATTTTTAGAAGGTTTTTGTAGCTTAGTTTTTCCAGTTTTTTTCTGAGATTATGTTTAGGAAGACCACCCAAATTTTGTACTATTTTAAATAATGGTTATTGTTAATACTGTCGATGAACTGGATAACAGAATTTACTCGTAGACTACACGTAATTCTTTCATTAAAATATAGTGTTTTCGTACTTACATTTTCGTGAATGTTTGCAAAATATGTATTGCAGAAATTAATTAGAATATTGTTGTCAATAACAATTATTTTGAGTGCTCAAAATCAAATAATGACAGAATAGAGATCTTTGAAAAATGTTTTAGATCTGTGACATATATTTATTATAACTGAGTTTTACCGTCGAGATTTAGCCCTCATTTCTATGTAAACATTCTATAGTAACTTTTATAATAAGAACAATTTAAAGTAATAAAGCAGTTTTTATAATACTTTTACTTCGAAATATTATATTTTTTCAGTTTCTTTCCCTAAATAACAATAGTAGCTTATAATTTATTAACGTAATTAAAATTTAATTTCAATTACAGATAATTTTTAATCACTCAACTAATCCCATGAATATTTGTGTGGTTATTTTATAAATATTTACATTATTCCAAAACTTTACCAAAGCAGGGACACTCTATAAAATAATTATTTGAGGGGATTTTTAATAATTCTGATATGATAGAAACAACAATTGGTCGGTAGCTAAGTTGGCTAAAGCCTAGCTTCATTAGCTGAAGGTTCTCTGTTCGAGCCCAATCACAGACATAACAAATGTAGTATAAGCTGATTGCCCATGGGCTACTAATTAAAAACACGTTCTAAGGATTAGTCAGCTTTAGTTTGTAAAAAAAAAAACAATATTCACTCATTCCCCCATTTAGTAAAGATTGGCGTGTTACAAAAAAAGTCATATGGTAGTCTATTGATAAACCACAACAAGTTTCTCAGATATAACCTATCATGTTTTTCAGACTGTATAAAGTTGTTTTTTTTCATTTAATAGTGTTTATTTGTGTTCAGTGGTGTCCATGAGTGGTGCTGTTTGGCTATCCACCACCTTTATCCTTAGTTTGAAGATACAATTTCTTATATCTTAGTTGAAATTAATTATGAATGTTTTATTTTGAAAAATAGTAGAATTTCTTAATAAAACTTTACAATTTACTTATAACTTAGTTGAATTGATTATCAATGTATTTTTAAAAATACATGTATTTCATAGTAAAACTTTATAATTTACTATAACTTGGTTGAATTAATTATCAATGTATATTATTGATAGTAACCTATTAATAAAAACATTCATATATTACGTCCCTCTCAAAGTGTATTAGGGAAATCAAATTCAAACTTCTTGTTATACATTTGAACTTTTCGCATATTCTTTATACGAATTTTAAAAAACGTGTATAATATTAAATAATTGGGTTTTAGTTTAAGTTTTATTAATTGAATAATTAAAAACTTTGGAAAGTGTAAATGTATAAGAATCATGGTAATATTATATGCTTTTCTAAACAAAATACAGTGGAGTCTACCATCTTAAAATGATTGGCAACATTAGTATATGTGCGTGGTGATATCCATAAAGATAAGAAACAGAGGACATAAGTACGATTTGGAAACTGCGAGCTACACGCGTTAGACAATTGCTACCTTAGTACCACAATTTTAAGACTTGTTTCAAGATAGTGTACTGGATTTGCTTGGAACTTAACATTTTATGTAACCATTATGTAGATTATGGCATGCATTATTAATCAAGTATGTTTTAATTATTGTACATCCATATTATCACTGTCCAGATTTGAGATGGAGACATAGCTTGTGCGTAGTTTGGAAGAAAATATGAATAACTAAGTGTAGAATGAATATGGATGACCTGTATAGTCTTGTTTCTAATTAACCCTTATTATTAGCCTAATGGCCATTAATACTAAGGATCTACAGCGTTACGCGGAATCCGAACCACATAGTATTTGTCTGATTTTTTAGCTAATTCATAAGACTGAAATTTAGTTATCTTCCATACACATCCAAACCCAGATTACCATAAAAAAAGGCCACTCTAAATACCTTTAATAGTGTTCATGCCGATGAAAACCATTGAATGGGCGCTATATCGATATTCCAGAAGAGAACCAGAACAAGAAGCTTTCACCCACAATCTCTAGAACACTCTGTACCAAAATAGCTGGACTACAGCATTATGACACTAGTGCCAACTATAATCATAATATTTTATTTCAATGTTATTACAATAATCCTTGAAAACCCTAGTGAACAATTTAACCTAATGTGTGAATAGTAAAATAAAACAGCTAGAATTGAAGATATGACTTTCATGGTCAAAATACTAAACAATACAATATTTTGAAAATATTCTTACACAGTATTGACGTGCTTCAAGAATAACACGTCAAAGACATTCAAAAGCATTCTGTTTTCTTTGAATGATATTGATTTTCATACAATATATTAAATTGAAGTTGATTTTAATTGAATTTAGGTTTATACGAGAAAAATATATTAAATTTCCTATCTAATACAATTTAATTTATTATTTCTTGTTATTGCAGAGACATTGATAACCAAGCAATAACGTTACAGCAGGTGTTGGTAATAGAAAAATATGTAACACATGTGGTGTAACAAATGTCTGACGCCACTGAGCAAGGTTGTACTGTAGCAGAGTCTGTAAGTGAACCCTGTGTGGTCTGTTTCTTGTTGCTATTAAAGTTAGGAACATACAATGTTCCATGTCCTTTAGCTTTGTCTAGATGGATAAGTTCCCTTTATCTACAATTTAGTAGAGCCTTAGACCGAGTGGTCAAAGGCATCAGGACCTAAGATTTCAGTTGGGGATACTGCAGGTTCGAATCCTGTTCTTGGCTGTTTTTTTAGTCAGTAGTATTGACTTTTTACTGTTCTGCCCCCCCCCCCCCTTAATCTTCCTGATAGTTTCCCCGGACACATCAATCATCTATGGGAAATCGTTAGAGTAAGGTTAAATAGGAAATTGGCGTCTCTGAATGAAAATGTTTAATTTTCATAGCGCTCAACAATTTGGATTGCTTAGTATTCCAAAACGTTATATATTTTGCAAGGCAATCGGATTATGTTTCTATAAAAAAAAATAATAAATATTTCAACTTCTTCTGATATAATTTGGATTATCATTATAACCATCCCAAAGTTTAATTTTTATTTAGTAATAATAATTTTGAGAATCGGTATTTATGCAATATTTAATTTTGTTTTTACTTTATATAATGTAAAACATACTATAAAATATATTTGTCAAACATTTCCAAAATATTGATAATATTACGCCGGAATAAAACAACAAACTTTATACATATTATTTTTATTTAATATAGACTAATGCTGGTAAAATGTATGAATCTGCTATCTGAATTTTGTCAATTAATTTTAGAGAGCAGGAAAAGGCTGGATAACTGATTTTATTTTACTCAAATAAAATAATTATATGCCAAACATAAAAACATCATTGTTAATAATACGGTAGGCAAAAGGCATTGGTGGAACCTTGACTAAATATACTCAGCCTTCATTTCCAGTCTTATTTCTCGTAACGATCGGTGCAGGACTATCGACGTCATCAACATGCAGGTCCTTCTTCAAGTGAACGACTCAGTACAAAGGATGTGCGTGCTTGCATCCTTAACAAGTTGAATGGATTCAGGACTATCAAGATTGCATGTACAAAAACAGTCTCCATACCACATCAAATATACAAACTAATATATGTGACAGCTCAGATGTACTTTAGTTAAATGGGTAAAGCTCATGTAACTTTATATACATGATCAAAATTTATTTGTGTAGAATAATTTAAATATACTTATGTTAAAGTCGATATAGTAGTTTATAACATAGGAAGGTATTTTTTTGATATTATTTCAAAATCCTGTAATATTCAAATCTTCTACAAACATGTTGTTTAATCCAACACATTTGTCTCAATATTTGTGTAATTGAATTTAATGTTTTATCATTTATGTTATTCTTCCAATAATGTTATGTCCATGTTGTTACAGTTTTATGTATAAATAAATTTCCTTAGGTTTATACTATTAGATACTATAACAATATTTATTTATTCTAATTTCAAATAGAATAAAAATCAATTAAAGTTAATTATCTATACAAACATTATACTTAAAAATGTTTAAATGAAATAAAATACGTATTTATTTAACCAAGTGAAGTTGGGACTAAAAAGTCCCTTCTTCCACTTAACGTGAAATGCATAACTTAACTTCACTTCTATAAGTTAACTTCCATTTAACTTAAATGCATACGATATATATATATATATATATATATATATATATATATATATGAGATTTCTAACAGGTATCATGATAATGACCATACCATAGTTTTATCTCGTGCATTTTATTAAAATCTGATATAAGCTAACTTTTTTTATTCTTTATATCCTCCTTTGCTACTTGATATAAAATGTTTTATCATTTGCCTTTGAATAAACTGTAAATTATAAGGATGTGAAGTAGTATTTGGTGAAGTGTGTGTTGGTGTATTAGACATTACTAAATCTATATAATGTGAAAATGATGTAAAATATAACATTAAGTAAGGATGATGCAGGAGAAATGATTCGATATTTTATATTAATTCGGAAGGTTATGAGCTTTGTATATGATTATACGTCATTAGAAAAACTTCGGTCACCATTGGTTGCTTATTAAAGGAATGAACAGGGCAAGTAGCATTGCTTACGGTAATTGGTGATGAAATGTAATTATTATTGTGTATAAGAGAGATGAGGAGATGATAAAAGTTGAGAGAGATGGAGAGAGATAGAGGGGCGATGAGAGAGGGAGAGAGAGAGGGAGAGAGAGAGAGGGAGGGAGAGAGGGGGGAAGGGGGAGAGAGGGAGAGTGGGAGTGAGGGAGAGAGAGGGGGGGAGAGGGAGGGAAGGAGAGAGAGGGGGAGGGGGGAGAGAGGGGGGAGGATAGAGAGAGAGAGAGAGAGAGAGAGAGAGAGAGAGGAGAGAGAGAGAGAGAGAGAGAGAGAGAGAGAGAGAGAGAGAGAGAGAGAGAGAGAGAGAGAGAGAGAGAGAGAGAGAGAGAGAGAGAGAGAGAGAGAGAGAGAGAGAGAGAGAGAGAGAGAGAGAGAGAGAGAGAGAGAGAGAGAGAGAGAGAGAGAGAGAGAGAGAGAGAGAGAGAGAGAGAGAGAGAGAGAGAGAGAGAGAGAGAGAGAGAGAGAGAGAGAGAGAGAGAGAGAGAGAGAGAGAGAGAGAGAGAGAGAGAGAGAGAGAGAGAGAGAGAGAGAGAGAGAGAGAGAGAGAGAGAGAGAGAGAGAGAGAGAGAGAGAGAGAGAGAGAGAGAGAGAGAGAGAGAGAGAGAGAGAGAGAGAGAGAGAGAGAGAGAGAGAGAGGAGAGAGAGAGAGAGAGAGAGAGAGAGAGAGAGAGAGAGAGAGAGAGAGAGAGAGAGAGAGAGAGAGAGAGAGAGAGAGAGAGAGAGAGAGAGAGAGAGAGAGAGAGAGAGAGAGAGAGAGAGAGAGAGAGAGAGAGAGAGAGAGAGAGAGAGAGAGAGAGAGAGAGAGAGAGAGAGAGAGAGAGAGAGAGAGAGAGAGAGAGAAGAGAGAGAGAGAGAGAGAGAGAGAGAGAGAGAGAGAGAGAGAGAGAGAGAGAGAGAGAGAGAGAGAGAGAGAGAGAGAGAGAGAGAGAGAGAGAGAGAGAGAGAGAGAGAGAGAGAGAGAGAGAGAGAGAGAGAGAGAGAGGGATAAAGTGGAGAGGAAAAAAGGGGTCGTAAATGGAGTGGATGGAGGGGTAAAGAGAAAGAGATCTAAACAAATTGTTTTGCCGCCATTCAAGGTTTAGCAAAAATATTTTTGTAACAACACATGTTTAATACGTTTAAGGGTATCTAACTTTACATTACATTTCTGCATACTTTGGATATTTGGGCTGTTTTATTTTAACAGTTTATTTAGTATGTTCTAATCATCATAGTAATAACGTTTCTATTAATTTAAAAGTGATATTTGTAAACAAGTTTAAACTGTACAACAATAATTGGGAATGATAAACTATTTTTCTTCTAGACTATATTAAAATTGTTCATCTGGAAGTACAATAATTTAAATATATCCACTACGATAATATATTAATCGGATATTTAGTAAAATAAAGTAAGTATATATTTTCGATTGTTCGGCTCTCAATCGAGTCACCTTTGAGTTATATTTTAAGGGCCAATTACAGTTGGAGTGTTATAAAAAGCTCTTCTGTTTAATGAGACTCAGAAGTTTGTCTCTAGTCTTTGCTCGATCATAACAATGTAAAATGGTGTAGGATAGCGACTCTAAGGTGTCTCTTAACTTACGATATTTTACATAGATGTAAGTTTTTATTAAATAATGACTAAAATAAATTGGAGCATTTACTTATTATTATCTCATTTAAAACAAAATGTTTAAAAATATTTAATTAGTTTTCCAATAGCATTATGACTAAATATGGCTTTACTAATAAATTTATAAAATGTAATAGTTAATGTAACATTGTTTAAAGAGTAAATACATATTTTTAATTAATTTTATGTGGATTAAAAGAAACTAAAAGTAATGTAAAATATACATTTACTCTTTAGATAATATTAAATTAACCCCTAAATTTCCAATATTTCAGAGTGAAGTCATATTTAGGAAAAATTTTATTTTGATAACAATTAGTTAACTTTAAAAGCAATTCAGTCTCCACTCACGTAATTATATATAAGCTATTAGTGTTTAAATTTGGTCATTGAATTTATGTTCGAATAATAATATACATGTTTTATGAAAACACAATGTAAATGTAGGCCTAAAGGCTATTTTTTTACGTGTTGTATATTTACGACAGTAGATTTTGAAATTCTGATATGCAATTTAAATAGAAAGAATACCACTAATCCAAATTGATTCACAAAAAAATAATTGGGATTTAAATTGAAATAATTGTTATTCAGCTCCTGCAACTGTGCAAGACGTGCACTGAATGCAATTTTATAATCATAAATGGAGTAAATATATTCATAACTGTAACTAAAATAGAATAAATCAGGTTATTATTGGTAATAAATATATTTTATCGAAACGAGAAATGTGGCTAAATGACTTTAGATTATAATTTACGGCTTTTATTGAGAAACATTAAAAAAGATCGTTCGATTAAGTTACGTCAAAGTGTTATATATTTATAGGGTAGTACTTATAAATTATTTAATATTTTTTATTATATTATTTGCTTTACATCTTACGGGTTTTTCTATTCAGTTGAATTAACAGGTTTTTTAAACAATAACTTCCAACAAGAACTATGACTCTTTTAGCATTGTTCAAGGAGCTAATTAGCATTTACAATGGTATTTAGAATTGAACACTGTAAAACGAATCCTATAAGGTTACTTAAATATTAATACAACAAACTTTAAGTATATTTTAAATTATGTTGTTGTAAATGTATATAAGTGTAATGTATGTATAAGAGAATATAAAAGTTAGTAGAGTAATAGTTGTTTATATTACTTTTATATTGGCTAAGTTATAGAAGTTATTATTTTTATAAAGTAATTGAACTTTACTTTCAAATACCATTTTATGTACAATCACTTTAAGCAAAATTAACATGTTATGTTTCTTAACGCTAATAAAAATAACAATATGTCATCAATATGAAACATGACTTCCAGTAGTGCAGAATAACGTAAATTTACATTCATAAGATGCAAATATTATTTCTTTTATGAAACAAACTGCTTTCCTGAATAAGATTTCTAATTTGATGCTTTTAATATGTGTTTATAAGCTAAGAAAAAGTAGTTTATTTTAACTGTTCGAAACATTTAGAAAGTGAACTGAATTTAATACTACAAAATTAAAAGTAAAGTCTTAATGAATACACTTGTATGTATTGTTATTGCTTGTTAAAAACGTGTTCAGTTCACTTTTCCCTCGAAAGGTCATATTCAATTTAACACTCCTATTATTGTACATTGTGCATTTATTGCGTGAGTATAAGTGGTATTTATTTTAATTACCTGTAAAATATAGATATTTTTATACAGTAAGACAACTACAGGTTTTTAAACGTTACATTTTACATATAATATTCTAATAGAGTAGAACCATTATAAATATTTAACATAATTAAGTATAGTAGATTATTTTTTAAAATTATTTTGTAAATTAATTGTTATCCTAAAAGAGACACAGTTAAGAGCTTAGCGTGTCCTGGGTGGAGTGAGGATGTGTAGTCATACAAACTTTATGCCTTATGACTGCTTGATGTGGGTCGATCCGTTTGCGTGATTATCCCCGTGGTACTGGGTTATTGATACATTTTATTAATTTCTTCAGTAATGCCTAAATATAGGATCATGGTATGCTATTAGGCCAAGTTAATTCATAGGAGTTTTCTATTTCCCTCAATTAATTATTCTAAAACTGTTACTAAGGGAATTTACTCTTCAACAGTTCAATATAGTTTATAAATATTTCAAGAGTAATATATGTGTTAGTAATAATATAATAAAGGGTCACACTGTAATATATCATGATAGAAGCTGAAGGTAATTGTAGCCAAGCTCTCACTAGCTTGGAGGCAGTTTGGAGTATGACACGGATCAACCTCTGCCCACATACTCGTGCACTATTTCTACAACCCCCGGTCAAATATATTCCATTTAACCCAAGAATCATAAACGTTCTAGAATTTAAATTATAAACAGACTAATAAACAAAATACAAATAAAAAAGGTGTATATAACTATTGTTTCTTAAATATAGCTATGACACTCTTATTAAAAAATATAGAACTATGAAGTTACACAGTAAAAATAAGGAATATACATTAATGAAAAGAAATAGTCGATTTTATTGACGTATTTCTAAATTTGAAGCACTAAGGGAAGACATTCAATAAATTACTTAAATTATTAAATTATAAACTTAATCATAGTTTCTCTGAAATTTCCTGTTTTATTCAAATAAAAAGGTTTTTAAATGTAGAATTTATTTTATTTAAAAAATTCTATTTATAATTTATCAATCAAATAAACATTACACTAATCATAAACAATCGTCTTTGGGACTAACTTTGAGACAAATGTGTCTAAAAGTTGATAATGAAACCCAAATATGTAATTAAAATGTCATCGGTGTTCTCAGACTGATGAGATCGAGGATTACAAAAGGAAATTATCTTTTGTTATGTGACGTTTTCATACTAAGCATAACAATACCTAAGACGTTCGTCGCCTGACAGACAAAGGTTTATGATTCTAGGGTTTTAATGTAAACTAGTTTAAAGGCATAATATATAAATTTATTTTCTTTATACTTTAACCGAAACTAAAAGAAATGTTTTCATTATTTTCAGTATTTTTTCCCTCAATTTTAGAATTGATAAACACAGATCGCACATCATATAGGTTACTTAGTGGTACGTAATATTACGTATATTTTGACGTAAATTTGACCTCAAATCGTTTATATATAATACTCGTATAATGTACAACTATTTCCGTTTTGAGTACGGTATTTCATTTTCATAAAAAATAAACCGTTGTCGGCACTGGTGGCGTGGTGCTGTAATCCAGCTACTTGGGGAAAAGTGTTGTGTATATTGTAGGCGATAGGTTATATACGGTCGGTCCTCTTAATACCTACATGGCGTCCGCTCAGTGGATCCTGTCTGTGTCGATACTACTAGAGAAGCCTGGGGTGTCCAAGTTGGATGGTGTTCAGTGTCCAGATGTAGTGTAGGGGAGATAAATGAGTATCAGGCTTATCAACGTAGTTAGGATTCCACGTAAATCTGTAGGTACCTTAGTTGCCCTGCCTATTGGGATATTAGTACATGGGCCTTTCTGAGGAACAGTCAAATTCAGTTAGTAACCAGACTACATTCACACGTACTCATCCTACACCCGTTTGTTCACTCATACTCACCTTAACATACGCACAACATATGTAAGAACGTAAACAAACATTTCATATATTTTCAGATATAGCTCTTAGTCATTAGAATAAAAATCGCTCTATTTTAACATAATCAAAATTATGACGTAAGTATACATAAAAAATTAAAATTTCAATGACATTTCTTTCAATAATGATAAAAAACAGATAAGGGCTTTAAAAGTGTTTTTATTAAAAATAAATAAAGAATAAACAGATTTAAATGTTTTATGACTGGCAGTAAACTTAATTTAAAAGACACCAATAGACCTAATATAACTTGAGCTTTTTAGGTGAATGTTCATATTAAATTACAAAAACTGGAAAAAATCCAAAAATAAAATTTACATTTAGTATTATTTACGAAACTGTTAATGAAGGTTATTACAATTGTAATTTATTTTAAGGAATCGAAACAAATTTATTAGGACGCAAAACAATTTAATAAATATTATATCGTCAAAGGAACTTACTAAGCACTATTTAGGTTGTAAGTGCCAATACGAGAAGTTATTTCTCAGAAATAACAGTTCTTTGATAAATACCAGTAACTACAATTTCTATCCATATTATTGTATGAACACCATTGTTCATAGTTGATTTACAACAATAAAACATTCTATATTTCTGATTATATATGTATGCCATAGAACGATACACAAAGTGGTTTTTCTACCTTATAATATAAATTCTATTACCTTAGTGAATATAAGTAACCATATGAAAAATATATAAATATTCCCTTTATATTACATTTGTTATTTTCGTAAACTCCTGATTATAGAAAATTAATTTAAATTCGTGTGTTCTATTATTTAGTATAATGATTGAGGATGCTAAACTATTTTTCTTCTAGACTATAGTAAAGTTGTTGATCTGGTTACAATAATTTAAACATATCCACTACGATAGTATATTAATCGGATATTAAGTAAAATAAAATAAGTATCTATTTTCGATTGTTCGGCTCTCATTCAAGTCACTTTTGAGTTATATTTTAAGGGCCAATTACAGTTGGAGTGTTATAAAAAGCTCTTCTGTTTAATGAGACTCAGAAGTTTGCCTCTAGTCTTTGCTCGATCATAACAATGTAAAAAGGTGTAGGATAGCGACTCTAAGGTGTCTCTTAACTTACGATATTTTACATGGATGTAAGTTCTTATATAATAAACACTAAAATAATTAGGAGTAGTTACATATTATAATACACAAAAATATTATAAATCAATGTATTATGCCCAATTATTAAGTCCCTATTCCTTCACACTTAAGTTCATACAATAAAAATCTGTGGAGAGATAATTTTTATTTGATGTGTTATAAATAATTTCAAATAATAGTAAAGTTAACAATGTTTGATTTTATTACTTTTAAGTTTTTAAAAATATTTTCATAATATTTGTATAAATAATATTGACAATGATGACCATAAAACACAATCGCTGACAGAAGTATACAAGGCTTGTTTTTAAATTAATTTTTATAGTTGGTTGGTGCCAAAAAAATTACTTCGTACTGGAATAATTATCAACCGATCTGATTTAGTAGCTATAAAGTACTGTTCCAAATAGAGACGAATAAAGTTATATGAAATTATATAAGTATATTTGCTGGAATTCATAACAAAAGTTTAAGATGATATTTAAAATGTTTCCATATTTTTTTCTTTTTCTGATATCTATATTGTCTTTTTATTCTGCTATGCTAAAATGAGACCTGAAATAAATTATATTCTACATTACACGGTATATTAAAATGGATCGTCTAAAGAAACCCAAGGAAGCTAGTGGCCGAGTAGTCTAAGACGTCAGGACTTTGTACCTGGGTTAGAAGTAGCGGAGGTTCGAACCCTGGACTTTACTATTAGTTTTCATAAATAATACTCATCGTATACTGTACTGCTTACTCTGTCTGAAAGGTTCCCCGCTCAGGTTAATAGTTGATGGGGAATGGGTAGAGTAAGGTTAAGGAGGATTTCGGCCTGCGCTTAGAAAGAAAATAAATCTTTATTATCTTACAGCACCATTATTTTTCTGTGATCGACTAACTGAATTATCTCTATCTCTTTATCTTAAGCATCGTAATTATTCTTTTGATGAATCAAAGAACTAGAAGAACTACGTATGTGACGTTGCGATATACGTACAAAGCGTTCTTAGTCATTGTACAGTTGACATTCATATCATGGCATGGGCTTGTTTCAAATAAACATACACAGCTCTACGTAGACTCACCATACTCACCTATCCCACACATAAAGTCACACCAACGGACTAAATTGGATAGACAGAGTGGGAGGGAGGGCAACCTACATTAAGGTCCCTGTCTTTACCACATTTATGTTAATGTATGCATTATAAAATGTACACAATACACATATATTTATATATAAAGTAGTTTTGGAGACGTTGATCATTTTAAACATGATACTATCATTGTTTTATTCTACATAAAGTTTTGCACGAATTTATTTTTAAAACATAATATTGACTTTTTACGTTGTAAAATTCTTAGTATTATACATAAATACTTTCTCCACATACGAGTAGGTTTTTTCACTGAAATATTGAATTCGAAGGAATGTGTTGCCACGCCATTAATGGAGAATGTAGATTGAAATGACGTATAAATCCATCTGCCAATAACTCCACCTATATCCCAGTGCTTAAAGCATCAAGAGAAAAAAATGATCTCTTTCCTCAAGTGGCCATATCATGAGTTTAGAGTGACTGACTTATGAAGAAATAATTGAGGTTTGTTTTTGTTTTAATTCATTTTATTCTAAGTTTTGAAGTAATTTATTTCCATCCAAAAAATCCCCCTTTACTATGCAAAGTTTCTCAACTGCTTTAGTGCTGTTTACATATTTTTAAATTTATAATAAATAGAAGAAAATGTTGTTTGGACGTAACTGTCTGATGATGCTAGGATTTTTTTAATAAACTAACGTTAAGTTTGTTTTAAAAAGCACAAAATATCCCTTCGTTTGAATGACACATCGTTTTATATTATTAGCACAAATCAAAGGGAAAAATCTATAAACTAGCATTGTATTTTATGTTCTAGATATTTGTACAAAGGTATTTTAAGACATGGCTTATTTTTATATCTACTTAAATATTTTACTATACTACATACAAATGAAGCTGTAGCCAGCCACCAAGTATAGCACACACGTCATAAATGGTGTTACAGAGTATTCATGTGTCAGAGATAGAGATGAAGATCTATTGTCTGCTCAACAAAAAATGATACTTTGATAAATGGTCCCCTTCCGAATGTGCTTGCAGTTTATATCTACTAGTTTTTTTATAACGTACGATACTCTTTCAAGCTCAAAAAGATCATACGTAATCTACCTTTCTCTAACTTGATATTGCCGAGACAAAGGAATTCTTCTTTAAAAACTATTATTTTACTACTAAATCCGTACATTATATTAAGTTTAATCGTCAGAAAGTAAATCTCATTACAAGCTGATACTTAAACGACTAATGAATATATCATAAGTTATAGTGATGCATATGTTTAAAAGTGACAGTTATGTTAATAATTTATAATGATGCATTTATTCATTACAGATGGATATATTCGTTTGTAATGGTAATGGGTATTTTTGATACTGATTAACATATTCGTTATTAGTAGTGATGGAAATCCTCGATAGTGATGGTGTAAAATATCTTCGAATCTACTAAAACGTTTGTTGTAACGACCACGTCAAGTTGTTATTTACAGTGTCTAAACAACAAACGTTTAAATCATGCTATGATGTGTCATGCTCAGCAGTATATCTGAGACTGAGGATGCCACAACACAGCAGGGGCGAAACGTTTGCTGTAACGACCACGTCAAGTTGTTATTTAAATTGTGTAAACACCAAACGTTTCGATCATGTTGTGATGTGTCATGCTCAGCAGTATATCTGAGACTGAGGATGCCAAAACACAGCAGGGGCGAAACATTTGATGTAACGACCACGTCAAGTTGTTATTTACAATGTCTACAACACCAAACGTTTCGATCATGTTGTGATGTGTCATGCTCAGCAGTATATTTGAGACTGAGGATGCCACAAGACAGCAATGGCGAAACGTTTCGTGATGTAAATATCGTAAATAATACATTGACGTAAAACATACCTGGAAGATTTATGTTTTGGTGATGAAGACGGTCACTTAAGCCAACGTATTAAGATATCCGATTTTGTCGGTAGTGAAAATGTGCGATAATGAGTATCTTCTACAGTGGTAAGGTGCGTGGGTTTAATTAAAAGGCCCCGCTAAAATGATGACTCATGGTGTAATTTACATTATTATAGTCTGGTGTGGATGGACGGGGTTGGGGTCACTACCACCAATCTTGTATAAAGGGGGGTGGTGTGATAAGCTATTGATAGCTTCAATATTGATGAGTACCTTTGGTATTTATGGATATCGATAGTGATAATAATGGATATATTTGATAGTGATTGTAATGGATTTTTTCGTTACTAATGGAAATTATTATCTTTTATAGTGATAATAATAATAATAATAAGAATAATAATAATAATATATATATATATATATATATATATATATATATATATATATGCGATCTTTGTTAGTGATAGGTGCTAAAATATTAATTTCATTTATAAGTAAATACAATACTATGTTCATATTTGTATACTACATTTAGTTAAAAAAAGTGATATTCGTTTTCAAGGTTTTAATGCTTTTAATAAACCAATTATTAACTTTCGTGTTTTAGTGAAATTAATGATTAGTTTTCATTTTCTAGTACATTTAAAAAATAATTTGTATCAGTTAATGTTGGCAATACTTAATCACATTCTCCGTAGTGTTAAGGTGGTGCCTCAATAAGTCATATATGCATTCAATCAGAAGAGACATCAATGGTCTCAGAACAGCCTGATGTTTGACAGACAGTACACAGCAATCTATCTGAGGGGCTTTGTGCATTGCATGCATTTCATGTACCACGTGTAGTTTGACGTTTGCAAACAGCCCACTAATACATCACTAATTGTGATAGAATAAAATTTGACTGAATATAAGTTTATACAAACTGCAAAATCAGTACCTACACTTAATGTAATAATGTGGTAATAATGAATTTTGTTTTAAAGCAAAAAGTTTTAAAGAAAACAAATTAGCTAGAAAATTATGCTAGATTTCAATCCCCCCATCAAATATATTAGGATTATCCTAACTAAATATCCTCAAGAAAATATATATGTATATATATATATATATATATATATATATTATTACTTATATGAATGGATCTTATTGTTTCATTACTTATTGTTACAATCACTTTTCCCCACAAACTTAGAGAGACTTATTTAATTTAAATAATGTGATAACACTTTCAATAGCTAATAAATTTATAATTAATTTATTTAATAAGGACTATTGTAGAACATGAATATACTGTGATACATATTCATTACTTCCAAAATAAACAATTTAATAGTTGATGGAAGGTTAACTAGTGAGTTCTATATATGTAAAAAAAATAAATAAATTATATTTTTGGTTGTAAGTGTATAATTGTTAACATTTGTTACACAATTTAAAAAAATAAAATTTAAGAAACAAATATGGTATTTATTATTTTGGGATATAGACTTTATATAATACAAATTGACAGGTTAATTATGGTTGTGATAGTAATTATTTTAATTAGTCGTACTTATATTTCAACAAATTTGTGTTGTATGACGATCTCTTGTATTTTACATTTAATAAAATTTAATTTCTAAAAATTTAATTTAGCTATTTGTCGTGTTATGTAGATTAATTATACATAATGTTCTAATGTCAAGCCTGCCATATATTTTAAATGAATAGAATGAAATTATTTTACTTTGTTAAATGGTTTAACCTCATTTAGAACTATTTTCGACTATTGAAAAATTATTTGTCCTACAAAAGGGAGAGTGTGGGATAGCTCAAAAACTTAAACATTTAATCTTCTCCAAGTGACCCATCTTTTGAGGGGGTATGTAAAAACAATAAATTTGGTAAAAACTAGATATATCTATTTCATACTTGTAACATATTGTAAAGGCAAGATTATTTTTGTCACAATCAAATTTTAGATTATCAAATTTATTTTTATTAATAACATATAAAATAAATCTTATTTTCGACATAAGATCCTATTGCTGGTTAAATAAAATGTAATGTATAAAATACATAAATTTATGCATTATGAAGAGGACATGTCTGTATTAAGGAGGAAGCCAACGAAATACGGTTTGTAGTTTTATTTTTTTAGCAGATAGACTTAATGAGAAAAGATATTCGTCCAATTATTAAAATTAGAGATAACTTTTTACTGACTTAAAATAAAAATATATTATAATGCTAGAAGCCAATTAGCTACATGAAACCAAATGGCAAACGTATGCAAAGATTGAGCCGGTGGCAGAGCGGTCTAAGGCGTGAGCTAGGGTTAGAGGTAGCACTGGTTCGAATCCGGCCTAGACTGAAACATTTATCAGTAATATTTACCTTCTACTGTACTGGTTCGCTCCCCTACTCTGTCTGAATAAGTTCCTCACTCAGATCAATAGTCTATGAAGAATTGGCAGAGTAAGGTGAAGGAGGAGATCGGCCTCTTCTTAAATAAAAAATGTATGGCTGTTTAATAAAAACATTGTTTACTAAACAAACTAACGAGATTAATTGGCTCGTCATATTGTTGAGAGATTTTGATCGTTGACTAAGGATATTAGCAATTATGTAAATTGGCAGGACATTTATATGGCATTGGGTAAATGAACTAGCGATGTTCATTTTCAATTCACATGGCACCAAATAATATAGTAATATTTTGCTCCACTATAGCTTAAATTTATTTAAAATAATGAAATTTTATGTTGAACAGTACGTAATATTCATCATAGTAAGGTATTATTCCCAAAATATTATATTAAATTTATATAAATTTTAAATCCCAAGAACTAGAAAAAGTGTTTAACTGTTTGCAGCAACATCCAGTAATTTAATTTAATGCATTTGTACAAAAATCGGTCATTGTTATTGCATTAACTCACTTGAAGTTGGTAATTTTTATACTATAAATATTGCCTAACTTGAAACTTATTAGAGCCTGAATATTACGTGATTAAGGTTAAGTGGAAGAGAGGACTTTTTAGTCCTAAATCCACATTTTAATCCATCATTCATTAATTTATTAAAATCATTTATTTAACTAAATCGTTATATCCAAAAACACATTACAACACAATATTAGAGTTTTGTGGTATAATTGTTTACTGACTCTGACAAACGAAATTAGCATTTTAATTTCAATTATGATGTTGTCATTATCTAAAAATAATAAACATCATATTGGTTTGTTCCAATTTATCTTGAAAACATTGTGTGATACATTTTAGTGACTATATTCAAACAAACTAGTTTTAGTTTTTCAAATATAAATTACCAATGAAAATTATTTTCTGGTAAGCATTTATTTATTGCATTGAAGGAATTTCGTTTACGTTTTACAGTATGTTAATTTTTCATAATATTTACCAGTGATGGTTTTATTTTAGTAAAAAGGGGGTCCATAATTCAGCTAGCAAAAGTGATTGTAACAACAGAGTTTTGAATTTTCGAAAATTGTAAAAGAATAAAGGATTGTTAGAGAAAAAGGTTTACTTAAATTATTCCTAAGATATTGGGGAAGGTGTGGGATATCAGGTAATTTATAATATTGGTTCAAATGTAACGATTTGGAATTATTTATCTTTTAAAACAAAAAATACTTTCATTATGCTATGTGATGAGATATTGATATTTCATCACTAAGACATAAGTACATTGTACCAACGATTTTACTTTATTTAGGCAATGATTAGGGTCTGTTTAAATTGTTTTATAGTTTAATGGCTGGCTTAGGAAGTCATACGATATATTGCAGTAAATTATTAATAGTTTTTTAATTAGCATACGTGTGTCTTATGTGAATCCCTCTAGTCTGAGGAAGGTGAGCGGGGTTCAACGAAATCGATCACCATGATATTCGTGCATTTTGTACTTGTATTGTAATATATTTGTGTATTTTGTGCTTATATTGTGATACATTTGTGTTGTGTGACGTTTACTTGTACAGTATATTATTACCGAATATATAGAAGCGGTTCCTACATACTATAGTATGTTACAGGTTTGTATCCTTTGTACCGTCACCTTAATAAATATACCAATCTTACATATTACTGACGGTGCAGAAATTATGTGCAGCCGAGTTTGAAGGTTGTTTTCTAAGGAACTAAGAGGCCTATGGAACATCTAATTACACCAATGTTTTTCTCATCTAACTATACGTTACGACATGAATTTTAAAATGTATCACAAGTTCTTATAATTTTTATTCTAGTTGGAACCAAAAATTACCGGAATTTTAAGTAGTTATCTCTGTACTTAAAATTTACACCGTTATTATTAAAAATAACCATTAATTTACTATATTGATATTTTAATATGTGGCAGATAATAATATTTTATATAAGTTTTAGAATTTTTAATTATAGAGAAAAAAAATTGCTATCAATTCCCTGAAAAATTGTTTTCAAGGGTTTTAGAGGGCGCAATATTGATTACTTGGTCTTTTTATTACCCTTATGATATGTATAATTACGATACCTTACTTTCATATGTGTGAGTTATTTTAAATTAATTCAAATAACGTTGAATTGATATATTTAAATTGATTTAAATCAATATAAATCCACTGCATTTACTCACACATAAAAGTAATGTATCGAACCTATACATGTCATAAAGATTACAACAAGACCGAGTTATCAATTTTATAACCTCTAGAAGCCAATAAAACAATGTTTCAGAGAATTAATAGCACATTTTTTTCTCGATATGTAAAAACTCTAAAATGTATAAAACTTATAAAAAACATTCATACAAAACAGGTATGAAAATATTAATGCCATACGTTAACACGTATTGTAATAATAACGGTGACGTACAGGGAAAACTAGTTAAAATTCCTGTACTTTTTTTGTTCCAACTAATATTAAAATAATTTTAACTTGGTATACAACATGAAAATGTATATTTGATAACGTATAACTAAACGAGGAAAAAATGGTTTGTTTACATTTTCCATTGGCCTCTTAGTTCCTTAGAAAATAATTTTCAAACTTGGATGCACATAATTTCTGCGCTTGCTGTCAGTAAATTAGATATTCAGAAATCGTAAATCATTACAATATTTTGTTAATAAACACAAAACGATAAAATTCAAAAACAAAATTAATAATGCCTAAATGTAGTAAAAGTGTTACAAATAATAATCAATTATATCCTGATATACATTCAATAAATTGCGTTAAGAAATGTGGCAACCAAACCATAAAAATGTGCATCAATCTACTGATAATAAAATAACAGGGTACAATTTGCCGGCATGGTGGCTCAGTGGCTAAGGCTTCGGACTGCGGAGGGCAAGGTCCAAGGTTCGAATCCCCACTGAGCCAACGGTCGGTACTTCTCTCGTTGAATAAAGTTGACGCACAGGCCTGTAGGCCCATGTCAACTGGCGAGTGAAGTTAAAAAAAATTTGAATAATAAATAGAGTACTAAATAATTTTAAAAATAACTAACTTAATCATAACTAAAATCTAACTATAACCAAATATATAATTTAGAGATATCGGATAATTTCCATTAATTGACTACTCCTACTTTCCGTTAATTTACTACATTTGATAAATATTCTATTGCGCTAAGAACTAGTCACCACTAATTTTTACACCCACTGTGGTATTCCTTATCCGCTAAGAATCCGATATCGCTGGCCTTATCTTTTTGGTTTCCAAGAACTTACACATGCAGAGTGCATTCAGCAGTAAATTAATCATTGGATTTACCAGTTTGTGATCAACTTCCTAACCTAACCTAACCTGATGTAACCGTAATTGCGATAAATAATAGTGGTAGTAAAGTAACGGAAAAGTTATGAGATAGCAAAGCAGCAAACGATGAACTATATATCAAATTGTTTTAATATTAATAATTCTAAACATTTATTAATAGAAATCTATATTACAGAACTTTATTTTACTTGTATTAGTGTCATTTTTAACCATTTTCATTTTACGCCAATAAATTTAAGTAAAATATTTGATTAGCAACCACTAACTTCGAACAACTCTCTTTAAGTGGAGAATATACTCCATGTAAACGTATAAACAATACATTTAGCCAACCCATGGCAGACTTACACCAGAGGGACCACCCTATTAACTTCCCACCACGCCAGTTCCTGTGTTCCACCTCTGAGCATGTCTACCGCCACAAACGCGGTCCAGAAGCACAGAATATGAATTGTTAAAAGGTTTCATGGCGTGAGTTAGGAGAAGGTATTTCAGAGTGGCTGTATTACATATTGGACTGGTATTATGATAATGAACTTTTATTCTTAGATTACTCATCTATTAAACTAATATAATAATTTAATATATGAGTTATCATATTTGTATGAATAGGTAATTTATTTATTTAATATTGTAATAGTTATATACAATTCCAATAAATTGTTTTTCTTAATTGTCAAGCTGCAATAAAAATAAAATGCTGACATTTAGTAACAAAAAATTGTGTAACATTATTTTTTAGGCCTTAAAATATTCTAAAAATTATAATTTAGCACTGGTTTTGTTACGAAAATCTATTTAAATATCAGATGACCTCTTTATCTATTCTATAAGTAAAACTAAACCTTATGAAGAATGTCTCTTAATAATCAAGTTATACTCTATTTAAATAGGTCCTGTTGTGTTTAATTCTGAGTATTCCTCCAGTTACATGCTCCAAACCGTATCAACGTGTGTATTAATGTGTATAACATGCCAAACGGAATAAACCTTCGATATTAGTTATCGCTGGTCAAAGAAAAAGAATCGATGGTGCTTTTTCTTGTTTTAACTGATATTAAGTTTGCCTTTAGTGTCTATATGATTATTTTAAAATTAATTAGTATTGAATACTTCTATTCATTCACATGAAAATGAATTCTGGGAATAAAATTATTTTGATGTGTATTTTATATGCTTTTTAATAATATAAATCTATAAGTTGGTTGTACGAATTGGAAATAATTGAGATTAACTTTTAATGTAAAATAAAAGTAATTTTGAACCGAATATTTTTAACTACTTAAAATAAAGCACAATTATTGACAAAGTGCTAGTGTAAATTTAATATTAATTGTGTACAAAGTAAATCTTCAGTTACTGGCACGCAATGGCATTAAATTTAGTCTACACTTCACTTTAAAAGCTCTCTCTCTCTCTCTCTCTCTCTCTCTCTCTCTCTCTCTCTCTCTCTCTCTCTCTCTCTCTCTCTCTCTCTCTCTCTCTCTCTCTCTCTCTCTCTCTCTCTCTCTCTCTCTCTCTCTCTCTCTCTCTCTCTCTCTCTCTCTCTCTCTCTCTCTCTCTCTCTCTCTCTCTCTCTCTCTCTCTCTCTCTCTCTCTCTCTCTCTCTCTCTCTCTCTCTCTCTCTCTCTCTCTCTCTCTCTCTCTCTCTCTCTCTCTCTCTCTCTCTCTCTCTCTCTCTCTCTCTCTCTCTCTCTCTCTCTCTCTCTCTCTCTCTCTCTCTCTCTCTCTCTCTCTCTCTCTCTCTCTCTCTCTCTCTCTCTCTCTCTCTCTCTCTCTCTCTCTCTCTCTCTCTCTCTCTCTCTCTCTCTCTCTCTCTCTCTCTCTCTCTCTCTCTCTCTCTCTCTCTCTCTCTCTCTCTCTCTCTCTCTCTCTCTCTCTCTCTCTCTCTCTCTCTCTCTCTCTCTCTCTCTCTCTCTCTCTCTCTCTCTCTCTCTCTCTCTCTCTCTCTCTCTCTCTCTCTCTCTCTCTCTCTCTCTCTCTCTCTCTCTCTCTCTCTCTCTCTCTCTCTCTCTCTCTCTCTCTCTCTCTCTCTCTCTCTCTCTCTCTCTCTCTCTCTCTCTCTCTCTCTCTCTCTCTCTCTCTCTCTCTCTCTCTCTCTCTCTCTCTCTCTCTCTCTCTCCCTCTCTCTCTCTCTCCCTCTCTCTCTCTCTCTCTCTCTCTCTCTCTCTCTCCTCCTCCTCCCACTCTCCCTCTCTCTCTCCTCCTCCCTCTCTCCCTCTCTCTCTCTCTCTCTCTCTCTCTCCCTCCCCCCCTCTCTCTCTCTCTCTCCCTATTGTATAACTATAACTACGCTATTGTAGTTGTATCAACACTCTATTCCCTAACTACACATAGTCACATAACCTTACCGTAATGTGACTCCAATTAACGTTCAGTGGTTACACGCCCTCTGTAAAAACAATAGTATTTACAGAGGGTGAGTAAACTGAAGTACAATAGTTCAATTTACTTATGATTTTACTAAGAAATTAGGCAAAATTTGGTCTAATATGACGTGTGCTTCTTATAAATGTATAACAGCCGAAACAGACGTTTTTACTAAAGTAAAACAGACTGTACAGTAAGTGATAAGACTTAGACTAATGAATGCGTCAATCAATTTTTTAGGATTTTAGATTGATTTATTTATTCACAGTAATAATTTAATAATAAATAGTGTGTGGAAATAATACCTGCCTTTACCCTATGCATATATAATTCTGAATTAAAAAAAAATAAATCATTTGATAGTATTTATATAAGCATCAATGAAATGTATTTTCAGATGACAATTCAATGTTAAAAATGATGCCTTAACCGGCGAAAGCGCTATTTAAATAAAAAATTGTGGAATAATTTTAAAAATGTTTTCTTCTTTAAAAATTCAATGGTAACTCAAACATTATAGTAACTAAAACGTATTTAATAGTTAGTACTGTGTATAAATGATAACTAATCTATAGTTTCAGTAGTATTTTTGGATGGTTTAACACATTCCTAACATTCTTAAAATCCTGACTCAATCTGTGGAATAGATAGTTTGAACTAGTGTCTTATAATACAAAATGCTAATGAAAATGAAAATAGGAACTTGCTAATTGTTCACATATAATAATATAAAATTATGAAATAATGATATATTTTTGTCTTCAGATTACATTACAAATAGATAATCAACCCTTTTGGTCAGTTTCATAAAAATAGAAACAAACAAGATGTTAAATCTTACAGTACCTGAGTTCAGTATTGTTTAATAAATGAAAAACCCACCCACCCACCAATACATGTACGGTAGTATTGATCCACCCACCCACCCATATACGTACAGTGGTATTGACTCACCCGTCCACCCATACACGTATTGACCCACCCACCCACCGATCCAAACGCGTACAGTGGTATTGACCCACCCACCCACCCATACACGTACGGTGGTATTGACCCACCCGCCCACCCCTACACGTACAGTGGTACTATCTTTCTATAAATAAAATAACGTTTACACTACAATTTAGTATTATTAGTTAAATATCAGTAAATGTCTTTTTCAAATTGATAAGTTTTGCTAGAAGCTATCAATTCAACAGTTGAAAATGTTATTTAAACAAATGTCCTTTTGAGTAAAAAGCTACGTTTTTACTTTAAAAATGAACATTCAAATTCTAATTCTAGACGTTAAACAATACAAATCATCAAAAACACAAACATATTATAATATAAGTGCAAAAGGCACAAATATACCACAATAATACAATATATCAAAAAATATAAGTACAAAATGTAAAACAAAATTATGTGATTGATTTTGGCAAACCAAGTTTACCTTTCTGAGACCAGAGGAACATTTTATTTTGCTAAAAAAATTGTTGGAAAAAATATATTACAATGTTGTTGCACTTAATTTGTAATAAATTTGTGCAATTTATGTTCGTATTGTAGTATATGTGTGTATTTTTTTTCTCGTATTGCATCTAAACCAAGACATATTATGCTAATTATTAAGAAACTAAGACCTAATATCAAAAAGTAAAATATTAAAACATTTAGGTCTTAAGAATGCAAATGATTATTTGAGATTTTTTTTTCATTTCATGAGTTATAATATATCTTTTGTAACTTTATTGCTTTGCCACTTAAATATTTTGTACCAGAGCTACCATTTCTCTTAAAACTTTACACAGACATATATGTTGTACTGGTAAAACCTTATATTCAAAAAGAATTTTGAGTGATATATTGTTTGTTTGGTTATTGTTGTTTATGTATTTATTTATTTTTTTGTTCTATATATAAAATGCATTATTACGGTACGGCCAACGCAGCGATGAATATAGGTTAGTTCTACCAGGCCAGTGGCCGGACTATTTCCGCTTGTGACTTCACTCTACGCTTGAGTGTAACTATAAATACCTCGACTCCTGCCACGGTCCAGATTATAGCCCTGAAGGCAGTGTTGATACCTCAGGCCACAATCAATGAACGTTGAAGTTCAGACGTTTCTATATGAGTTAGTATGTATGGAAGTTTCGGCTGCAGTTCCAATCGGTGCTGCGGCTATTGTATTGAAGCCAAACCACTCAATAATTTATACGTTCCCTAGACAAGTTTTTCAATATAATTCATATGATGGAAAATATTTCGTTGCCATTCTAATCTTTAGATTTTACAATACCGACAACTAAACCAACATATTGCATACACGTTGTATATAATACATATCATGTTCTCATTATAGATGATAACACCTATAACAATTAGGTGTATAGAAATAGATAACAGAAATATCTCTACAAGACCAGAGTAGCGAATTGTACGCCACCTTTAATATGTATTATTCAGATAAATTTAAGATTCTTAGACGTATTTTTAAAATCACCTTTAAATGTGGCTTTAGTGTCAATTAAAAAAAGTACATCGTAAATGTATATTCAACTAACAATTTTGGGAAACTGCCACTGATTTAGGAACAAGAGTCCAATCACGTATATTTTCTTATCAACAAACGTTTGGTATTCATTGTAAGTAGTGATTTATAACTGCCCATACAAAATGAAACATGTTTTAGATTATTAACTCTCATTTTTTTATGAAATAAAAGTAGGTTTAAAATAATATGTTTAAAAATGTGTAGCCATTAGTTAGCAAGTATGTTTCAATTTATATATTTATATAAATACACGTATAAATATAAATTGTAAATACAATTTGTACGTATATTCATATCGGGCTGAATGGGATATTAATACTTTATTTTAGCTTTATATTATAAATTCATGGTAAGAAGTAAAGAAAAATTATTTTCTAGAAATTCTCTTTATAAATATTTCAACCTTATGTAAAAAAAAATTTATCACCTCTGTTCCAAATAATGTAATGTTCAATTATTTTATAATACTAGCTGGGCCATAGCGTTCATTGAGTTTTATGGACAGAATAAGATACATATTATCTATACGTCGATACCTTTAGGTGGGTTGAACCTCTTCCGTAGGAATTGGTCACTGCTAAATCGCTTCCAGACTGTCGTGGGCAGGTATACCTTTTGGTGATACAAACCGGGATTGACAGTAGATCAACCATGTAATTGTGGGAGTCTATCTAAACAATGGATCACATAGGTACAGAGTGCTCCTTTCGCTCTTTTACGTAGCAATTAACTAGCATAAATAGAATCAATGAACAGGTCTTAAAATATTATATGGATTGTATTTAGGCTTTTGAAAGTAGATCACTTTATTATTTATAATAATAAAGAACCTAAAAATTTGATCCTTTTTTACAACTTATATTTCTGCTTGTTTTCTACATTAATAAATGGTAGCTAACAACTAACCATGCTCTATATTCATTTATATATTACAATGCATTGGATATTAAAAGTGTCACTATAAATTATAAAACCGAACCTCTTTGTGTTTGTAGGAAGGAAAATTACAGAGTTAGCATGGCCTATGTTTAAATAATAACATATTAAAATCATCTTACTTAAATAAATAATTATATTTTGTAAATTTGTCCTTGCACTTTGAACAAAATATGGATAAACAGTAAAATGTAACAACGGAGGAAAAGTCAACCATTTTTCTTGTCTTTGTATGGCAAAACTACCAAGGAGCTCTCAGACCTTAAATAGCTTCGTTAAGGTACGGACAGCTGGGTAGCTACCATCACTTTTCGTTAAACCACTGGGTAGTTTTAGTCGTTTAAAAACGTATGTTCACGTTTTGTAAATGCCATATTTTCACTTTGTAACATTTAATATTATAGAGTCGTACTATAAGTATATTCCATTCCCTATGCACAATTGATAAAAATCTACCTTAGTGAAGATCTTTCACCAAGGTATTTCAGTGAACTGAATCTAAAATCAAATAAAACCAAATCCAACATAATGAGTTTTTGTCAGGAACATCAGGATCTCCAATCTCAAACCCACTGTCATGGATGACACTCCTTTAGAGGTCGTAAATTCAACCAAATTTCTTTTAATGTTCCTTGATAGATGACTGACTTGGCACGATCATATTGACCTTGTTTGTGGTAAAATTGCTTCAGGCATACATGCATTACGCAATTTTGCAATGTTCTGTTACCCTAATGTCTTACTCATGGCCTACAATGGCATGGTGTATTCACATATGGCATACGGAGTAACTTTGGTGAGGTTTTGCAAAAAGCAAAATTGAAAGAGTTTTTAAACTTCAAAAAAAGGCTGCCAGAATAATTTCTAAGTTGAACCACAGAGAGTCGTGCCGGAATTCTTTTTGGGAGTTAAAATTACTGACTACCTTACCTTTACATGTATGAGGTGATAGTATACTGTAGATCACGTTCTTCCTTGATTCGTGGCAGGAACGTTTACTAATACTACACTAGAGGCAGGGACAACCTCCGAACACAGCAACACAGATTGGCACTATCATACCACATGCCAGATTCGGTTGGTGTCAGACTAATCAACAGGATCCCTGAAGAATTTTAAATTAACAACAAAGTCAATTTAAAACTTGACTAAGACACCTCTTAGTGTCTAAAGCTTTCTATTCTGTGGATGAGTTCAAGGTGAGTCGCTGGGAAGATTAAACAGCAGGACAGAAAGGCAGTGTGATTGTGGATGTATGAATGTTAGTAATATGTATGTGAATGTGGGGTGAATGCCCATTTGTTGTTTAGTTCTACAATTTTAACACATTTTAAATTTTGTGTATGTAATATTGACGATTGCATGACATGTTAAAAATCGTTACTTCAAAATAAACAGAAAAAATAAGGTAAATGTGTATGTAAGTTATGAAAGTGACAAATGCAATGCCTCGCGCAGGGTCTGGCCTTGCGAATGGAGTTATTGCTAACTTCCTCCCTTCTTAGCAAGGATGTCAGCTTCCATTTTTCTATGAGGTCGTTGTGTCCTGGTAACCACCTCAATTGAACAATGTTAAGTTTGGCCCGGGGAGGAACACAGAGAGTGGAAACCTCTCAAGTAAATTTAGAGCTGAATTGCTAGGAGGTAAAGGCTTTTCAGAGCAGTTTGAATATATAATATGAAACATATCTGTTTATCTCTCAGTTATTTTTGTACCTCTAGTTAGGTACAAACTATTTAGGACATATATGAGCTTGGTAGAAGGTGCAGAATCTCCCTAGACTGTCTGAGAAGAGTCTAAGTAGATTCCTTACCAAGCTCTACCCTTCAGGAACAGAACTTTCCATGTACCAGAAACCTATTAGGGAGGGGGGGGTTAAATTCTTGTGTTTCTTAGACTCATTTCTAATAATGCATTAACCATGTCATAAAATAATCCATATAACATGAAAATAAAATTTATATTTTGCACAAACAAACATTAATGGTCATTGAAACCAAACTGGTGCACATAATTCCATCATTTCAGATTGCAAAATAAAAAAAGAATACAGTACATAAAAATTATATGTATAATAATTATATAGACTTATATAGTAATATAAGTCTTACTTTACTTTTAATTTATTGTCTTTTTCTACTTCTTTTAATACAAAACAATTAATTTGAAATTATTGAATCAGTTTATGAGAACCTTTTGACAACCAAACATATTTCTTCGTAAATACCGAATAAATTAGTAGAGTAATTTTGTTAAAGTTATTTTTGCTACATGTTACAGTGGATTCGTAGTTAATTTTACAACACCATTAAATTTACATCTGAAATAAAATATTCATTTCAAAGTTAGGCTTAATTTGATTAGCAAAGTAGCTTCGAGAGCACTTCAAATTGAAGACTACCATAAACCTACTTATACAAATGGCTTTATAACAAAGGACAAGTAAAAATATAGTAATTTCTCATAGAACACGGAAAATAAAATATTTATTTTTTTTTATTTATTTATTCTTAAGTCGCCGATCGTCAAGCTTTGGGCGAATATGGATTTCGAATGAATGTATAAGTCAATATGAATGAGTGTAGTCATTGTTACTATCTGAGTTCGACTTAGCTCAGAAAGGACTATTTATTAATAGCTCAATAGTCAGGGCAACCATGGGCCATACATGGTTTACGTGGAATCCGAACCACGCAGTTTTGGTCTGATTTTCAGCTAACTAACAAGTCTGATACCCGGTTCCCTTCCCTACACAACATCTGAACCTTGACTACCATCCAACATGGACACCCCAGACTTCTCTAGTAGTGTCCACGTCGATGGCAACTATTGAGTGGACGCCGTGTCGGTATTAGGAGGACCGAGGACAGAACCTATCGCCTACAATATCCCAAACACTTTGTCCCCAAGTAGCTGGGTTACAGCACTGCGCCACCGGTGCCGACGGTATATTGAAGATTATATTCACGAAAATTAGGTTGAATAAAATATCAATAAACACGTTATGGCTGTACAATAGTATATGCATTTCAGAAAAAATAAAAAAGGTTTAAGGCATATTTTGTACAGAAAAAATAGCAGAAAAAATCCAACACTAAGTACCAACTCTTGTACCAACACTGGAGAAACCTCGACTAACAATAGAAAATTCAAAATCATTATAAAATGGGACCACACACGCTTTGTATGCATGGGATCATAGGTCAACAATAAAGCAAATGCTGAAACGACTTATATAAAAAATGGATCTAAAAAAAATGTATTTAATTTTCAAAACTACGAGTATGATTGATTTAAAATTAATTTTTATCATGTTTATAGCTTTTAAAATTCTTTTTTAAAATAAAAACTATATTTAGCTAGTATTTTTAAGTATCACACATTTATTATTAATATTTTTAGTATTTGTTAACTATCCTATGATAGCGTTGGTGGGAAAAGACCAAAATAATATAAATCGTAAATTCTGGTTTTAAATTGTGTTTCATTAATAATAAAGTAATTTAAATTATCAATAAAAAAACAATCTTTCATAAAAGCTTCATATATTTCTTTAAAAATATACGTAGAATCGATTGTGTTGATAACTTTAAATAAAGAACAGTGCTAAAGTGTGCGTGGTAAGATCCATTTAGATAAATGACACGGGTAGACACATTGTCATTTGTAAATGACAAGTTGTACGTGCCAGTCAAGTTCTACCTTACAATATGTAGTTTTAATGTAATTCTATTTTTATTTTCGTATTCTATTTACATCAGTGTAAGGGAACAAAACTGTAGCATTACAGTTTCTTGTTCATTCCCTCGTTTTAATATACTGTATTTATGTTGTAAGGGTCGATAAATATGTACTCTGTGGTATTTTGTAAACATAGACTAGTTTGTTGAATACGATTATATGGAAATGTTTTGTGACATTTGGTTAAACAATATTATTTTTGTTTATTTTATTTGTATTAATCTAAACTAAAACTTCTAATTAAGCTTTTGATATAGTTGAACTTTTTTTAGTGTTACATACTCGTTTTAGGTACACCTTTCTTCATTATAGAGGTAATAATTACAATTAAAAGTGTATCACGAAAATACAAAAATTATAGTTTCGTTTTACAGAGACATGCCTCTGACGTCATCATGTTCATGAGTGTGAGTAGACATGTAGGGTCATCAATGGCATGCAAGTAAGAGGGGACAAGAGGGCTGTCAAGTATTTACGATAGACCTAGTCCCTACATAAACTGCAGGAACAAGCTCAATGCAGTGTTCCTGTACCTAACAGACCTGTACTGTTCAGATTTCATGTACGACACATGTGACAATTAAAGTATGCTATCTGGTCCCGCACACACGATTACAAGCCGTATATTGGGTGGGTGGGTTGGCCCATAGTACATTCTTCAGATATGCGCATAATAGTCCTTCTTTTACCCTAAAATTACTATTTTTTAACGAGTAGTATTCATAACAACATCAGTAGTGTAGCCCTAAGAGGTTCTATCCATCCGAACACGAGTCATTCCAGAAGGATGGACTATAATGTAATCGTATTAGGAGGGAGAGTTCCAAGAAATAAGGTTCATTTTACACGGCCTTTTTTGTAGGGTGGGTTTGTAGAAATAGTGTCCCCTCTACACAACTATGTTTACAGGTCAGTCATATTTCTCCCCTATAGAAAACAAATTATAAAAAGTTAGGCTTTTGGAAAACCAACCTTTATTGGTTGATTCTTAAGAGATTGTGTGTTAAGCACGTGCTTCCAAATATGGAGGCCAAAACTGGCATTTTATAGTGTAGACGAGTTTTTTGCATATAATTGGGAAGCCACTGAATTTTTAAATTGACACTGGAGGACATTTTAGAGGTATAATTGGGGAATGAATGGGAATTTGGGTGCGTGAAAAAATGTATGTTTGAAAGTGTTATTGTGATTGAATGGATGGCAAATTTTAATTAATTTATTAATGACTATTGCGATACAATTTTGTCAATTGTTAACAAGATGCAATAAAAAATATATTATTATTATGAATGGTCTACCAGAATAGTGAGAGCATTTTTTATTCAGGGGAACGTCTATTAGTTGCAAAATATTTAAAATCTTTGTGTCACCTCTATTTTGTAACGGATAAAGCTTTTCAAGTGCAATTTGCGGCTTTATTCTTTGCTTGACCCACATTTAAAATTATGTGCATATTAACTTGTGCTACTGACGTCTTATGGACCGTTCCCATATAAGAATAAAAGGACACTGAGTACATCTTATAGTACGTGTTTTTGTACAGTAATCATGTGTGAAGTTTTATATTTTCATCTGATATGATTACAATACAATTAAGTATAGGATTGCTCATGCACATAGGATCAATATTTAAAATTTACAGCTCTACCATTTTGTTTAGGAATAACCTTTTGAGGTCTAGCTTGCTAAACAATGTTATTCTACTAATTAAGACCTTTGAAATGATATGCATATCAACGTATGCTTATATTTAGAACTTTTTTTACAACAGTGGGCCGTCCCCCTAAAGAGGTCACTGAATTATTTGTTAAAATAGGTTTTTATGTCCAGTAACTTGGTAGAAAAATTTTTTCCCCTCTATCTTACATATTTAAACAAATATTTAACTAACCTGAGACTTTTTGGACACCCAGTATGTTCAGACTTTGATGAAAAATTAAATTATTCCTGTTGTTGTACATATTTAATTATATTTTAAAACTATTTCTTATTCTGTCATTATTCTTAGCTGTTTCATATGAAAAATCATATTCAATACATGACAGATGGGTCAGTCATGTCCCTGCACGTGTCTTTGCATTACAAAATAATTAATGAGCTCCTGAACCGTGAAACGACCTCATTAAACTCTCATACGCATGACCGGGTGACAACCATCATTTCTCTCATAGTTACAGTCGTTGGCACTATAATTTTCACATTTTCAATCACAAAGATTTACATCAGATCTATCTGAAACATGTTTTCATGATATATAAATCATATTCTACACGTGATGTTAACAAATGCTAAAGACAAATTTGCTGAGACTACATAATATCTCATGAGATTACGCTTTTTCTTTCAAAAATATTGTTTAATATTGTCTTGTTGGTATTTAAAATGTAATTGACATGATACATTTCAGTTAACTTAACATATTATCATAAATACCGTTCTAAAACAAATTTTCACGTAAACATTAGTTTAAATTGAAATCTTATTTACTAATATATATATATATACTCTGTTAACGTAGTAAATAGAGCAGTTAATATAAAATGGGCTCTACTAATATCGAATACAGTTCGTTCTGCAATTACTTTTTTTTATTTAACAGATTTTTTTCACAAATAATTGATGCTCTCTTAACTAATTATCAAATAAATAAAGTACAATTATAATAGACCATATTGCCATTGTGTATAAGTGCCATTGTAATGATAGAGAATACATTTTGTTGACAAAAGCATTCCTACACATTGCCTGGATTTTCAAGAACTCAGCAACAAAGTCTTCTTTAAATCAGTTTCGCCTCGGAATATATTCATGTTACTTTGTTATATAGAGTAGGCTGTTTGTAGAAAAAGGCCTGTCGATTTACAATACGATTTATTTATACTCACAATAATGATTGTATTGTGTTCGAGACATGTTACGTAGCTTTATTATCGTATGTTGTATCATACACTCCACATAACACATTTTGATTTCACGTTTTGATAAATAGTATTGTATATATTAAAATACTTATTTATTTTTATTTCTACGTTATGTATGTCCTAGTATCGAACTCTTGATCTGGCAACAACCCCCGTCCTATAGTTTATTATCAGTACAAGATTTTTTTAATATAAGGTTTTTACCAACAATGCATACAAAAATGTATGAAAATATATCACACTTTTTTCTTTTTTTCGACAAATAATATATAAAATTTATTGTCATTGCAATAAAACTTATATAGGTCAAACTTCAAGACCACTTATAAAAATATTAAATGAACACATTTACACTTATAAAAAAGAAAATATAGAAAAATCAAAATTAGTTAAACATGCTATTACTGAAAAACATGACATAAATTTTAATCCTACAAGTGTAGTTTTAAAAGAATCCTTATGGACCAAAAGAAACCAAATTTAAAATGCATATATGGCAGTTTTGAAAGATGAATGTATTATCCAACCGTCTCAAAATTTTAGTACTAGTTTTACCTTTAGATAAAGATGAAATATCATCAAACATTGAAAACTCTAAACCATTTGTTTTTTATTTATAATAATTCTTATCAAACTTAGCCACCTAAATTTAATTTAACTAGTATTTAATGTTTTACATGTGAATTTTTACTATTTATATTCAAACGTTTTCTGTTTATATTGTATTTACAACTGAAGATGCCTTAATTAACCGGTGAAAGCGCTCTTGATGAAAATTAAATGTGGGGAATTTACTAAAAATGACTTTCTATTTACAATACATTACACTATCACACCAACCTTGAAGATTTTAAAAGGGGGAGATATAAAAAGTAGTGGCAGTATGGTTATTAACATTAAGTATTTCCACCATACTATCCAATAAATTAAAAACATGCAACGCTAGTTAATCAACAAGCTGATTTAGTTCTAAAATGTTAGTAAATATACTACCTATATTTTTGTTCTTTGGCAATCGTTGTCCAGGTGTTGTGTAGGGAAGATCATCCGACTTTTCAGTTAGCTAAAAATTATCCACGTGGTTCAGATTCCTTGTAAAGCTGTTGGTATCTTAAGTTACTCTGGCTATTGTGCTATTAATAAATGGCTCTTTCTTAGAAACAGTAAACCCTAGGTAATAACAATAAAACATATACACTCATCAAAATCATTCACCCATATCTCTTCAGTCGCCTTAGTAAATTGACAAAAGTAAAAGTATTTAAAAGCATTTTAAGCAATCCAAAACTATATTTTGTTTTAGGAAAATATCCTCTGAAAATATTAAATGATCCGAAATTTAAATAGTATGTAACTAATAAATGTAGTGTATTTTGACTCTTCTTATAATGTAAATACATAAAAACAACCATTAACTGCCATAATTATAATGTAAAAAAGTACAAGTGTAATAGTATGAAAAAGCAAGAAAAAAAGAAACTACCGGTAGTGAGGGAGCAATCGACTTTCACATACAGCTTGCAATTTACAAATAACACTCTGTTTCCATGTGTCATTTATCTTAATGGATCTTGCCACGCACACTTTAGTATTCTTGCTCCTTCCTGCTTCTCTCATTGGCTTAGAAACATTCTTATTTCATCAGCTCCATTTTATTCAGCAAAGAAAAAACACCATAGAGGATCCCTCTGACATTGAGTAAATCTAGCTGTAACGATTCAGTTTTGTTTGCGAGGTATCTTAAAAAGACACAAATTTCACAAAAACTTATGTCTTCAATCATACTTAACAACAAATTTTAAAACATAATTCCTGCATTTTGTCGTGGTTTGAAGCACATTATACACGCAATAGTGTTATGGGACAAATTACTTTAGCTGCCCGCCAAACGCAAACTTTTTTCTATTACCAAATACCCATAAAGGAGACATGAAAGATGTTGCAGGACGTATTAAACACTCGTTGTACAATATGTCCTAGGCGCTATTTCCACATAAACTCACAAGGATATTGTGTAGGTTAGGTTACAGGCAAGTCCTTTCATTACAAATGAAGCTAATAACAAAATGTTCTTGTAAATATATAAGTAGTTTAGGTTGTTATTGGCACTGAAAAAAGTTTGGGTTTGGTGGTCAGCTAGAGGAATTCGGCCGTGCTATGAAATCGTAATATTTTTCGAATTAAGAGTTGTTTGTATGTGATTTTTTGCTACCTATCTCGAATCGGTATATAGTTAACTTAGCTAATGACACCACTCTTACCAATTAATTAACCACTAAGGTATGAATGGACATTATAATTTGACAACGTTAAAAAGATGCTGCTATTTTTTAGTTATTCCTGAAAGGGTAGCTGAATTAGTTCTGAAACTACACAGATAAAAATAAACAGAGATCGTTTACTTATGACCATATTGAACCCCTAAGTGGCCGATGTAGTGATTGAAACTGGAGTACATCTTTATACATGTGTTGTAATAATTGATAGGTTTAACCTTGTGGATTTGGGGAAAGTATGGGCGATACTGACCAGGTGCTGGCCCTTTAATTGCATAACATACTGAAGAAATAACAACTTGACACACATTTAGCATAATATTGGAAGCAAACTCTGTTGATTTCTCCTTCGTATCTCGTCTCTGTGGAAATATTAATTGAACTTACTCAGTGGCCGGGTGAACGGTCCCGTCTTCATAAGGTAATGCCCTTAAATTGTTAGCTTTTGATAAATATATAATGTTAAAAGTGAACATTTCATTCTATATCATTCAACTGCAACGTCCTTAACTGTATAAAAACTTTTTTAGACGTGTCCTAGAAGAGTTCATGGCAATATGTAATTGTAGCAATCAACTTATCATCAAAACTACATTTTGTTCAGTTAAAAAAAATATCGTGTGGACAATATGTAGCCTTTTTCTTAAGACTAGATCGGTCACTGGTATGAAATAAGACAATTTTGTCGTCGTTTTGAATACTATTTTCAGAATATTTTTGCCTTTGGAGTGTTCCATAAGATTATCCTCTTCATTTGTTATATAAAAGTTGATCAGGAGACCTGATTGAGTTTTTTTTCTTTATAATGAACTATATGTCCTTTATTACTAACGATATTCCTGAAAGTATTAGAATCCCATATTATGGGGGTTTTTATTCAAGAAATATTGAATATTTTCGACGGTGTTACTAACGAAAATAAACAATTTAAAATCGTTTTCTCAGTATTAAGCACAATTATATTCTTCATTAATCATACGAGTAAAAAAAAAAGTACACTAAAAAAAAGTTAAGTGTGTACTAATTACGTACATTTTGTAGATGATTTCAAGGTTTTATAGCCTATAAATTTGTCTGCTATTATTTGAGCTTTATCATACATTTAATACCGTAAGTTTGAAAATCGTCAGGACCATAATATGTATTTAAAAAAAAATTATATCCATTTTTATTGATAAAAATCAATCTAGTAGATAAATGCTACTATAAAAATGGTTTTTAAAGAAACCACATAAATTTCCTCATTTTATTAAAACTATACCTGGAACGGAAAATGAAAATTTTTTTAGTTATAAATGAAAAATAATATAGAAAATACTCTTAATTCAAAAGTGTGGTTACATTTTAAAAGAAGTAACAGTAACTTTACTTGGTTTAGAGTAAATTAAAGCAATTTTTTATTTCATAGATGACTAAAATAAATTTCTTAAATAGATATGAGGTTTTATGAGTGGCGACCCTCGTAGTAATGAGATAGTGACCTCATTTTCTCAGTGTTTGCAAGTCTATAAACTGAAGGGCTCAACAGCCTCATTTCATCGTAGACTAAAAGGCTCCGGGCAGCAATCAAGTAGGAAGTAACTCTGAGGGAGCACCTCTGACTTGGTTTATTTCAAAAAGTCATTAATGAATTGGTATTTTAGTTCTATATAAAATAAGTGTGTCGTCAATCTAATTATACAGTATTGAATATTAAAAATCATTCGACGTACAAAATAATAATAAATAATTATCTAAAAATATTGGTAAAATCTGGATAGTTTGAAACTAACTTACTTTATTTCTGATTTATTACAAAAAAAGTTCTTACACTTAATTTATAGAAATTAGTTAGTATTTTTTTTTTTTTTTTATTGATATTAAATATTCAGCAAATTATCTTTAGCAGGTGTTTGAAAGTAATTTGAATATTCACTGTCCTTTTTAGCTTCAGACTAGACCATCTATTTGTATCTAAATTAATTACCTGTTAACACAATCATAAAAATTACTAACTAGCATAAAAAGGTAAATAATGGTTAAATTAGTAAAAATATATCTTAATAAATACATAATAAATGTAGATTAAAGTTTCAATTTCTGCAGGATATTAGCTAAAATATAATTCATAATAAAATATGTGTTTTTTCTAAAATACTTTTATAATAATATGGCATCGCTAAATTTTAGAAATAATTATTAAAATATTTCAAGAGTCTTCGTAATTTAAATAATTAAAATGGCAGCTCGCTGTTTGGTTTCTAATTAATTGTAATTTGAAAAATGCTCAGTGATTTGTAATTATCATAATGGTTTTGAAATAATATTAAGACTAATTACACAAAACGAAGTTATGAAATGAAAATTTGAATTTTAGAATAGTATACTATTTTTGTTTTACTTTGTATCAAACAGATATGACTTTATGGTTCTAAAAGTTATCAATAATAAAACACAACAACCGAAAAATCATGGACATTAAAAACAATTCTAAATATTTAACTTATTTTGACTTGTATATCTGTATTTTTAATTATTTATAGTTTATAGATCATTAAATCATAATGAGAGTTATCCTATTATTTTGTGTTTAATTATCAATCTGAAAAACGTATTTAACTTTCAATATAGAATAAATAGTAAGAATTAAATATTTTTAAATGGACTTTTACGTATTGGCTAAGATGTTTTAAAACTTGTTAGTTTTTAATAATAACTATAGTAAAAACCCTTCTTCAGAAGATATCCCTCTTTCTTAAAACAATTTGTAAGAATAAAATCCAAATAACAATGTATCCAACAATATAAGTTTATTGTTGCCACATATTGTTCCACATAAGCTTTCCGGAAGTTATAAATCATAATCTGGGTAGGTCGTAAGCCACATACACCGTGGGGAGACCACCCCATTAACTTACTCACTGCAGTCACTGTATTTCACTTGTGCACACCTTTATCTGTGGCAAACCTAACCCCCTTTTGTGGTTTACGTATGATTTGTAGCAACGTATTTATTACTTAATGTCAAGACTATTATTTGAACGTGTACATTTCATGGAATATTAGTTTCAATGGTGGGATTATACGTTTTCCAAAAAACGTGTTCAGATCGAATAGCAAACAGTTAAATAATGTTTTTGAAATTTGTTAATGATGGAGTATCAGATGGGGAATACAAAGTTGTTGGATATTCGCCATCATTACGTGAAAATTACCAATCACGACGTTTCGATTTGGTAAAACCTAAACCTTTTTCAAGTGCTAAAAACTAAATTATATCTACACAAACATGTTATAAAACTACGTTCTTAAAGTAATAAACTTAGCTTCATTAATAATTATCTACATTTTAACTTAGATCATAGAATGGGGTCACCTAGATCATAGAAGATTCATGATCTAGGTTAAAATGTAGATAATTATTAATGTAGATAAGTTTTAATACTTTAAGAACGTAGTTTTATAACATATTTGTGTATATGTAATTTAGTTTTTATCCCTTGAAAAAGGTTTGGGTTTTATAAAATCTAAACATCGTGATTGGTAATTTTCACGTAATGATGGCAAATGTCCAACAACCTTTGTCTTCCCCTGTTAAATAATGAATGCTTTATTAAAATTATGTTCAAAGCTTTAACAATTGATCATTAAGTTTAACCAAATATATTTAAACATTGTTATTCTCATATTTTTAATAATAAGTAACAAAAATAATCACTATTGAAAAGGCCTCGTTTTTCGATGGAGCTGTGGACTTAAGATTAAACATTTGACTTTTAATTTTACCTTTAAACATTTAAAATACTATTTTATTACGTTAGTATAAATACTATCTTGAGACAGAGAACTTTAATGCATTTAATGATAAATGGTTTTTCAGATCATTCTAATGGTATCATTGTTGCTGCCTTTTTCATAATACTAATATTAAGATATCTTTTAAGATAATTCATATTACCAATATGTAAATGAAAGTATGCAGCCATTTTTCTTTAAATCAAATTACGTTCTTGCTTGGTGATAGTTCAATCTCATTATTAAATTTTCCTTAATAATATGTTCTGTTTATATTGTATTTTTTATATTTCATTCAAAAATAAAAGTAAAATAATACAAATTACTTAATTCCAAAATCGTGAACTCGTCTCAAACTTATACTTATATTTATTTTTTATAATAATCATATTTTTTACACTTTACTTCCAGCTAATTCCATTTTAACCATAATATGGAAATAGATTTAAATATACATTATGTATTTTGTAATGTGTTTGTTCAAATAACTATTGTAACGCTAACCTAGGTTATTGTTTCATTATAAAGTATACTTTTTTTGGGAACATAAAAATTAAATAAATGACAAATGTTATATTTTTCGCTTTTTTATTACAAATACATAAAAAGAGAAAAATCTTAATTATTGTTTAATAATAATGTATTTATATTTGAACAAAATATAAAAACCAATGTTGTCCTATATATAAATAAAATATTAGTATACACAACATTTTGATGTTTATTATGTTTATAGGCAAGTGTTGGCTAAACCCCATTGAACAGAAAGTCATTAGTTCATTACATTTATAATTAAGTTCATTAAATGTATTTTATATCAACAAGAGCTATATAGTATATATTTAGTTTATAGCCTCATCTATTATCACATTCATTTACAAGTAAAAATGTTTTAGGTTTAAAGATATTTTCATACATAAATAGTTTAAGTAGTGAAATTCGACAAATTCTAAAACACTCGTCGTTTTAATGTCATAAAACTCATATTTAACATTATTTGGGTCATTTAGAAACTAAACGTCTTACTTGTTCATTCAACTGTTTTGGTTTAATCAACAGCTGTTTAAATATTTAATGATTAATTATATAATTTGAGCCAAAGGTTTTTTGAGAGATTTAATAGTTTGAAAAAGGAATGTTATTGGTTGTGATATTTGGTAATGTGTGTATATGTTTTTACCATATAATTAAAAATACAGCTTAAAATAAAATGCCAGTTGTGATGAGTTAATTCATTAGAAGTGAAATCAATGTATAATATAATTTTAAAACATCATACACATGTTAGGTTTTGTATCTTAAAAATAAACAGATTATTTATATGCATAAAGCTTACATAATGTAAAGAGAAACGAACTTAAAAATATTGTAGTAACAAGCGGACACTGAAAATTTAATTTTAACTATGAAAACCCTCAATTAAGGTTTTTAATCTATTTTTTATTTTATTGTATTAATAATGGTACGTCTAAGATTAAAATGGGGATTAATTGTTACTATTCATTATTCATCTCTAAGACGCTGATCGTAGAGATATGGGCGAATATGAGGAGTAAATGAATGTGATGAGTCTAGATGAAAGAGTGTAGTCATTGTTACTATTTGAGTTCGGATTAGCTCAGAAAGGACTATTTATTAATATCCCAATAGCCTGGGCAACTATGAGACGGACAGCTTTATGTGTAATCCGAACCACGTAGTGTTGGTCTGATTTTCAGCTAACTGACAAGTCTGTCACTCAGTTCTCTTCCCTACAGAACATCTGAGCCTTGACTACCATTCAACATGGACACCACAGACTTCTTTAGTAGTGTTCACGTTGGTGGCAACGATTGAGCGGATGCCGTGTCGATATTAAGAGGACCGAGCATGGAACCTATCGCCTACAATCTCCCGAACAATTTCGTCTCGCCACCAGGGCCGACGTTTTAGCTAAAAGTATCATATAATATGAAACTTCCATACAAAAATGAAACTGAAAGTTTTAATAGATACAAGTTTGTCTAGTTAATTAATAGTAGACTAAATATCCCTAATCCTATTACACTAACGTTCCTTCTTCGCGTAGACCGCTGTTAGTAAAAAGGTTCCTGAAAAGTATGGTCTCGGTTTTCTACTGACGATGTTTCCTTCTAAATAACTGGGAATAAATGGCTAATTTATATAACAGTGTACTATCATAGTGTATGGTGTTTGCAAGAATTGCTGTTATATGGTATTATAAAATTATTTCATAAACACAATTGATCAACTATTCTAAGAATATATGTTGTTGAAACGCATTCAAAATGTGTTTTCTGTACCAATTGAGGGAAGAAACACTCATGAAGTAAAGTATGAGAAAGTAATAAAATTAATAGGGTAATTACTTTAGGAAACTCGTATATTCAGTAAATTTTCGATACTTAAATCTTATGGAAGAAGAAAAACTTAATTACCGTTACATCTACTGACTATTTAAACCGTCAAATGTAAGTTATAGTGAGTCTAGGGGTTATTGAAAAAATTCTGGTATTTACAAGAAAAAACCAATGGCTCGCTTACAAGTGCATGTGCTGACTTCGGTTTATAAAGTCGATGTTGATACTTAAACTAATTAATAATTTACTTAAAAAAGGTAAATATTTAATAATTAATTGTTAATACATAACATGATGTAAAGCTGTAAAAACAATGTTATGTTACATTTTGTTTAGTTAGGCTATAATTTACTATAGCATTACACTATTAAACACATTATAGTAAAATAGCTGCCTATGATATTATACCGTCATTGTATCATAAGACAAAGTGAGTTTGAACATACAGTTTAAAACAGAGCAAAATGAGCAATGTGGGTTTGAGAATGTAGAATTACCTATGGGACAAGCAAATTTTCAGCAAAAACATAAGTAAAGAGGTACTATTAAGGAGATGTTCCCTATCCTGAGCCTTTTATGTTAATGAAACAGTGTCCTAATTTGGACAAGTTTGTCAGCATGTGAACTCAAGATTTCCTCAAATACATTTCTTACTGCAGGCTGAGATTCTGTTTATTATGAATACTGATTATAGAAGGTCATTGATTCAATTTCAATAACTTCATTTGAGTCCTAAAATAGTTGAGTACCTTAGTTTTATATAGGACTCTTCAATTTTAAGACACCAATTCTAGATATATGGGCAAATTCGAGGGGCGAATGAATTTGTATAAACAAGTGTAGACATTATTACTAACGCAGATTGACTATTCCTTAGAAATGTAGTCCTAGGAACTATTCCCCGTAGTCAAGGAAACTAAGGGCCTACATCTGTACGTGGAATCCGAACCATGAAATATTTATCTCATTTTCATCTGAGCGTCATAGTAAGTTTTCTCCCTAAACATTATCCGGCTCCTGACTACCATTCAACATGGACACCCTAGAATTATATAGTAGTTTCACTACCAATGTACAGCTATTAAATGTACTCCGTTTCGATTTAAAGAGTACCGAGCATAGAACATAACACCTACTATCTTCACAACACTTTTTCCCTTAGCTGGGTTACAGCACTGTGCCACTAGTGATAAAATAAGTAATGTATTAATAAAAAATACCAACAACTACAAATCGGTGGATGTAAAAGTGATAAATATTCGTTCAATTGATTTTCGTACGATTTTCCTGTCATTTAAGATTAATTTTACACGTGTGTATTTTTCACTAATACCTCTGAAACACTAACTGTTTACAATACAAGAGCATAATGTACATATATCATGATTCTTTTCTTAGTACCTCTGGTCAAATTATGGTAAGCGTGGCTTACCTGAATCGATCACCATAATATTTGTATATTTTTTTACTTTTGTCTAAAAAAGTTTGTGTCGTGTATCGTTCGGTTTTATAGTACAATCAATTTATACGTAACCTACATCTTAGATTGTTATCAAGTAAATGTTTAAATTAAGGCAAGATTCACTATGATTAGTATTTTAGAAGGATTATTTGTGTCTGGTTTGGTATATATTTCTGTAACATATGGATTACTCTCTGAAATTAAAACTACTATGCAAGATAATAATAAACCCCCAGAATCAACCTTATTATTTCTAATTTATTCATACAACGTTGTAATTTATGAAACTATTATAACTTTATTAAACGGAAATTTACTACTTTTTACGTTATATCGCTACCACTATTTTTTTATCGCAATGGTTAGGTTAAGTTAGGTTAGGTGGTTATTAAAGTTGATTACAAACTGGTAAATCCGATGATTGACTTACCGCCCAATGCGCTATTGGTGTGTAAGTTCTTGAAAAGCGATAAGATAAGGCCAGCGATATCGGATTCCCAGCACATAAGGAATACGACAGTGGACGTAAAAATTATCGTGGGACAGTTTTTAGAACAATAGAATATCGATCAAGTGGTAGTGAATTAACGGAAACAAAACAAAGTAGTGGTAGTGACTTAACGGAAAAGATCCTATTATTTAGTTACATAATATAATAGAGTAACTACAATTGGACACAACTGTTATCAAGATAATAAATAATTAATATCTCATTGGTTATTCGAGGTATAATTTATTAGAGAGTAATTTTGTTATGTATTAGAGAGTTGTCAGCCAAGTAATCAGGAAATGTTGGTACAATGGGGGAAAGTCTGCATAAATAATTAAATTATTTACACGCTTGCAAATCAATTAAGCACTTGCTTGTATTTAATGAATATATTGTTGACCTATTCTATATAGTTATTTTGTAAACATTTTCCATAGTATTGTAATGAACAGTGATGAAAGTGTATAAAGAAAAACCTTAGGTTATGATATTGCACCTATGCTATATAGTGTAAAAAACACATACAATACTACTGAAAGAGACATTATGTTACAATATTTTTAATTGAATGACTATGAATATCGCTATTACTTTGTTTATTATACCATTTAAGGAATTATCAATAATGTGTATTTAATATTTAAAATTTCCATTCATTAAAAATATAAGTAACTGTATGCTATGCTAACTATTAGGATTAATAATAGTTTGGCTCAAAATATATCTTTATAAATGGAAAAGTCATGCTGCCAACGTTAGAAACATCTTTTTAACATTTTTTTAATACTATTAAAGTTATTAATGTGTTTTGTACTTTGAGTTTTACTTTTTTTCATAAAACATCTTACCTAAGGTAATAATTAAGATAATATTACTATCTTAATAATGAGATGTATAATAGTGGAGTTATAAAACCAAATGCGGTAATAATGAACGTTAAAAGCTAGACACACAAAATATTCCGCAATAAAGAACTGCATATTTTCACAAGTGAAAGTAGGTCTACTAATAATTGAATTATAGGTCTACTTATAATTCAAGTTAAGGAAGAACATTATTCATAGACTTCGATAAAACTCTTTGTTATATTTTTCAAAAGTTAAAAAAATTTGTTCTTTTATCAAAACAACATTCCTAATTATTTTCAATGAATATATTTATAAAATTTTACACTTATATAATTATATCAAAACCACTTCAAAATACATCGTACAATTACTGTACAAATCTTCAGATATTTAATTGTAAGATCGAACTTACTTTTAAATTCTGTCCACAGTCAAAAGGCTGAACTGGGAGACAAGATAAGGTGCTGGAATCTTCGTTAGTTACTTAATTAATTTTACACAGCTGCTGTAATGTTCGTTAATTAAAGTTACTCGTTGTTAACGGAGACTTCATCATTTAACTGATAAAGAATCGTGTTTCGGTCGTATTTTGAGTAAGGAGCCACCTTTAATAAAGCTTCATCTACACGACAGATCTTGTTACACTAATCTCTTTAAAAATTATTTTAAATCAGAAGGCATTTTGCCTTTATATTCTCCCCACTACAACTTGTTTCCAGCTATGACTACCCGCATAGATCCCCTTCACGTTTTTTTTTTTTTTTTTTTTTTTTTTTTTTTTTATCTTTGGTACATTGCAACATTAGTGAAATGTGCCTACAGTTATGACATTTCTTTCTGTTACTGGTTTTCAGAATGGGTCACTGTATAGTTGAAGCTATAATGTCTAACCATTCGCTTATATAACCTCAGCCATAAGGTCAACAACTAAATATTTTTATCCATATTGATGTGATCATGTCTACTGTTAACTAATCTATTATTTTTAATTATTTTTACAGCTTCTTTCAATTACCTCATCACTCTTCTTATACTCTCTTTATTTTTACCTTCTAGTCGTAATGATCCACATTACGTAGCTTATTAAAATTGTGGGTCCCAAAATCTTCCTCGTCCTCGGCAACTTCCCTCCTCTTTCTTCCACCACACCCTTCTCTCTAACGAAATGTTCTTTTACTTTTCAGTAAGTTGAAAAAATCATTCTTACTTTCACTTGTATTCCCCTTCATAACGTAGTGCCACTCCATATAATTCTCCTTCCTCTCACTCACCGTGTTATTTGCTTATCTTATAGGTATTTATTATTTTTGCTTACTTCTATTGTTCTCTGGTAGAATTATCTTCTAAATACGGTGTTTTTTGTATTTTATTTATTTTTTTGTATACTATAACTTCTCTTCCTCTTTGTGATACCTGTATTTCAAATGCAATTTATGTTTATTCTTTATGTTTATTATTATATTTCATACTAATCATTTTGTTAGCTGATTTTTTTGTCAAATAGTTGCAATATTTATTATAAATTAAAAAAACACTCAAAACGAAAGACCTACGCTTTTTATTTACTTTCGTTTGTTCGTTTTATTGTTTGGAATCTCTAATAACTTTTATTTTCCTTTAGTAGTTATCAGCTGCTCCCATGTAATTTATTTTATATGTTTCATATCACACGTTAAGCCCTGCGTATTTCTGGTTGTATACGCTAATTGCATTTAGATATAGTAAACATCCTACTAACAAAAAGTAGACATAATAGCGTTAATTTTCATTTATGCTTATGGAAAGAAATACGATGATACTTGCTTATTTTCAGAATAACTATCATTTATTTTTAATCGTAAGTAAAAGAGTATACAGTTTTTTTCAGTTCTAGTATTTAAGAAATTTATACTTTTAGTTCGAAAAACATGACATATTTAATAAAGAATAAATTATCATCACATATATTAGTATGATTAATCGTTTTATATTGCAAACCCAACCAACAGTTATAATTTACATTAATACACCAAATAAATTTTCTTTGGAGTCTTCTTATTAATAAACATTATTTTCTATAAATTTCAGACTAAAAAGAACAACTAAGATCTGTAATTTTATTGTCTTATTCTGAAGAAAAATACATATTTCATTATTACGTAACTTTGTGAAGCTGATATAAAAGGCATAAAAAGCTTTACCTTGAGATATTAGCTCTTTTCGTGAGCTTTAAAGTTGTAAGGCTTCATTTATTAAGGCAAAATTAGCTTTAATGTTATCACAACACTCATAACAAAATTTGCTAATAAACACTATATAAAGAGTTAATAGTTTCTCTATGATTCTATTCAGGGACCTCTCTCCTTACACTCAACTTTAACCGAATATAGCCGAGAAGTTACGATAGTATAAGTTTACTTCATAACACAATATTCAGAAAACGTATTTGTATATGAATTCCTCCCACTTTAAACCCTTTATCAAAGTAAATATCATAGTTACTTTACATATACAGACTGTATAGTGTTCGTTGATTAGTATTGATTGTTACATTTTGAAAATGTATATTAATTTTAAAATTTCAAAAGAAAATCAAAATATTTTACATTTGAAGAATATTTTAAACTATAAATGTCCGACTCTTCATGTAAATCAAATAAAACTATTTAATTGATTTGTAATAAATCAGTCCTAAGTTACGTATTTAGTCCTAAGTTACATTTATATAAATGTTTCCCAGGAGGTCGTAAAACATATGTGGCCACATTCGACGTAAATCTGGGGTAGCCAGGCCACATTCAGCACCACCGCATTACTTCCACCACTGCAGTTCTGTCAATTTAGCAGCCACAATAATACCTCTTATTGAAGTTTTAATTTGAGATACGTAAAATCTTTTGTCATTTTAACAGTATATCAACGTTTAATCAGATTCGTGAATTTCAAAAATTCTCTAGATGCATGCAAAGTATGGTCATTAACTATTTATACATCATTACAATTATGAACGAGTGCAGTTCATTATTTTCATATTCATTATGTCAATATTCATTATGTTCATTATGCCGTTAATGGAACATAATGAAATTTCTGGAATACTAATTTAAAAGCGAGATATAGGAGACTAACACTTCACTAAACGTTACTTATAAAAGACCGTTATACTTACTTAGCAGAATGTATAAAACATGTAAACAGCGTAAATAGATTTTAAAATTATTCACAGTGAAATATAATGAATTATTTTATCATGAAATACGTAGTAATTCAATAATATGATTATAATTAAAAGGTAAATTCGAAATCAAAATAATATGGAACTAAATTAAATATCCAATAAACTATAAAATAAAGAAACTATAGTAATAGTGTTTGAAAAATACGAACATATACTTTAAAATAATTTTTATTTTGAGGGCTAAATATTCATTTGAGTGATGCATCCTACATGGTACTTCCTGAAAACGTTTTGAATATTTAACTTCACTGAAACGCTCAGGGAAAGGAATAAACCACCTTCCTTTTAATAGAAAAATAAATAAACACTAGTACCTAAATTCCGCTTCAATAGTTTACTTCACATATATTTGTATAATAATTTGATTTATAACTATTATAATCTACACGTGATCTAGTTAGAAAAGTGGTTAATTGTAAAGTGGGCACAGAATTAAAAATTATATTGCAAGATAAAAACAAATTCCTAGGAATGCTAGCAACTTCCTAACAATCTTTAATAAAGGATGTTGTATTGGGAAGATAAATGAGTATTCAACTTGTCAATTACAAAAAAAACCGACGAATACTACTTGGGTCGGATTCTACACAGAGCTTTAGGTTACTTTGTTTCTCTAAATATTGGGCTCTTTCTTACGAATAATCAACCTTAGTTGATAGTAAAGACTACGAATGTTCATCTGCATTCATTACACCAATTTATTTATTATCCTCATAATATTTATTAGCTTCAAAAGTATTGTAAAGATTCTTTTACCGACAACAGCCTGTAAATTAGCTCTAAATGGTGAACTAAAATCGTTGTCAACTTTCAACTTATAAGTAACGGTTAAATTTTAAATAATGTAGTTTTAATATTTGCGTAATACGTGTTGGTAGTCAACCAACAAAAAGCTATTACAGAATAAGAAGAAAATTTACAAATATTATGATCGATGACTAGTGAACAGCGTTTACTATCCTCAGACTTAGGAGATTCCCTATGGAATAGTTTTCTTTATATGTACATATTTTGTTGTAAATTTCTCAGAATTGAGGAGACTGGTAAAAGTGATTTATCTAAATAAGTCGCAATATTAATTTTACTTATATTTTAACAAATTCGTATTTTCTTATATTTACATGTTTTGTAATTCAAAAGTAATTACATTATTTTACCAAAACCATTGCTTGACGTTTAGTTAAAATTTATGCTCACATTTATCAACTCTAAGTAATTTAAACTCTTTTAAAACATTAAACTATTATTATTATTTTTTTTATTATCAGGGTGCCAAAAGTAAATATATGGACGAATATTGCATTTGAATAAATGTTATGAATATACACGAGGAAATGTAGTCACTGCCATAAACTAAGGCTGGATACTCCTTGCAAAGTGCCATAAATTATTAATAGTCCAATAAAACATAAATAGCTAGTGATTATCATATGTTCCCTTTTATGACTTTCACTAGGATATATCTGAGAACGTTTAGCTTGCTAAGCTGTAACTACTTGTTGACCAGCTTTTTTATTGATGTAGATTTAATGATTCTTATTCAAAATTTTGAAATAAGATTCTTAATACACATTGTGATGTTGCAATAATGATTTCACAATAGTTATCAAGAATCTCAACTCAGTAGGTATCTGCAATCTCCATTTTGTCGGTTCATTGCATCTTCATTAAGCATATTTATTTCCTGTCACCCTATATGTCATTAAATGTCCCAGTATTTTTCTAACTCTCCCTTTTTTCCATCAACAATTCCTTCCGTGGTCAACCTCATTGTTCTCTCCTTCCCTCAAAAGAGATGTCATATTCAGTTTCTCTCTTTTTTCTTGTAGAAATCTTCTTTATATCCTTTTATTTCTCACCTTGTCCTTCCATTTAGTGTATACAGTTCAAATGACTACTCTCTCCATATATTATGTTAACTCAATTAACTATTATGTTAATAGTTTTGAGTTTTTGCTAATTTTGGTTCTATTTGGGTGCAAGCAATTATTATATTCTGTAATTCTTTTGTGTAACCCATGGAAGTTTTAAAATTACCAGTAAATAATAGTCTTTTATTCTATGAGTAAGTTGTGCTAATTTAATATAGTAAAGTTTACTATTGTTGAAATTTGTTTATATATGTTAAGGAGGTATATGAGTACAACTACCTTTAAATAATTAAAAATACCAACAGTATTTGTCTAATAACTAGGAAAGCTCTGACATTTAATTTTCTTTTTCTTTTTAGGTATGTGGATGATGGATTACTATTTCAAGTATAGTCATTTTGCAGTATGGTAAGTACTATTACAGAGACTCTGTTCGTATTTTTTAAAACATTTTTTAAATATATTCTCTTACTTTTGTATAATTTATTTACTCGCACGTATAGCCATGGATAGTGTTATATTTACAGTAGTAATAATATAATTGAAGACATTTTCATCATCAACGCCACTATTATTGGTTGCATTCATAACATTTCTGGACTAATCACGATATTCAAAAATGCTGTAATATTTTAGGGATATTATATTATTGTGGATCAACGCTATATAACTATTTACAACGTCCGAAATACATTCAGTTTTAGGTTAGGTATACTATGAGACTTGTTATAGAAAACTGAAATATACTTAAATTACTAAGCATTGAAAGCCTACGAGATTCTTCAAGAATACCCGTAAAATGTGGATAATGAAAGGTAAGTTACGTAAAACTACTTAAATTCTGTAAACCAATAATACAAAAATAATACACACAATATACTATCGATACCATTAATTTGTGATTTTCATTTATAATTTAACCTTATTAGGGGAGTAAAAAATCTCAATTGATAGTGTTATATCAACTATAGATAAATTACTATAAATTCCCTTTTGCATTCATAATTGTAACTTGTACGTGATTTTACATTTTAGTGAATTAATTATTTTCATAAAATCCATACATGGAAATCTAAATCCGAACAAAAAGTACACTTTTCACAAAAATTGTATTTTTGAGTTATTTTCAACAGTCTGAAAAATCCACTTTTAGTCTTGAGTCAAATATTTTTTTTCTACAATTTATGGATTTTTTACAAAATGTAGAAAATGGAAATAATAGCAATAACATAGTTTGGAGTTGTAGGAAACACTATCGTAAGTAGTTTGAGGTTTTGAGTAAGTGGGTGGGCTTTTGTTACTTGTAGGGATATTGCCTCACCCACCCGCCCATCCACATACAAGGATATTGGCTCACCCGCCTATACACGTATTGTGGAATCGAACCAGAAAATGACCTTCGTGAGGAGTTTACAATGAGCATTTTACAACATCAACTCTAAAAAGGTTGAGAGTCTGAGGTCCTTTAGGAATAGGTCTCGTACTCCCGCCCACTTATTTAAGTACACAGGTATTAACCCCACCTGTCCATACACGAACAGTGGTATATTATACTACTTTTAGTTCTTTAGCATTTTCTATCATGTTTGTTATAGGGTCAAAACAAGTTTAATATAATACTGGCTTCTTATTATAAAAAAAAAAAAACATTTCTTGTCAAAAGTACTTTATTGTGACTTTGATAATTACTAAAAATAGTGTTAGCATACGTTTTTAGTGTATGCAATTTGTATTAGATGTGAAGGAACTGCTCAGACACCAGTGTGGAAAACGTGTAAACGCGGCTATTTCCGTCTGTGATGTTCTCCGCGTGGTCTACTAATAACACAGCGTCTGTTAAAACATTGCTGTGTATAATTAGCTTCTACCACACGCTGGATGTCGAGTTTATTAATTAGCTAACTAGAGGTACATTTAAAATATTCTCTTTGTACTAGATTATGTTCAGTTACTTACTTGTAGCCAAGTTGTTTTCCACTTATAGTTTCCTTCATTTTGTGTAAATTTTTACAGTTTAGGTTCGAGAACATTTCAATGAGTTTACTTGGATTATTTTATATTTTTTTATTTATTTATTATTTTTTTTTAGTTAAAAAAATAAGAGGCCGATCCTCTTTCTTAATCTTACTCTGCCCATTCCTCACAGACTATTGTCTGTGTGAGGAACTTATTCAGACTGAGTAAGGGGGCGAGCCAGTACAGTAGAAGGTGAATATTACTGATAAATCTGTCAGTCCAGGCCGGTTTCGAACCAGCGCTATCTCTAACCCAAGCTCAAATTTCTGACGCCTTAGACTGCTCGGCCACTTTGAGCTTTCTAGGGGCATAGTGTAGGGGTTAGGTTAGGTTAGGTTAGAATATTTTATAGTACCATGTAATGTCCAAGATATTACGTATTTTTAATACTGTGACACATTTTGAGGCTTTTAAGTTAATGTGAGTAAATGTATATTATGCGGAAGTTAATTTTTATTATATTGATTTTTTACAATATATTATACTGAGTTTATATATCGCCTGCATTTCGTATTTTTTTAAAAATATTTGACACTGTGAATTTTCAAATGTTAATTCTTTACCGCTCATAATTACTCGACACATTATAAGACGTTGATTCACGTGATTTTTTATTTTTACTATTTTTTATTTTTTTAAGACAGTTGTGCAATTATAACAATAAAAATAGGCTACATATTTTAATGGATACACTATGTGAAAACATTATTTTTTTGTCATATGATATTTTCCTCATAGAACACATTTGAATAGATTAAACGTTAAAAAAATATAATATTAATAATGATAAAGATAAACCTTCGGTGAGAGAGCTTACGATAGTGTACCTTGAAATATGGTTTTATTTTTTAAACAATTAAAGCTTTTAATTCGAAGGATAATGAATTTTACGGATAAAAAAATTACGAATTGTTGATTTATTAGGTAAATATAAGATATTAAATTTCGCTACTATATTGCATTAATTTATTGTATCTTCGATAGGTGAGTGAGTAGTCACTCATCTAACGGGGTAATCAACTTTGTTTAGCACCTATGATAAAATTAGGCAGCCACCCATGATTTTCTTCGGTATCCACCTGAGTTTTCACCGTGATCAACTTGAGTAGTCACCCGTGATCAAGATAGTTAGCCACACGTGATCAAATTGGTTAATACTTGTGATAAACTTGGACTGTAATGAACTTGGGTAGTCCACCTATCTACCTGTATAGCCCTGAACGTGGGTTTAGGAGCATGGATGCAGCTACAAAAGCAAAACCCCATATTGAAGCATGAATGTTTAACAGCTAGTATATCTTAAGTGACCCTCAAAAGTGGCGATAAAATATCCAACAATTGACTACTGTTTGAGGATTTTTGATTCTTGAAATTTTCCCGAATTACAAACAATACATATAATAATAATAATAAATGTTTATTTCCAAAAAAAATCTACAAACATTACATACATACATGCATAATATTCCATAAATATGTTTAGAAAATATAGACCTCCAAGGCTAAGCCTGTTTGGAGGTACAGAAACATTCCTATTAATACACATTTGTGGCAATGAACAATGAATAAAATTGCAAAAAAATAAACAAAACAATTTTATTAAAGAATTATTTTTTGAAAATTTCTAATATCGAAAAGTCACTTTTGTACATAAATAATATAAGTAGTACTGATACATTAAATAGTTTTTCAACCTGTGTCAGTGTTAATATTTACGTTGTAAGCCAGCAAACACCGCTTCTGTCCCTTGTGTATTTGTAAAGCCTACACGTCGTTCCATGTCTGTTCCCAGAGTGGGGTAGGTTTAGTAAGTAACTCACGACCATCACGTTTAACGTTGTAAAGACTCAGATGCCTTTATTTTGACCCAAAAAGTGATAATTATGTAAAAAATTTTGAAAAACTAGAAAAATCTTACAAATAACTTATTAACTATACGAAATAATATAACGTTTTCCTAAATTCTAATCTAAGAGTATCTCATAAAGTAATAGTGTTTTATTGTATATGTGAGCCTAAACACGTGAGAACATTATTTATCACCATAAGTGCATGACTCTATTATTGTCTGTTTTGTATTAGGAGAAGTTGTATAGCCAGCCCATACAAACAGCCCTCTGTCTGTATTACGGTAAAGCTGATTACATCCTGATTGTTCGACAGCTAAGCCTAATGCATGCCAATAGTGACTAGTCACTGCTTCATACCCCTCGGATTAACTCTATTGCATTATTGAACACAACTTATTTTAACGTTAAATTATTTCTTCTTTCTTTTGGACTTTTCAATTTCGTTAGTTCCTCTACTATTCTTTCGAATATGTGATAAATTCCTTCTCACGTATATGAGGAATAAACATATTAAATTCTTATTCAATTCATAATTTTTCATCCCATAAAGTCTATTCAAATCGTGTATATAATAAGATGTCAAATCTTTTCATATTTTGAGTCCCTGAAATAAAATATTTAGTCCGAGATTATACTAATCTGTTGTTGATTTACCTATATAATTTTTATTTACTTTCAACACCATCACCAGTTTAAATGAGGGTCAGAACCAACATTCCTGCATAATGTATACGTTTTCCTATAAACTTGGGGCGTTCTAAAATGATCATAATTTGTTATAAGGCAGTATGAGGGATAACCAACAGAGACTTAGAGCAACAAAACACCTTCTTTTTAGAAGTTTATCTAAATTGTTTGTTTATATTTCATATGAATTATTGTTTTACAGTACTATTATTAGTTTTTAATTCAATATTTTTTTAAGGAAGCATTTTTGTACTTCTACACCTAAATTACTTCAACCAGTTAAATTTGTTAACACCCTAAAATGTTTTTGTATATTGCACCAATAAATAACCAAAATAGTATTAACTGTATTTATATTTTCTATTTTCCTTTACTATATTCTAGTATTTTTTGTAAGGCAGTGCATTCTATTTTCCTTTACTATATTCTAGTATTTTTGTAAGGCAGTGCATTTTCATTACCATATTAATAATTATTTGTAACATATTATTATATATCAACATTTTACGTTAAGTTGAAGATAAACATACTTAAAGTAAATTTCCACTTAGTTCTAACCGAAGTGCAGTTTTTATAAGGGCTTGCATTAAAGAGTAAATTTTCAAATTATTTAGTTTGAGAATTCGGCTGACTGAATTAATTAAATGTAATTAAAATTATCATAATATAAACATACCTTTATTATTGACAATTCTAAATTATATATATATGCCATAAAGTAAAAATTACTAATATATAACATTGTTAGACTTTTTTTAAATTTATATAACTACAAATATTAGTCCAAATGAAATTATTTAGAAATCAGACTCAGTATTTAATCTATAAACTTAATAAACTCTCTAATAACTTTCTCACAAGCTCTTGTAATTTAAGTATGATTAAACATCAGACCCTCTGCATCAACAGTTTAAATACACGAGACGATGAAGTTCCTCCAAACAAGTATTTTATGTCGACAGGTTCCATATGATTTACAATCATAGTTTTAACTAACAAAATTACTATTTAGTTTCTTTGGTAAATAATTCCATTCATTTCCAGTTAAACAAAGTAACAGATTGAAATATACTTGGAGTTTTTTTTTTTAGGTTTGATTAAGTGTTGGGATCTTTTTTCGTAAAAACGAAGCTCGCAATATCTTACATTATTTCACAGTAATTGTTCATTCAAAAATGTTTAAACAATTATTATTAAATATGCTTCAATATTTTATTCAATTTTATTACTTCAAATATAGTTTAGCAATTTTAAATAGTTTGATTAACTATCGTAATATTTCCATTCCTACTCGATTTATCGATACTTATTTGAAATATGTATCGTTCAAGTTATAGACAAAGTTTATATTTAAAATGCATTTATGATAGGCATCTTATTTCCTATACATTTAATCATATTTCAAAATCTTTTCTTAAAGCTTCCTTTCCAAATTTTTTGATTCGTATCAGTAAATACGACGCTTTTGTTAAAATTGACTTCCTTCATCAGTATATGTATCTTTCACTAAAATTAATATCAGCAATGGTGAATTTTCTGTACATTACATTTAATCAAACATGAATGTAGAGTAATTTATCAACAGATTAATTTTAACTTACGCATAGTATTTGTCATTAAAAATTAAATAACAAAATTCCATCCATTAATATTTATTTACTTGCTACTCAATGTTATAGAAAATTAAATTGTTATGGAAGAAAATTACAAGAATTTATACAACAGACCTAGTTAATTCAAATTTAAAACTGTTATTTTAAGATTCTTGACTTATGTACATGACCATGAATAAATTAAAATACACACGTCTCCTTCTATAAGTTTGTTGAATATTATAGATCCACAATTAAAAAAGTCTACATGGCAGATATACAGTATATTTTTTACATAAATGGTGTGATCTTTCAAAAAGAAAGCTATCACTTGCGTAGTAGAAACCATAGATTAAATATGTAATGTATGATTATTTGCCAAACATACGTATGGATTAAAAAAGGTTTATTTGTTAATATTTTTCTCAGATATGAGACGCCGACACAAGTTTGTGAGTATTTTAGGGCAAATATGAATATTACAAGAATGTAGAAAATGAGTCTGGAGACCTATGTAGTCTGGTTACTAACTGAGTTTGGCTGAGTTCGAGAGAGAGAGGGCTAATAGCTAGGCCGACTAATTAACGTACAGTTTTATGTGGAATCCAAACCACGTAGTATTCGTCTGGCTTTCAGCTAATTAACAAGCTTCATTTTCAGTTCTCTCCCCAACACAACATCCCCAGTATGGATACTCTAGACTTCTCTAGTAGTGTCCACGCCAATAGCAGCCATTGAGCAGAAGTCATGTCATTATTAGGAGGATAGAGCATAGAATCTAACGCCTACAATATCCAAAACATAATTGTCAAAATAGTACTATAATGTGTTAATATTAGTATTTAAAACTTAAAAATCGTTATCACACTTAAGAACCACAAATTCACGAAAAAACACACTAAATACACGTCGCCCTTGTACGCACATTCACGAAGTATAACAATAAATAAAAATGTATGAATGTAACGTTCACTGTTAATTGATTAAAACGTGGGCCATCTGAGTCCATAAAACCATTTTGGAACAATCCCTACGCATATCAATTTACGGTCATAAAAGTTCTGTAAAAACAATATGATTAAAAAATTATATGATCAGTAGTATTTAATGAACTAAAATGTTTTTGGTGTAAGGACAGAGATTATATAATATAAAAAAGAATAACTTTACGAAATGTTTATTTATGGGAAATAACTTACCATGTATGACCCTTCCCTTTAATGTTTACTACCATGTGCAGATATAATCACACATAATACAAGTACATATCTCTTATTGGCTGTGTATTAATTACGATGCCATAAATAATCCATCGTTTGTAATTTACTATTGCCTCTGAGCTGCCTCTAGTGAGTAAAGCAATTAGCTCTTATTAATTATGCATTTGCCATTATGAAAGGAAGCATATCATCACTTTCATGTAATGTTTTCTATGTAGACTAAAACGAATTGCTGCTAACTTTATTAAGTAACAGTCGTGATATATTTACCAATATATAAATATAACTATAATCAAACTTCTGTCAATGCAGAAATTATTTCTTGTTTACTAAGAATCTAAGACGCTTATTACAAATCAAATCATACTATTGATTTTCTCGTATAGTTTTATGTTATGAAACATACGTTTAAAATTTTTACTATAATCTTTAATAATTTATATCCTAGTTGATATATAAAAAATACCGGAAGTTTTAAAAGTAAATCAACTTTATAATTTTATTATAAAAAACCTCGTATATTTGTCGAATTTTTGTCTAAATACATGATTGACAAGAGTATTTTCTATATATACTTCAGGGTTAACTTTTTAATGACAAAAGTTAATAACACTGTCCTTAAAGATAGCTTTCTGGGCTTCTAAAGGTCATAAGAATAATTATCTGGTCACATCGTAATTCTTGTAAAATTTATCGGTACGATAGATTAATTTTATATCCATAAGTATATACAGTGGTATTATATTTATTATAATCAATTAAAATAAACTGCATTTACTTCGGTAAATAAAATAATTGTATTTTAATTTAATGTAACAATACATTTCATAAGTACCACAACTTGACCAAGTAATTGAATAAATGACCTTTACAATCCAAGTTGTATCCGGCTTCAACAAAAATCCTACACATTAAAAAACTTGCAAAATGTCGGTACTTTCTTTCAACAAGGATAAATATTCAACAACAGGTATTATTACATTATTTAACTCTTACAATACATATGTCATAACGTAAAATTAAACGAGGAAAACAATGATGTGACTAGATTGTTTCTTAGTAACCAACCTTCAAACTCGGGTAAAAAACATAGTTTTTGTACCGATAGTAATATTAAATTTATTTCTAGGATACATCCATTAAGTAGTTCTGCCAGGACACTACGCGGCAATGTTGTGTAGTAGAGGTCTCGTTTAAATAGTTGCTAGTTTAGACTCACTAGTTATTGAAGCGTCATATTTGAGCTGTGTAGGTATCAAAAATTTCAATAATTTCAAGCCAGCTGCTTCAATTGAGGAGAATGCCTCTTACATTCTGGGCAATTAAATCAAATAATATACGTTCCCAGTTGGTCTCTTCGTCCATTATTTTACATTTTTTGTGAATGGTTACGTAATACGTACTTAGTCCTGTGACTAGGGCTCAATACTGAGGCCTACACACTTAAAACACTAGAAATTTTATTTTTTTTCTGGATATTTTTTAAATCTTATACTCGTATATACATGTTTACAATGTATGTGTTATTTTGTATAGACGGAAAAGAAAAAGCAATACGATATGTATAGTTTTTGCCTTATTTTTAACTGTCATCTGTATATAGTGGCGATTAAGTCATTCCTGCAGTAGGAGCCATGACTTTTGTAAAGAGTATTTTTCAATATGCAAAAAGTGTCTTAAGGTAGTCTTCTTCATCAGGGTAAAAACTGGAGGTGGGTATGGTTTTCAATCTTCATTTTACAAAGACATTAAAAATAATCATTTCAAGCATGTTTTATAATACCCCCTCCTCACCCTAAAAAATGATTTATATTCCCAGAATATTATCCACAATAAAATTCACAGTTAATATATATTTCACAGTTGAATTTATATGTATGTGAACCAATAAAATCTACATACAATAACTATGAGGATGTAATTTATTTAAAATTAACTGAAATAAAATGAATTTCACATAATAGTTGTAACTATTTTATCTTCATACACAGTTAAGTAAGAAAATATGATACAAAATACCGTACAAAATAAGTCCTTAGTAGTGTAATTCTATAATTAAACCATAGTATGGAGATTATGAACAATAAATCATTATGTTTCTGAGGTGATATGTTGAATATATCCATGGTAATGGAGAAAATATGTCAGTTAAATTAAATCAAACTTAATCCTTTGTTAGATAAACTGACCTTGAAACGTATAGGAAGGAAATTTTTGTACGTAATTAGAAATCTTATTTATCAGTAAAATTTAAAATCTTTAAATAAATATTTATAGAACGAAAACTATGCAATAGGTAAATGCATTTTAAAGAGAGTATTCATCATACAATAACAATATCGGTAGTAATGCTGTATGTGTAGTATTACTGACAGTATTGTATGTGTAGTATTGATGAACTTGGTGGACCAGCCCCCCCCCCCTCCCACGTATTCATGGGATTTCATCGCCAGCCAGCAGACTTGCCTTATAAATGAATAATAAGACCACATTGGGGTTTGATTCCCTTACGTATACCAACGGCATCATTAAACCAAACTATCGGTATTCGTCTTCCTTATGAATGATGTATGTCAGTTAATAAACATTTATTTTTTAATTTAATTTGTCTGTGATAGATATTAGGAAAACTATTCATAACACATTAAACAGCACAGTGATAATATATACGGGTGGAAAAAATTATGGAAACGCTTTCACATCAATGTTATTTTTTCCGTAGATAATTTAATTTAGTTTTTTGTAACTGTGTTCCTAAAGTATAATTTTTTATCATAATAGTTTATTGTTAAATAGCGGAGAAATAATTTGTTCAAATTAGTTACTTTAAAATTCAAATGACCGCTAGTTTAAAAAGGATAAACCTTTCGAAGTCCGATTTGTGGTAAGTAATTTCTCTTGACTAGACTTTTCATTACTTTTTATACAAACCCGATCTAGGCTTACGTCGAAAATTTTCGTTCAACTTCTTGTGGGCCGTCCTCCTGAAAATATGAAATGTCACGAATGGCGTCATGAAGTTGTTTTTTTTTTTTTTTTTTTTTTTTTTTTTTTTTTTTTATCACGATCATGCACAATATTTTACTTTTACAAGTGAAGCCATACAAAAGTTATTAAAGCGTTTAAATTTTTCCCCCACTCTGTATATAAAAACCTAATGCTGGAATCGATCATTAAAAAAGAAGCTACAACATTCTTTGAAGAATAAGAAGATCTACAGCAAACATGTAATCAACAACACAAAAAATGTAAAAGAACATCCAGGCGCATAGCCAAATGGACAACAATGCACATACATTTTATTTATTACGAGTCTAGACAAAAATACGAGCTCCCACCTGATCATTTGACCTTCGAATAGACTTAGGATAATACATACAATTTAACAAACTTGATTAGGTGTCCACTCGGCTGTCAACATCATCATCACCTAGCTTGCGTAAAGCATATTGATTATTGGCCATTGACTGATACTATAAAACAAGCTTTTTAAATTTGTCTTATAGATTTATACTGCGTATAAAGTAGCAAAATGGTTGAGAATCTGTCTAATTTTTTCCGTTTGGAGACAACTTAATGTAAAAAGTAGATACCACTCTTAAAAGTATACATTTCTTAAATTATATTAGTTTTATAACATTACTCACTTTCAATATGTATTAATTTTATTCTTGAATAATTTATTGAACTAAATATTTATTGATATTTGGAATAGTTAATAATTTCGGATATAATAGTAAATTAATTGTTTTTTAATTTGCAGAGTTCAATCAAATCAGGATTCTAATTAACGCGGTGAGTCATAATGCCCATAGAAATCCACTACCATATAGGCTTTTACATCGCCCAGCATAATGAACTGCTCGTTTTCGGTCAGGGTCTGCTATTGTGTAGTGAAGCAACTAATGAAAACTCCTCTTTGTGGACAGTAATGGTTGGGACTATCGATGATTTGAATAAAATATGAGCCGACGAAATATTTTAAGTTCTTTGGCTAAATATTTCTATTTAGTAGTGTATTGGTGTTCTGTAACTACTTTACAACGAGATAACCACAATTAATTGTGTCAGTTAGTCATAACGTCATCCTCAGGTCTGAGAAAAACATACTTTGTATCTTTTTTATTTCCAGTTATGAGCGAAAACTCTCAGGAAAAAGAGAAACGATTTTCACTTATTCAATACTTTTTTTTGTTTTTTAGTTCAATACATTCTTTCTTGTTCCAGTTTGAGGAACTTCAAAGAATGAACTAATCAATAACAAGCCGACACTGAAAGTAACTCACCGGATATTGACAACTAATGTTAAAAACATTTGCTCAGGGTCATTGTTGTGGGGATTTTAGGTGATTCCCTTAGTCCTGAGACCTTTTTTTATGACACTTTAAATTTTTTTCTGTCTACGCCAGTGGCGATATTAACATGACATTTAAACGTTGTTTGGAGACAACGGTCAACAAAATGACAAATTTGAGTAGACATTTAGCTATTTTAACCCATGCCACTCTGCATTGGAAGCAGAAGTGCTAATCATTTAGCTAGCAATAGACCTTACTGTCGGCGCAGATATTATATGCACCCGAGTTTGATGGTAGTTTTATAAGGAACTAAGAGACCTAAAAAAATCCAACCACACCACTACTTTCATCATTTTATTATACGTTATCACATATCATTTCACATTTTATTTTAAGTTTTAATATTTGATATCCTAGCTGGAACAAAAAGAATTCCGGAGTTTTAACTAGTTTTCACTATACATCAAATTCACACCGTAATTAGTAATAAAAAAACGTCAACTAATCACACTTATATTTTAATACCTGCTTGATAGGAATATTTCCTATAACGTATTATAAATTTTAGAATTCAAACTTTTTAAAAAAATTAGTATTCTACTATTTTCTAAGCTTCTACAGGTCGTAAAATGTATCATTTTTTTGTTGTTGTAATTCTTATGAAATGTATAATTACGATAAATTACTTTCATTTGTGTAAGTATCGTGGTTTTATATTGCTTTGATCAATATATAGTTATTTTAATTATCAATTTAAAATCACTGCATTAAATTACACATTTGAAAGTAACGTATCATAAGAATTGCAACAAGTAATTAATGGAGATAAATGAAAATAAAAATCATCACTATTTATTTTAATATCAAGCGTGACATAATACAAGTCTATGGAAAAGTCAATTATATAGATGATAGGCAATATAACAATCACACAGTTTCTAATATCCCGTTGCAAAAATAATTGTGTCAAAGTTGAGGCGGGAAAAGTTAACTTTTAAGGATACATATTTTTAATAGGTGAAGTTAGGGGTAAGAAGCTGCTCTCTCTAACGTAATCTAGGGACCAAAAAACTACTTAAAATCAACTTCTGAAAAAGCGGGAAAAGTGGGCTGCTTGTAAGGACGGAGTCACTCAGACCCATCCAAAGAACATCCACGTTCAATGTTGATTTTTGAACGTGTTATCTTGCAATAACGTCGGAACCCTCCGGTCGAGGCCACAGAAAAATAAGGTTTGAAATTGAGCATAAACCTAACCCTCGATGACGTTTTTACATAACGTGGTTTGTTTTCGTAGGATGTTTAATAATAGTTCAGCTAGTTACGATGTAATCATAAACAATTTTCGTTACTCTTTTGACTATGTATAAGTCTGTATTCGAATCATTTCGTAAAAAGAGCAATCAGATGAAATTGACGTCAATAATCTGCGCGTTGTTTTATTAACATACTCATGAATGTCAAGCTGTGGAAATGAAAGTTCAGCTGGAGGGTTGAAGCGTGTTTGTCGAGTCAACAGTGCCCGCATGGCTTCATTAATGTTAATGTAACGCTTTTGTGGCCAGCGGCGACTACAGTCTTTGATGTCAGATCCACTAAGATTTAAGGTTTGCGTTAAACATTCTTTATTTAAATGCCGAAAATACTTTGCAACAAAATGTATGGAGTTTTACTGTTGCATTTTCCCTGCTTAACTAGTCTTATATATGGTTGTTTGTGGAGTGAAATACTTTGTAAACTCACTGGAGAATAACTTCTTACAATAAGTGAATTCGAAATTGAATAATCTTATCGGGTAAGACTTTTTCGGGCAAGACTCTTTTTGAATATCACAGAAATATAAAAAATGAACTTGTTTATCTATCAAAATAATATTAAGATACTTAAATATTACAGGATTCCATACAATGATGTCATCAGTGAAAAAAAGGTAATCGAGTAAATTTCGGTAAGGTTAATAAGTTAAAAATATAATTAAAGTTTTCAATATAATAATATTTTACTAAATATCTCACAGATTTTATGTTTACGTAAAACATAATACTATAATCTGGGGAGTTATAACTATAAAAAAAGAATATCTGTGTTTTCATATATGGTACAGATATACTAAGGAATTCGTGGATCTTTTAATTACAATCAATGAATAATAATCATAATAAGACACTTATGGATTCTGAGATCTAACGCCAAAACCTGTGCATTTTTTAAAATCAGATTCCACTATATTGAGACTGAAGGGGAAAATACTGGAAAAGTATCTGATGTACCTTAAAAACTTTACAATAATTTCAATAAATATTCGACATCTTTTACTATGTACATGTAAGTATATAAACTTATAATATTTTATATTCTATTATGTATACTCAAGATTTATCCAAGTAACTATAGGTCATTGAATAAGAGATACTTCACTGGGTACAGCTCATATTCTATTGCTGGCAAGCGTGAAATCTACAATATGGGAAATATGCATGTAATAATTTCAGCACTATGGTAAAGGAGCATTTATATTATTTGTTAAAAAATTATTCAACATATTTTCCAGTAACTTCAGCTAAATTATGTGTCTAATCTTTCAAATATCTGATTCTGGTGTGCCAAATATCAAAATTTTATAAATAACAAATATTTTATACTTCTAATTAATACGATTAAAAATGCATACATCATGAGGAAAACAACGAATACCACCCTTCATTCCATAATGCACACCACGGAAGCTGAACTACCCTGTGTGTCCCATATAATATTGTAAAGTGGAACTTACGCATGACATACAAATAACGCTACAGGTGGAATTCAGATCAATACTCAATACTCTATAGATATCCTTCCCTCCGAATTAATACGAACAAAGATATAAATGTTTAGCTTCATGCAAACTCCAGCCAAGCTTCTGAGAAATCCAGTCAAAAATAGCTCTACACATTAGGGGGCTTCCTCAACACTCACTATATTAATAGACCGTGTGTTTTGTGTCCGGCGTGCCGGGATAGATTCCAACTTGGCACTTCTCGGCCACTTGGTACCGCTCATCCGGCCACTTGGTACAACTAATCCGGCCACTTGATACAACTAATCCGACCACTTGGTACCACTAATCCGGCCACTTGGTACCATTAATATGGTCACTTGGTACAACTAACCCGGCCACTTTGTACCACTAATCCAGCCTCTTGGAACAACTAATCCGGCCACTTTATACCACTAATCTGGCCACTTGGTACAACTAATCTGGCCACTTGTTACTGCCTATTGAAAGGGAGTATGGTTTTAAATTAAATTATAAATACCTATTACAAGCAGAAACATATCACAGAATATCATGAAACATCAAAAGATAGTCACAACGAAGAATGATATCAAAATTGTGTCATAGTGTTTTGATGTTAGTAGATAATTTCAAGTACATTGTAAGTTTAATTATAAATTTCCATTTTACTAAAATAGAAAAATTAAATGTATTATAACTAACCTCCAATTTCTATAATCAGTTTCGTAATTTACTTTGGTACCGTACATACAAATCGGAAACCCAAATTGACGTAAAATAGCACTTATTTCAGACAAATAATAACCATAGAGCCTAGATACATTTCAATTACCCAAACTCAACTTAAATAAAATCGAGGCAACAGAAATTAAGTTCATAAAAACAATGAACAAAAGAACATGAACAATTTGTCTGTTAACTTTGTTTTTAAGTGTCTTTCACTTATATTGCTTGTTCAATTTAGAAGAAAAAATCCATCTTGAAAATTAAGTTTCTGTAAAGTTGTATGTATAACTAAGGATGTAGTAAATTATTAAATGGATTCCCTTATAAGTTTTCAAATTTGTATTTACAATAAAATAGCTGTATGCTTAGAAAAAGAAACAACTGAATAAATATAGAAACACGCTCACAACCTAAACTACTGAAGTTTTTAGAGGCAATTTTCATTAAATCTTGCCTTTCAAACGATTATAATTTTTTCAAATGAAGAAGCCTCTTTTCAAATGTATTCAAATAAATTTATTCCATATTTATTTAATATAATAATAACGATAGATAAATTATTATCATTTAATAATAAATATATATAATTTAAGTATATACAAATTCGTTGATACACAAATCAAGATTTTTGACAGTGCAGAGGAAGTAAACAGTGAACAGAGATGTTTTTTACGTCAAATAAGTAAAATGATAATCCGAGTTCCTCTTCTTCCCCAAATCCTCCCCAGGCTGGCAGTAAACCTGCTCTGTCAGACCGTCGACTCTAATCTACATATTCACAACGTTTTTACCAACACTCACTCGCATCTTCCCTCATCTGAACAGTTTACGAACAATTATTAAACTCTTTTCAAACTATTTCATTATCTACCTAAACTATTTTTACATGAATCGTTTTACTACGTAATATATTGAGTAATAAAAACAGCGTCATTTGAATTTAAAGTCACTATTATCGAGTAATTAGTTTTGTTCAATACTTAGTAAGCTACTGGGTTGGTTGGACCATATTGGTGTCGGATTCCCCATGATTGTGTATACACAAGAGGTATGTGGGCAATATATGCACATTAAGACATTAACAAAAACCAAACGAAACTCCTATTTAAAACGTTGTAAAAGAATAAACACGAATACTGGAAACAATTTAACATAATTTATTTCGGCTAATTGGTTTGGATTGATGCAACTATTCAAGTATTACATTTGTTGTCTTTCCATTAAATATATTTTATCTAGTAAAAAGTACAAACATTGAAGCAACTGATTAGAATGAGTTTAAGTTAGAGCGTCAACGTTTCCGATGTTAAAAATATTTGTGGTTTATTTTTCACTTAATGGTAAATTTAAGTGTATAGTACCTGTTTTATTTTTTAACTAAAATTTTTAAAATTTCTTTATGCAAAATCATGCACCATAGGATTACAATTGGGTAACTGGTAATTTATTTGTTTTAAATAACCAATAAACGTTAAATACTTTAGAGGATATTTACTATTAAAATAAACACATTTAATAAAATATAATTCAATTACAACATTTAACTTTTTAATTTCCAATGAAAGTTATTAATTTTTAAGTTTCCAAAAAGACAATTCAAAATATTTTGGTTAACATTTATAAATATATTTAACAATGTTTATTTTGCTAACCGACTGTAAAGGAAGAAACGTCCTCCCAAATAGTCGTAAGCAAGTATCGAACAATGCCCTATTGTAAAGAGCTTTGTTAGTAAAACGCATTGTTGCCAACGCAACCGTTAAAGGACGGGTTATCTAAAATTTAAATGAGTAAATTACATGCCAAGGTTTCTTTCATGTGATGTAATGAGATCCAAAACCATGATTAAATCCAGAAAAGAAACTAAATGTCACGATAAATTTTTAGTTCTAATAAAATACAAAATAATTAATCATGAATTATACTTAAATTAAAAATTGTAATACATATAAGATGTAGTGAACATAAATAACGGATTTGTTTGGATTTTGAGCTGTTTTCTGTCTTTGTACTTGGTTAAATTATTATAGTCATGGAACAATTTTAATTCTATTACAGATTTTTCCCATAAAAAGTAAGAGGTCTATAACAAAAAGAATCCCTATGGGTTTTCAGTCTGAATATTTTTTTTGGATACAAACTTATATAGCCTATGTGTTAGGTTAATATAGACCATTTTTAGTATAAGTGATTACATTTACTTAATATGCTTTGCGTATAAAAAAGAATGTATGGTAGGATCATTACTACTGTTAGTATTTTGGTGGATAGAAAGGTGATTCATCACCTCTTTACATTGTGATACGGTATTTTAACTACATGTCATGACTATACACAATAATATTGTACTTTTAACAGTATTCTATCACAGTCACATTTCATCCGAACGTTTATTACCATAAATATATGTGTGGGAGGTTTGAAACCAATTTTTGTGTTTGGTTGGTTGGTCAGATATTTATCACAGTGTGTTTTAGAGTGTGTGAGTGAAAATTAAAGTTTTTAATGATACCTGCATTATACAAATCGTAAATTAATCTCATCCTCGAACGATTCACTATTATCTTCTGGTACAAGGGGCTTAAGACACGCATAAACAATTAAAAAGCACTATCAGTATGGAAAGATAGTTTTGGATTAAAATAAACTAAAAAAAAGTAATGTCACACTCCATATAATTCTAATTCTTAGGTAAAAAGTAAACTCAATTTTTTTAATTAGAAGCAAATTAATTATTGCTTTTTTCATTAAAAAAAATGTACTACTTTCTGTACATTAGATTTATTGCGAAAGCATTGATTCTTAAGGATACGTAGTTTTTTATGTATAACCTACTTTTATATGTTATAATTGGGCGTGAAAAATTGCTTAGAGACTGTCAGTCGTCTTTATTGACCCATATAAAAACATTTGTCAACAGAATTGGCAAAAACTTTCCCCTTTATTAAATACTAAAAAATCTAAACGTTTTAAATTACCAGTTTGATTCCCAAATATGTTTTGTTTGCCATATATAAAAAACTAGTCAAGTTACAGACATGCGGTTTTACTAAAATATGTTTAATTGTAATTCATATATTTTCTGAAATTTTAATCAAAATCGTTAGATACATTTTTTATAAAATTCCATTTTTACATATTTTATAACATAAAAATAAAAAAAAATTATAGTTTCAAAAAAGTGGAAAAATCGTCTAGAGATATTGGTTAAATACACATACATACCAAATTTCATAAAATTGTATTCATTCGTTTGGTCTTCAGCGAACTGCACATACACTCAAACACACACGCATACGGCCAGAAATTATAATTCTTTTTCGAAAAACCAACTTTTTAGGTTCAGGTCAATGGTTTTCAGACCAATTTATAATTTTTTTTTATCACAGTACTTTCTCTGTGCTAACGCACACGGTAGAAAGTGAACAGTAATAATAGCTCTCAAAATGACAAGTAATTACCAAATGGTCTTTGAAAGCATGTATTTTAAATGAAAGTGCAAAAGTATTTCTTGCCAAATCTAGGGGCTGGAAATGTCAACGGTACCGTTTGCTCGGTTATTGTTCCTATTGAAAGCGGTGTCTTCAAAGAGCGATAACGAAGCTCTGCTCAACACTTTATGTAATGACGTGTTGGTGCCAAATATATGAGGTGTATTTTACAGATTTATTTTCGTCGAAATAATACAGCTTAGAAACTGTTTCCTTCTACTTGCGAGTTAAGCTAAGTGGAATTCGTGTGTATCTTGACACATAATCAGTATATTTGGTACATATATATCTTGGTTTAAGTTTGTGGACAAGTTTATATCTCATGATTTTATTAATCAAAATAAATATAAAAACTGTGGAGGTACAGATTTGGTAAAACATGTCATATATATGCTAAAATATTTTTGTATTAATTTGTATTATTTAAATGTAGTATATAAAAACCCCCAATGTAAAAGAATAAAATATAACGACAACTATCATATAATGACATAATTATTGATTTTTAAATGTCATCCATGTATACGATTGTTAATGCGATCGTGTATAGACATAATTTTCTCTGTGCCATTTTGTTTGCATAATTTTCTGTACGTCTTTTGGAAATTTGCTCATCATTAAAATAAATACATAAACTACCATTTAAAACATCTGAAGATCAGTTCTTAATAGAGATTGTTTCCATTGCATATATTTTATATTATTCACATTTTAGTGCTGACATCTTATCCTGTTTTAAGATTACCTCAAAGAATTTAGTTAATAACTGATATAGCGACTGAGAGAAATTAGTCCCACATAATTACAGCTTTAACCATATGTCCTGATTATTAACGTTTCCAACTTAATTTACTTTTTATAGTTTTTTATAATATTGGTAAAACTAAGATAATTATATTTATTTATTTTATACAAATAAGTGTATGAAAAGGCATTTTTATATCGATTACATACTTAGTGATTGAATGATGATTCATTTCTGTAAATTAGTCGTTGTTTAATTTTTATTGTACTATAAACCATTTAAAATTTGTTGTGTGATATTAATGTTTTTACTACACGCCACCTCCACGTCATGTTGTTTGAAAATTACTTGTTGGCGTAGGATCTTTCATATGTAAAAATATTTATAAATTAAATATCTTCAACACTTCTTTTGTTTTAAAACTATCACATCATTTCTTTAGATATGCGAATCTGTCATCTTCAGGTGCTATTAGCCAGTTCCCCTTGATTTACTTGAAGGTAGTTTTTCTTCGTCCCCCACAACATTAGCTTGAAAGTTCATCATGAGGAAACACCAAACCAAAAAGGGGTTTTTCAGAACACAACAGAATGTTATTTATTATAACGGAATAGTTTAAAACTATAACTACAACCCCCCTCATCTCGCCTTCTACCTAGACATCCTTTGGAAGTCGTTCTCCTACAACTCATCATATATCCGCTTGCCACGGGGATTGACGTTCGCGTTCAGTTGCGACCGTGTAATGGTTCGTACAATATTGTTCTTAGATGATCAGGCAAATCATATATCGTTGAATTAGTTGTTCACTATTTTATAAATTATCTTAATATTGCTGACTGATAACGTGTTATTTTGACTTTGTAGTTTATGTTTATATATAATTGTGTTTATGTATAATATTCTCTAAGAATGCATGATTTTCTATGAATTTTATTGTAATCGATAAACATGTGATTGTTAAGGGCACATACTATGTTTCCTACTTTGATATGGGTTAGCTAAGTTGGACAAAAATAGTTTTATTTGTAGAATAATATAGTAAGGAGCACCTGAATACGATGGGAATGTCATACTTTTTGAAACGCTGAGTTAATTTTCAAAACACTGAAGCGTTAGAAATGTCCAAAAAGTTTACCAATTTCCTCGTTATGACAGATCTCGTTCTGCGACGTCAATAGTATCTCAACCATTTAATCAACAATATCATGACGGACGGCTTTATTACTAACCGTGTTTACAAGTAGTAAACTGATTTTATTTTAGATTACGGTTTAGTAGTAATATTGTGAAAAGTACCCCGCGGTAGCCAGCGGATATAAAACTTTTTATAACTTCTCCCCGATATGAAATAAGCTTATTTCTTGCTTCACGTTGACACACTAACTCGAAACGTATCGTCATTACTTTACATCGCAAGCAGTCATCACTTCATTATATTCATGATTTAAAAACAAATTATATTCGTGAAAAATCCTGTGGTTATATTAATGAACATGTCTCATAAATATTAAGCTGATTTTTTTTATTACTATTGATTTATAATTATTTCCAGTTTCCGAACATTTTATTTATAGGTTATTGAAAGAAATTCAATGATACAAATAGTTCAACTAATACAAATAATTCTAAGTCGCAAAGATTTCATTGTATGGTAATAATAATAAAAACAAATTCATAAATAAACACCCAAATGGTAACATAGCAGTATATTTTTCGTTTGAATGTGAATCCTATAACTTGCTCATCAGAATGTTATCAGCCTCGAATTCACGAATGTTTGAAGATATTTTTTATGGTCACATGACAGCAGTTTTATGATTTTGAAGGAATCACCAATACGTGTTTAACAAACAAAATACGGTAAATACATTTAAAATAGTGCTATAGAGTAAAAAGTTCAAAGGTGTTTGTTAAGAAAAGACTGAGATATGACATAAGGACTGTTGTTTATGTAATTAATTGTTAAATTGCAAAAAAATTTTAAACAATTTATCATCGCCGCAATGAATTTATAACTGGACAAATATTACTGGGTACTAAAGTTGTGTTCCTAACAGTGTACAAATATCGTTCCGGTATATTGTTTATATCTTATAAAGTAGTTAGGTCTTATAGACGAATGATCATAATATAAAGCATATACATATATCAGAATATATAAATAAGGGCTGGACGGAAATTCCATGTGTATTTAGCGCAGGGGTTTCAGAAGTGAAGGGAGGTTGTTTAACCGCTCAGTTTCATCGAATCAACTATGCTCAGTTGAAAAAACTAACATTAATGAACTGCAGAAATGTGTTTAATTGTTATGTATTGTTTGTATTAGTCGTTTTATGAATTTTTAATGTCGAATGAATGTAATTATATTCCTCCAAGCTTAATTTTTACTTTTAATCAAGTTAATAAATGTTCACTGCTACTAATAACGTAGTGAGAGGAGCTTTACATATTTCTGCCAGCTCATGGTCTACAATCTTCCTAGTTTAAAATATACATTAGAGCAAGAGTAGTTCTCTATCTCACTTGCACTACTAATTGACTCTTTCTTGCACGTGTGGTTTCAGAAGTTATATCTTAAGCAGCCAATATATATTTGATTTTCTTTTGATATTATTGTATATTCAAATCGAAGGCAAAATGTACACTAATTTTATTTTTAATTTTAATTGGAATTTATTAATTTTATTTACAAAGTTATGATTGCTATTTTATTTTATCTCTAATGAATATGAAATGTTCGGATATAGATATATAGTAATTATTTGATTATAGCATCCTTGTTTATATATTTGGGTGAGCTAATATAAAAAATGTGTTAAATTTGTTTAGGTTTAGATTATGTAAAATGTTATTAAAAGTGTTCAATAGTTTACAATGTATTCCTTAAATCATTCACCTGGATATTTTCATTTACGTGGGTTTTGGTGATAACTAACATCAGTGTTTCTATAGTTTCTTAACGTAGGCTACCCTATATTGTAGTTGTCTTAAGAGGTGAAGAGACTATTAAGATATAGTCTGCATGGGTGGATAAATGGTAATAAATAAAAAAGCGGGTGAAATATTCATATAAGGCACCTATTTATTACAAATATTCTGGCCGTCATATATAAAATTATAGGTGGTAAAATAAAATTTCAGACGAGAAAACACTCATAAAGTTTTGCATTTTTTATCAGGTAGTACCAGACAATATATTTTGCAAAATATAATTTGAAACTTTCTTTGTACTTCATGTATTTTTTTTACTGTTTTAGTCGTGTTAAAATTCTATCATAATTCAAATATTTAATTAAAATTATATACATGAATAGGAATTATTTAAAATGTTTATAAAATAGTACAAAAACTAGTTTTTACTTGCATAACTTGTAACACCAACACGTATATCATTTTTATTGCACGCGTGTGGTGAAATACCTCGCAGAAAATACTCACCCTGCTTGGTATTCCCATAACCTACACAGTATATCAACTTAAGGCCTCGTCCTGCATTGCCTTAAGCTCTCTACTATATTATACCTCTTTTTATTACCTATGTTTTTCGAATTAATTTTCTTTAGCTGCGTCGTTTTCGTTTTAATGCTATTGGTTTCTTTTAGTTTAATATTTCATTATGTATAGGATTCAGGTTATTTTGTATAAAAATTCATTGTTAGTCATTATTCATTCATAGGACGCTGAAAGTCAAAATATAGGCGAATATGAAAATTAAATGACTATATTGGTGTCTATAAACGAGTGTAGTCATTGTTTGTAACTAATGTCGAATGTTTCTCAGAAAGAGCTATTTAGTAATAGCCTTGATTATATACACATACAATAGATAAACCATCTAATAGGAATATTTGTGGCACAGCTGTTTTAAACTGCATTACATTTACATGGAGCTACACTAGCGCTCCACAATGGACCACAAAAACAGCTGATATTTTGAGACTCAAAATTTAACATTGGATGGGAAATCTATTTGTCTATAAAATCAATGGTAATAGCCAGGGCAATTAAGAGACCTGTAGTACTACGTGGAATCCGAACCACTTAGTTCTAGTCTGATTTTCAGCTATATGACAATCCTGACATTTAGTTATATCCCCTACACCACACCTAAGCCTTGACTTCCACCCAACATGGACAACCCAGACTTCTCTAATAGTGTCCACGTCGATGGAAACCGTTGTGCGTACGTCGTGTCGGTATTAAGAAGACCAATATTTATATATAAATTTCGCAAAATCCTTATCTATTTATTTGTAGTTGTCGTAACCTAAAGATATTTATTATGCTATGCATCAATATTGAATGTACACTCACAGACGACGTCTGTAGTTGTATTAAGTAAAAAATTAAGAACGATTTTTTTTCAAGAGATATTTTCCTTATCAAGTTCAAATCGTTTATTGTTCATTGACATTTAACAATGTTTGGAACATAGTCAATCAGTGTTTATATAAGGTCTAAAAAGATAAAAATACAATTATACATATATATTTATCATGTATAATTGTATTAAATACAACATTCATAAAAATCAAAGACAATCATCGATTGCTACAAAACTCGTCTGTTATATAATATTCTTTGTCTAAAAGATATTGTTTTAACCTGATTTTTATAACCCTCTCACTATCTCTTTTTCTAATATTATCCGGGATACTGCCAAATATGACCAGGCCAAGATATGTAGATGATTCCTGAAAAATGGCTTTATAATGAAGAGGTATGATACAATTATTTTTATTTATTTATTTATTTATTTTTTTAGGGATGACTATAGGTGGGGAAATGATGTTGATTTTTGAAAACAAACAGAGCATAGGTGTACATGAATAAGGATGGAAGGAAAAAAATAGACTGATCACAGAACACCTGCCTACAGCTGTTTCTAAATCTCAGACCGAAAACAATCCTAACTTCCCGTTTTTGAAGCTTGAAAACATTATTAAATGATGTTGCTGGGGCCGTCCCTCAGAACATGATTCCATGTGACAGGAACAACGTATCCAAAATATATGATCTTAAAAAAAGATGTGTGAGGAAGCCAGAGAGACATCTAAGTGAAAACAAACAAGAGCTCATCCTAGAGCATACATTTGAAATCTGAGTGTCCCACTTTAGGTTTGAATCGACATAAGTGCCCAAAAATCGAACAGAACCTCCGGGAAAGTCGTCAGTATAGTCTCCATGTTCTTTATTCATAGATATATAGTTTTGTGAAAACCACTCACTGAGGGAATTCAATGTAGTGGTTATTTGTATATCCAGAAGTGGCAGGTGATTTTTGCTTGTAATAGCTTTAATATTCATTTAAACGATTTTTTTCTGTGACTAATTTGTAACAGTTTAAATTCTGTTGATCCCCATGTTTCGAATACAAGACTTTCTCATTTTTTTCGTTTGTTTATCCATAATACTTGCATCATAAATTTTAATTGAGAAACCCAGAGTGGGCCCTGATGTTCAATTAACAATATATATTTAGTAGTGGATGACATGGTGCAAGTAATTGTTGTTGGAGGAAAATCAAAGTAATTAAAGTAGTTTTCTTTAAGAGCTTCATAGCAAAACCGGAAAAAAATTAAAAGTTACAAAAGTTTTAAAATATTAGCCTAGCTTCAATTGTCATTTAATTAATTATATAATGTATTACTGAAGAAACTGCTAACAAAACAGTTATATTTAAGATTTGAATTATTAAATGCCTATTTATATATGTTTTTACTTAATTTATTTAGTAAACAAGAATTTGTTCCAAAGATTGGGTATAGAGTAATTTTTTTTAACCTAGGTTCTGTGAAATATATACGCACAATTTAACGAGAGTTAGTTCGATATCTTACATTTAGCTCTAGCTAAGACATGTATGCTCACAACCTTGTAATGTGAGGGATGAAACATCCTCACTTAATACTTTCCTATAAAATAACTGCCAGATTTAATGCACTAAACAAACTCAACAAAACTTTCTAAAATGTAAAATGAGTTAACAAATATATTTAAGCTTTCAAATACTACACAATGCTTGAACAGAGGTGATATTCTACTTCTCAATTTACCGCGCGTAAATCTTGAGTAATAAACCCAACTTTATTGTTCTCCAGCTAACTTATCTCAACGATATACTCATCATGGAGTTGCTTGACTATAAAGGTAAGAATGTAACTAATGCGATAAGACGTTTAGTAGACAGTTAATTAATCGTTTTTATAAGAAAATGTATTATTGTGTCTGACAGAACTGTACAGTGCATAGAATTCGTTTTGTTTGCTATAAATAATTACAAATCATACAAACCAGATTTAAGAGCTAACATAATCAATACACGATTGGTAAACCAAAAATCTATATATAGAAAATGTTTCTATTAATTGTATTTATTATGCCAGTTAAGTTACAAATCAATGTCATTGTGATTTTGTGGTTACCTATAACAAAACATGTCATAATGAATCAAACTACATTTATTGACAAATATACATTTATTGACAAATATACATACTATTATTAAATACACTTTCCTTTGGTGTTATTTAATATTTCATATAATTTACTCCTAGTTATTATGATAAATTTGAGAATAATTTTTGAAACTGTACATTCTTTTATTTTTAAAACTTTCTCTATTTTTGCAGTAATATTAGATAATATTACTGAAATAATAAACACAATGTAATAACTTTGAGTAAATATGCCTTCAGTAGTTAATTGACAAATATTAAGATTTCTAATACAATTTTTAAATTTAGAACTACACGTAAGACAGTCTTCAACAAGAAATATTAGCAATATTGCAAATTAAATTATATACCAACTATAGACGAGAAACTACCTAAAATGAATATATATTGCCCTTTCAACTTACTAATATTACAGAATTGCGAACAAAAATAGTAAAATATTTAATATAAGCAAAAAGAAATGAATTTCTATTTTGGTAAATTATTTGTAACAGTATGACAATGTATAATATCGTTTTTCATACCTAATTATTATTTATTTAAAGTATACTACTAGGTTATTCAATGTCCTAGTTTTATGGAAACATCATGGTTTGCTATACAACTGTATTCCAGAATTAAAAATATACCATCTTTAATTTAAGTACGTTCATCGTTGTTAAAATAAGATACTATCATATCAGTAAATATTGAGTCCAATAATTATTATTTTAATCTTCTTTAAAAAAAAGTTTAAAGAAACTAGATGGGAGTAGAGTCTAGTTTAAAGACTTGGTATGCATAGGCCTACTTATAAATTTCATATGTATAAAACTACTAAATGGTTATCATGAAGGAAATATGCCTTTTTAAACATGTAAATCGAACAAGATCTAAATCGTAAGCAGGTATTTTAACCTATTTACATATTTACCTATTTAACATATTTACAAATGCTAAGGGATTCCATACAAAAATAATTACCAGAAAATGTATAGTATACGCTGGGAATAGTTACTCGCATGTACCTATAAAAGAAGCTAATTTCTTTCATAAAAAAAATAATTGATAGTAATATTTTATGTCACATTAAATATTTGTGGTACTGTTAAAGCTGCAGAAGCAGTCCACAAAAATTAAATATATTGTTTAAGCTTTTAACTAGAAACTCATTTACTGTGTTATTATACTTTGAAGATTGAACCTATAAATGTATTTATGGATTATTATGATCAAAATTGGTATCGTATTCTTAATATATATATATATATATATATATATACATATACATATATATACATACAACTATATTTAATACGATTAGCAGTTTATTAATAGAAATTTCTGTTGACATAATAATTTATATTACAACTAACAGTTCTTAAAATAGTTTTCAACATTTATTGAAATTTTAACAAGTACATTATTGGGAAGAAACGTTTAACTATCTAAGATTTACATTATCATATTAAACATAAATATTTTTAACAATTTAATGGAAGCGCATATTTTGTGCAGTAGTACAACTCATAGTGTATAGTTAAAAATGTATGCCATTTGTACTATTTATAATTGTTCTTACAATGTTATTATTATTGAGATGGATACTAAATAATTGTCGTTCTGCTAAACACTCAAAAGAGATTACGGAAGAATATTTCTTATTTTAGCTAAAATAAGGTAATATTTTTATTGCTTATTATTCTAACTACAATACAATAATACATTTTATTTCTGAAAAAATACTGTATGTGTAAAATTATATATAAATCAGCACAACATTGAACATACATAAGCTAAGACAGACAGAAAAACTGTACATAAAATTAAACATCAGCATAACAGATATAACACTTATAACAGCATTATAATTTTAAAAAAGAAGTTTTTTTACATTTTTTTATACTTTTAACAAATATTTATTTTCTTAGTCGAAAACATTTCAAACGCAAATTTGCGTCATGAATAGTTGTAATATTATTGAAATATTTGATTAATTTGCTATTAAAATCAATATATTATTATGTTTAACACATAACGTATGTTTGTCATTAATCACTATGTAAAAAAATGAGAGGAAGCTTGTAAATAAGTGAGATGATATGTTTTGTTTGACAGGTTTTGTTACTTATATCAATTCTCACGTGAATTAATCATATTGCTTAACAGAATTACATAATCATTATATTTTGATAAATTTTTTACTTATATTTATGTAAGTTAACTGTTCAAATATCTTTAAGATTATAAAAATGTTGAAAAAATTTTGATTACGTTAAAAATGGAATGGAATTTACGAATCGTAAAACGTCATACTATTTTACAATGTATTGTAAAAAGTCGATATTATATATAACCAATATTTAGTGGGATAGTGGACTTATTTATTAAAATTACTGTATGTATTATATTTGTTAGGGAAACAATAAATTAACATAGTCAATAAAGCCACAGTCACCAGATATATCTATAATCACCATAATGTAGATAAATTGTTAGCTTATACCTAACACAACGGCTCTAGATAAAGCAGACTGTAGATAGGAAACGAGGGCGCATTTCCTGTTACAAGAGCTTCCTTCTTTGATAGACCACAGACCTCTTTACAATAGAAAAGATATTCTTATCAAGGCAAATATTCATGAATATCCTTATCTTCTTTGAAAGATTAAAATGTAATAAGTTCTTAATTATTTAGTAAATATGTTAATTTGTTTTTATTGTTAACATTTTATTTTATTGATGAGCAAATTACGTTTTAAATAATCATTTCTGTAGGACTTGTACTTCTTGCACTAGCATTAAATCAACATTTCGGAAGTAATTTTGAATGATTTGCATATTATTAAGTAGTTAAATATTAACTCGTAAGACAATATTTACAGTACTGACATTGTTATAATAAATATAGATAATATTTTATATTCTATTTAATAATAGTAACATAATACTAAGCATCAAACGTAGGAAAATAAACTATACGATGGTTCCAGTTGACCAACAAATATTCGGAACTAAACGAGTTACAATATATGTATAACTTTATATATTTTAAATTATTTTACAACTGATTGCTTTGACATATCATTATGATGTAACTAATAATTTACTTACTATAGCAATATTGTTGGAATTAAGTTCTCATAATATAAAAATACATATAGTTACATAATAAATGTACAGTGTAAGTAAACGTGTATTGGTGGGTGGGTGGGTCAAGACCACTGTACGTGTGGGGGTGGGTCAATACCACTGTACGTGTATGGGTGGGCGGGTGGGTCAATACCACTGTACGTGTGGGGCTGGGTGGGTGGGTCAATACCACTGTACGTGTATGGGTGGGTGGGTCAATACCAATGTACGTGGATGGGTGGGCGGGTGGGTCAATACCACTGTACGTGTATGGGTGGGTGGGTCAATACCACTGTACGTGTATGCGTGGGTGGCTGGATAAATACCACTGTACGTGGATGGGTGGTTGGGTGGGTCAATACCACTGTACGTGTATGGGTGGGTGGGTCAATACCACTGTACGTGTATGGGCGGATGGGTGGGTCAATACCACTGACCGTGTATGGGTGGTCGGGTGGGTCAACACCAATGTACGTGTATGGGTGGGTAGGTGACTGATTCTGTCAACTTCACCCCTCCCCCATTTCTAACATTTTTTATATTTTGGCCCTACACTGCTATGCCACAAACCGATCCCTTTTTGAATACACAAATGTATTACAATATATTTGTGTTTAGTGACGTTCACTTGTTCCGTATTATAAAAACAGTCAAGGTAAGGATTCAAGCCTGCACTATCACTAACTCAGGTACAAACTCCTGACACCTTAGACCACCTGGCAACTAGGTCTCCAAAATTAGGATATAAAATTAAGTATTTAGCTTTTTTAAAATATTGTTTTAGTTATTATAATATTTCTTGGTACTATAAACAAGAACATTCTTTTTGAAAAAAATATTGATTAAACTTGTATGCAACTATCTAAAACAATTAATTAAAAAAATGTATTTTTAAAATTCAAGTATACACAGTTTAGTTTTCTAGGGTGTAAATACTCCAAAATGATAAATTTCATTGGGGGGGCGAGGAGGGAAGGAAGGAGGCGTGTTCTTTCCAGACTGACTTATTTATGCATGGCAAGCCACGTCCATGTTACTCTATGTAGCCTACTTCCTATCACCATTTATCACTAAGACTAATTTAGGTAGTATGATGAAAATGGATGACAAATAATACAAATTTTGAAATATGTGTTAAATCTACTTGTTCAACCATTTATTTCATAAAATGAGATAATTTGGCTCCTTCATGATATAAATAGCATAATTTCTATATGCATTGTAAGGGACGTACAAATTATGAAACATTTATTTTATTTGTATACATGTGTGACGTGTTTACTTGGGTTTTAGGATCAGTAATAAATAAAACATACTGTACATTATTACAGGACGTTTTTGATGACAATGAATTATTTGACCACCAATGTAACTTTTCGGATTAAAATGCCTTTATATGACGGGAGTATATATTCATCAAAACTCACAGTTTGACAGGTGATGTTTTAAATTATGCAAAAAGCGTTAATGCAGTGTCGTAGCGCTATTTCAGCGAACTCACGCACCAGCGAACCTTTTCATCTCTCGTTTCCCATTAGATGTACGATCACTAAACAGTCCAGATTAGTTGACAATATTGACAAATATATTCAGATATATTAGTCGATTTAGCACTTTATAAGTAAGATTTGGTTTCTTCTTCAAAAACACTTTGTAAGTTATATAAATTAAACATGTTTGTATTGTTTACCTTTTATAAATATAAATGTATGTGTTTGACGTTGTTTAATTTTAACTGTGCTACTTATATAGACTATGTAATTGGCCTAAGTGCTAACTCGTTTAATTTAATAAATAAGAAAAAAAACATTGATAAAAAAGTTTAATAAAAAAAGAATAAAAAATTATTCCTATTTTGGAACATTTCATTTGTTTCGTTGCTTTTCTTATATTTGTCTCTCTGATGACCTGTTAAGATTAAAATACTGAACATTCTATTTTTTAGTTTTAATTGCATCCCTTAATTAAAAACAAAAATTTAAAACACACATGTTTGAACTATTTATTTTAAAGTTATTTTCTTATCTCAAAACAAACTAAAATTGTGATCTTTTAGTAAGGTTATAAAAACCAAATAAACTATACAAATATATCAAGATACCATACATTAAAAAAACTTTTTAAGGTTAAATTCATATGTCAAATGCCACAAAATGAACTTAAAATCATAACATAATCTTTGTTCTTGTCATATTATACTGATTTCGTATTAATTTAAATTTATAGTAATCCATGAGGTAATTTAAGAATAGTTCCCATTATAAATATAATGTTGACACGTTTAAACGGGATCTAAAAACCTTCATGGATCTGACCTGAAAATAATTAATTTTTATTATAATATTAACGGTTTTACGTGCTGAAATACCTGTAATAATTACCGAATAAGGGCCATTAAAGGACGTACGGTAAACTTTTATCTCTCTCAAAAGAGAAATTATACTCACAGAATAAAAAAGCTCATTCGTCGATTAATGTCCTCCATGTCCCGTATATACTCTATTCCCTAAATAAAATAAAAATTCATCTGCTCAGTTGGGGATTCTAAATAAGAATTTGGATTTCACAGTCCAAAACCTTAGCAGCTGAATCACTATGTCATAAAATGTTCATCTCTCTTGGCTTCACTTTCCCAAACAAACTTGTAATGTGATTTCTAGATTTTTATAAGATAAGTAAACAAAAACATTTTGTGTTGCAGCAAAATTTATAATTAGCATTTATTTGTAGAATACAACAAATGTTCACTAACAGTAAAATAATGTCTTGCTCTGTGGATTAAATTGATATTTTGATTACATTTTATAACTAATGTAAAAAAATAAAAACAATGTATATACTTATTATAATAAAGAGAAAAAAATTGCCACTGTGTATGAATACCACGTTTTAAGTTTTCAAATTATAAAATTAATTTCTTTTTTTATTTTGTTGTCATGATAATTTATTTACTTGAATGTACTGAGTTTCATTTTAGACAAATAATTTAGGTGAAAAAAATTACGTAAATAAGGTTTCTGCGTTACAAAATGGCCTACATAAAATGTTAACTCAATTTCGAAACAGACATATAGTTATAAAAATTACTATATGTTTAAGAAAGTGTAGCTTATACATTTACAGCAAGAAAAGTAATAAGTACCTTAAAGTGATTATTTTTTAGACTTCTTAATTTCACTAAAAATCTAGAATTTTTCTTTTTGTCATTTTGATATTAATCATTTGTGTTTAATATATGATTACTGCCATGTTATACAGTTATTTTATAAGGCACACTTACAATACTATATAAATTTAGTCTGATATAATACTAACTAAATCGTGTAAGATATATCTCAAATAGACAAGGAAATTTATCTAAAAAATGAATAAAACCTCTCCTCTTACAAATAAATGAATTCTCTTTGCAAATTATAAATACCATGTATATATGAAGCTTCACGTTGGTTCCCTCCATGAAAGGAGGGGGGTGGTGGGGTAAGTTTGATTTAGAGCTTTCGAGTCATACAACTACTATGGTTATCCAACTCACAAAACACATAAAAGGAAGCTAACATTAAAATATAATTTCCCTATTCTATCAATTCTATAAGCATGTAATTATTTCAATATGTTACATTGATATGAGTTAATTAAGTAATATTAAAAAAATAAACAATAGGTTTATATGTAAGATCAGTCCGTAAGTAGCACCTGAAGACGATAGAGTATTATATCTATCGAAACGTTTTGTCACTTTCAAAAACGTTTGAAGGTTTGGAAATCTCCTTCAAATGTTAAAATATATTTTCTTCCAAGTCCGTACAATAAAGTTCATACAACATTTAAGTACAATAAGGAATAATGAAGGAACTTTAATTAACAATTCTGTTTTATATTTATCTCACCGTTCGTTTTATCAAGAATGTTCAATGGCCATAAACTTTATTGTTTATCTAGGATTTTTAATAACAAGTGAAAAGAGAGTAATAATTGTAAACGCTTGACTTTTTAGCTACTGGTAACTCAAAACCTTCTGTCAATTTCAAAATTCTTTCTCAAAAATACTCAACAAACATTTCTTAGAACACTATTTGATGTTTATCATAAGAATCAGGTTTTAACTACTGTACTATTGCTAAAACTATGAAGTGGTGATCGTGTGCGCGTGACAAGGAGGTTTATGTTCATATTATAGCGCTCATAAAACAGAGCAAATAAACTACAGAGCTTTTACACCAGGGAGTGTTGTGGAATAAAGCAACATTGGGTAACTATGAGCTCACTAGGCAATGTCTTAAAATAACTTGTCATTGGATATCATGTTGAAGAATTATGTTGAGGTTCAGACCTCTAATAGTCATTAACCATAAAAGTCATTAACATATAACCATAAAAATGTCATTAACATATTATGTCAGCACCATAATAGTCATTAACATATAATTAAGTATTTTTATTAGAATGCTGTATACTATTGGGGAACAAATTATTGCTATTATTATTTTTTTGTTTTTTGTTTGTTTGTTTTATAATTTATTGAATAAAGACAATTTACGAAAATTTTATCACAATCGTCGGCCTAACTTTTCTCATTAATTTTGTACTGTTTCACATACAAACAACATTTAAGACATACTCTAATCCATACTTAAGTAAGTAGCTAATCCATTTCTGGTAAGAGCTATGCTAATTATATGGTATCCCAGTCATGAACAAGGAACTAGGCCACTCTATAATAAACCTTTGATATTTAAAACGTTTTGAAGGGATCCTTAAAATCCTGGGTATCTTGGCACATTTTAATTAGTTCGTCATACTGCTGATTTAAATAATATCTGCCTGAAGGGGAAGATATTCGGAAACTACTGTCCTGTTTTGCTTTTTTTAGTGTATTTGTGTATCTACTCTTGAGAAGTCGATCGTCAATATACGGGTATATGGTTTTCGAATGCGTGTGATAAGGGAAAGTGAGCAAATTTAGTCATTATTACAAATAAGTCTGACTATTCCTTAGAAAGTCTCGTTGATTTTATAGCACATTGACAAATGAACAGCCGGTGGTTATCAGGCGATACCTTTAAACAATTGTTATGACTGATTGGGATCGAAATGAGATTCTGCAGATTATGAAGGTGGATTTTAATTAAATTACCTACCGACCAATTTTTGACATATTTTAACATACAATAGTAAAATATCTAAAGATTTTCAAATATTTAAGGACAAGGTTTTTTAATTACTTTTTATTTGAGGGGCCGATCTCCTTCAACACCTATCTATACTACCGTACGTGCATGGGTGGGTGGGTGGGTCAATACTACCGTACGTTCATGGGTGGGTGGGTGGGTCAACACTACCGTACGTGTATGAGTGGGAGGGTAGGTTACTATGACAACCATACGCTCAGCACCATCAGTCAAACGCTCAGCTGTTACTGACTGAGTTAGCAGTCGGGCACTGTACGTATATGTCCGGATGCCGCACTACTTATATAAATTTGTTCAACACGTTTTTTAAGTTGAAAAGCTAAAACGAGTTGAACATATATCACTACTCTAGACAGCCTTGAGAACATTAATAAGAAAAGGTGGAGAGACAAGATTGTATCGACTTAAAGATCAGCAGGTTTTATTACCTCCTAAAACATTTGCTAGAAATAATTAAAAAAAACTATGCAAACAGAAACTCCCCGCATTCCGATTTCTATGTAATATCTTACACTCTTACTATGGATAAATAAGTTCTTTACAAAATTCAAAATGCTCAATGATAGCCCCACATTATTGTTGATCAGTACTTATAAATAATGGTAGTTTCCTACAATAAAGCTCATAGTCACCTTAGTTAGTAATAATGACTACTCACTTGTATATACACTCATCACACTCATTCACCCTTCATATTCGCCCATATTTTTACAATCTCACTAATGAATTATTTAATCCACCCGCTCACCAATACACATACGGTGGCATTAACTTACTCTGCCCATAGACTATTGATCTGTGTGAGGAACTTATTCATGAAGAGTAAGGGATTGAACCAGTAGAGTAAAAAGTAAAAATAACAGAACATTTTTCCAGTCAAAACCGGATTCGAACCAGCGCTATCTCTAACCCAAGCTCAAAATCCTGGTGCCTTAGACCGCTCGGCCACCGGCTCTTGGAATGTTCTAAAGACGTTTTTGCTTGAATCTCTGCAATTTTATTTTGATATAGTTATGAAATGGTTATTAATATTTTAATATTAATTCAGGGATTTACGAATAAATGTTTAACAAGTATAGTCTTTTGAGACAAAATTTGTCTTATTGCTATCATATAATATATATTTTCAACAATAACAAGTAGTTTACATAGTTATCAGGAAATATAAATATCAATGAGCATCCACCTCGAAATTTTCTAATCCAATTACTAGTTCATTTGTATTGAATGATTACAATTTGATGATAAGGTCCGAGCTTAATCTACGGCCTTTTGTTTTAGTCATTCAATCACGTACTAAGCCTTAATCCTTGACTGGATTTTGGTGATAGGGCGTAACATGAAGTTGTGCTATTGTTTCCTTTGTACAGTGACTAAGACCTATAGACAAACCACTATAAATTACTTAACTTTATTTATTATTTGCTTTAATTAAATTAATTATGTTTGTGAATGTTTAATTTCAATGATAATATCATTTTAAATAGTAAAGTAAATTCTAACATTTTACATTAAAAAAATATCTGTAGCAAAACGTTTAGTACGTGAAATTAAAAGAATAGTGTTATTTACATTTAAATAAAGTTGTACCCTTATTATTCAAACCATATTGAAAAACTAGACAGGTACTCCTATTACTGTAAAGCTACGTTTCAAATGCACCCACTGCTTTTTTTAAATTCGCCGAATTTATAATAAAAAAATCACCTCTAAACACATGGTGTGTAAAAAAATGCAATAAAACAATTTTTTTTAACCGTGTATGTGCATCTAACCCAAATATACTTAATGTCTACAATACGTGCTTAGATGTAAATTGTATGATTAAATTTTTTAATTTTCAACAAAACAAAGGGTACAATTGATGTGAAGCTTTACGTCAATAAAGCTATTATATATTTTGTTAAAATAAACTTAATTATTAGATTAAAGATCATTTTTAAAATACACATTATTTTATAGGTTTTTAAATTATAAGTCACATATTTATTTTTAAAAGTTGTTTGAATTTAATGTATTACATATTCTTTACGGTTTTACTAAATGTTATTAATGTGACGTTTTATTAAAATCATATTATTTAAAATGCGAATACAATTTAAATAAATAAGCTAACGAATATTTAATTCACATATAAATCGAATGGATAGAAAGCTATTTATTACATTGAATTCGGTAATAGAAAAGCAAACGATTCGTTGCAAACCAACAAATCCCTTTGGTTTACAAGATAAAGAGAGCTTCGACAAAATATGGTGGTTTAAGAACATTCTTTACCCACAGCAGTCTCATGGCTCCTGGTTTTGTTTAGTGCTTTGTTTGTCGGAACAGTTTAAGGAATTTGTCAGCTATTAGCCTAATGGTAAATGTTCATTCGTTTTTTATCAGCTATAGTTTGAATAAGATGGATGGATAAATACGTATTGTTCAATGTGAATTCTTATAGATTATTATTTATTTTGTACGAAAGATTTTGAATCTATTATTTATTCTAGTATAAAAAATGGAACACATCCATATTTTTTGACATACAGTTTTTTGTGTCATAGTCCGCAATCAAATTACCTGCGTAAATTTTTCATTTAACTCTTACTTGGAGAGCTTACAATATAAATCGTATATAACTTTTATATGTTAACTATCATCAATAGAGAAAATTATTTGAGACTTTAATTGATTGAAAAATCAAGTGCTCAGTCTTATATTTAATTATTGAAAACGTTACTAGGTGGTATGTTTATATAAAGGAGTTTAGCTGGGTGGGAGGGATAATAGCTTAAAAATAGCAAGTATAAAACATATATGTTTGCAAACTTTTCAACAATGTTTGTGTGAAATCTTTATTTGTCTTCAAAATCATTGACGCAAAAACTGGCCTTAGGCTAGGCGCGCACTAGACCGACCACGACCACGACAAATACCCCGACTGGTCGGGTCGTACAGACATGCGGCTGAGCCCCGACCACGACCACGACAACGACAACGAATGTCAAGCTAGTAGTTGAATTCAGTACAAGATGGACGTTGAAGAGTTGGCAGTTGTTGTGCATCTGTATCGTAGGTACGTTAGGCGAAGAAGAAAGCGATACTGGGTGCATCCGATGTTGGCTGTCGGGTCTATGAGAGGGCAGTTTGCAACATTTTATGGAGAACTACGTCAGTATGAAGAACGGTTTTTCAATTACACTCTTAGTATTTCTGTTGGAATAATCTTCTGATGACAGATCCCATAAAGAGGGTCTCTCTTTGATAGCCATAATAAAACCCTCAGTATCGAAAGTCAGCTGTGACATTATTAGTTAGTTACCAATCCAAACGAAACAACAGGTGTACACTGCTCGCTTGACAACTCAGTACTGTCGGGTCGGGGGTATTGTCGGATGCAGTGCGCGGCGTGCCATTGTGATCTATGTTATTTTTGGCTGCAGTCGTGTCGTGGTCGGACCCAAGTCGGCCCGACCAAACTCCAGAGATTCTGGTCGTCCGACCAGGGTCCGACCGCTGAGTCGTGGTCGGACTAGTGCGCGCCGTTCCACTTACTTCTATTATAAAACTGGCCGCATGCGACTGGTCGGGGTATTGGTCGTGGTCGTGGTCGGTCTAGTGCGCGCCTAGCCTTACGTGATTTTCTTTTGGTGGAAAGTTATTCCAGTGACACAATGATCAAGGGTTGACCTGTAACATACACATCGAAACCACAGAGAAGAAGGAAACAGATGTCGCATCCAATAGTGCACATATTTTATATATTGAAATGAGTAATTGTTGATTGAAGATAAAACTGAACTTAAATCAACAGTTCACTTAGAAAAAAACTCACTAGACAAATAAATCTAAAGCCCATTCAATTTACCTCCAACAAATTCAACTGATGAAAGTTTAGTGATAAATAGAGTAAAGTGCTTTCATGATATTTCCATTGACTATTGCTTTATATTTTAACCCTTTTAAATAATTACCTTTGAGGCAACAAATACACTTAACCCTTCCATCAATATGAACGGATTTATGAGCTCTTCATCTATTATTTATAGTGTAATTATTTAATGCCAGAAGGGAAGGTCTTTTATCAGTAAAAAAATGTAATGTTTCGGATTATTATATCCAACTTAAACATTGCAGTGAAACAAAATAAAATATTTGTCGTTTACTTTATCGTGAGAGTTTGGCATGAAGTTCAAACTTTGCATTATTACACTATAAATTATTTCTTAACCATGCTCCTACATAAATTCATAAAATAGAGTAAGATATGTAGTATTTATTCAGTTAGGAAGGATAATTATGACTAAAGGCCTTAATAAAGTGAATAATAAATTACTAGCTTTTGTACAATATTCGTACTAAATAATTGCCTTTTAATTACTTAACTCTACAAGAAAAATGTAGAATTTAAATACTTCTAAAATGGTATATTTTATTTTTAATACTGAATTTCCATATCACATTCTTATCGTTTTGGAAAAATGTGAACCAGTTTTTGTTTTAGTTATTTACATATATCACTAGTTAGGGGCTCAGTGGCTAAGACCTCGGACTGAGGAGGCAATGTCTAAGGTTCGAATCCCCTAATGAGCTAACGGTCGGTATTTCACTCGTTAAATGTAGTCCACACACAGGCCTATTATGGTCCAATAATAACTGGAAAATGAGTTTTAAAAAAAAGTGTTTACTAACATTACATGTTTATTAAATAAAGTATTTTATAGTGTATTAAACATCAAAAATATATTATTTTCAATTTTATCGTCACATACTTGTGAACAATTAAAAGTTATGAATACAAAAGAACGTGATTCTTAGGACAGAGAAAGGACCGTTATAGATGACGTCATCAGCTCGCCCACAAACACTCATTACGTTTAGTAGTCTAAAAGGTCCCGCCTTTGGAGACACCGCTTTCAATAGGAACACCTCGAACAATAAATGTGAAAACGGAACCCTTGACACCTACAGTCACGTTTGTATGAAGCGGGACTTTTATAAAAATGAAGCTTTTAAATTGCAAGATTTACAATAGCACTTTATAAACATTAAAAATAGGTGTCGTGTTTGTTAAAATATATTTATAGTCCCATAACTCATTGATAATTTTAAATGTATACTCATTTATCTAATGTTAACAAAAAAATATGTCAAGTATCAATAGTAATTTTTTAAATCTGTGCTCGCAATAAAGTCATCTTAGTTATGTTAAAATGCTTTTCAGTAATTATATTACATAAATAATGAATATATATCCACCCTGTTGATTAATACGTAAAAAAAAAATAATAATAAATCAAGACTTTTTTTAGAATTCATACACATATTTCATGTCATATAACTGTGAAAAGTACTTAAAATAGATTTATTTCTTTTTTTTATTTATTCTTAAAACGCCGACTGTCAATATATAGACGAATATGGATTTTATATGAGTGTGGTTAGTACAGATGATCGAATACAGTCATTGTTACAAACTAAGGCCGACTATTTTCTAGAAAGTGTCATTAATTTATAGCAATTACAAATGTACAGCCGGTTAATATAAGCTGATCCCTTTAAAAATATGTTACGACTCTGATTGGGATCGAACTGAGAACCTTTAGCTTATGAAGATGGGATTGAACTAACTACTCTTACTGAATATCAAAGTACTCGTTTAAGTAGAAGGAAAGGTTTAGTTTACTACTTGGCTTTAAAACTTTAATTTTATTTTCATTTACTATAATTACTATAAGTAAATATAATTGCAATTCCTAAAAAGAACTAACCAACTTCGTCGGGAAAAAGTAATCTTGAAATTTTAGACGAAAGAATATTTTTTTCAAATGAAGTTAGGTTGTCCTAATAATTAACAGGAGTAAAAATAAAGTTAAGTTTAAAAAATAAACACTGCATACTCACCTACTGTGAGACTGTACTAAAAGATGCCTAAACGTTGCGAATTCACTTACTGAATAGGCATATGTGAAAACGGTCTTACATATGTTTTAAGTGAATTTGCATTAAGTGGGTTTACTATTTCATAGAGAAATGTAAGTGGAATAACTTACGGAAGAAGGAGAGCTAAACTCAATATTATTGATGTTCATATTTATAGTACTAATGTAATCAGTGCGTCAGTCGTAGCATTGATATTTTACTTATTATGTTAAATTTTGGTAAGTTTTGAAAGTCTTATGGGTTGATAATTGTGCAAATTATTTATGAACCGTTTGTGGAATATCCAGTGTCATACGTCATTGTTATTTACAAGTGTTACTAGTAAAATATTTTGGTTAGTGAACCAATAACTGTTTAGTATGAATCCAAATCAGCTGGTGTTCCTCTCTAGTATTAAAATCATACCAACTCTATTATTTATTAATCGATTTAAACCAATTATTATCAACATCGGAGTACCCTAATACTGTATAGTAACGCTTTTGTAATCCAGTCATTAGTAAGCTCGAAAATTTGTCAGTTTTAGTAAGAATATGTTTGTTAGGATAAGGCTATGTGCGATATCGATAGTTTAGTTTTGGTCAAGATAGGTTTGTTTAGGTTAAGTTACATTTGCAATGGATAGACACTTAATAAATGTCTAATTGCAAAAACGCTGCCATAATTGGTATCAGGAAAAAAATTCCGCAAAATTGTAATATCCACAACAATTTATTTACAAAAAAAGTTCTCTTTTTAAATATTTTTTACTTTTCCAACTTTTCCATTATAAACATTTTGTCATATTCTTGTTCATATCTGCTATGAAAAATATCAGCTAAAAATTCTAAATCTGAAAAAAAAATCTGAAAAAAAATAAAATTTTAAGAATATGATTAAAATTAAAGTTGAGAAATATTTTCCAAAAATAATACAGCAATTCATTTAATTCCTAAAGAAATAAAAGTATCATTGAAAATGCTTTAGTATTTACTAATTTACTACATATTCTTTACGGTTTTACTAAATGTTATTAGTGTCACGTTTTATTAAAATCATATTATCTAAAATGCGAATACAATTTAAATAAATAAGATAACGAATATTTAATTCTAATATAAATCGAATGGATAGAAAGTTATTTGTTACATTGAATTCGGTAATAGAAAAGTAAATGACATGCTATTTAGGACTACACACAGAGAAGATACTGTTTAAAACGTCAAATATCTTTTGGTTAGATATAGTTTTAATATATATATATTGTTATAATGTATATTTAAACCAAACACTGAATGGACAGTATCTATGGATTTCCTGAAACAAGTTTAAGGCTAACATTTCGAAGACATATTTGTTAAAACAAGGAATCAAACATATAAGTTTACAAAAGCAAACAAAGTTTCCCAACGCTTACAGCTAAGTTTTATTGGATTGTGTTGAAGAGTTACGGCTAGCGTCGCCAGATGGTTGGCCTTCCATGAAATAACCGTAACTTATAAGCTTCCTGCAGCTTTGGTGGCTGTTTTATATGACTTTTAAAATATCATAATGACATTTTTATTCTAAATACTCTTCGTTATAGCTTACTATAACTTAACATAACATTATAAAGGTATAAAACGTTATATAAATTAGTTTTTAAGTAGAAACTAATACATGTCAATCAAAACTTATTCCTATGACTTTTTTTGTAAAATAGCTTTTGTATGATAGTTAGGTGTCTCATTAACTCAACGTATAGTCATTAAAATATATGTTCTTTACATTCTTTTATTACTCTGTGCAAGTTAAAAAACAAATGAACTCACTATGTAATTCTTTTTTTAACTGGGCGTTTATACAAATGCAGTAGGATTCTTTCATAAAAATCTATGTTCTAGAAAACAAAAATTAGAATGTACCAAAAATGTGTTGGCCAGTATTACTGAAACATGGAGACAGAGTAAAAACAGAAAAGAAATAATTTTTTTTGGAAATGAACACCTTAAAACAATTTATTGACAATATATGAACAAGGAATGCGTAGAAGAAAGCACAATAGAACAAAGATATATCTTTACAATATTACATACATAATCTGATTCATTAAAATAGGGTACAGATCATGTACAGAATGCTAGGACGTATTTGTCAAGAAGAATGTCGACTGAAGAACGTATTGAAAACCAATTATAAAGGAACACATCCCTAGAAGGCCAAAGTAGATATGGTGTAATAGGTGAAATTTGATATGGAGAGGGTAGAATCCGCTTTCAATAGGAACACATCGGACAATAAACGTGAAAACAATAACCCTTGAGACCTCCAGTCACTTTGGTATGGGGCGGGACTATTATACAATTGAAGCTTTTAAATAAAAATAAATACACTAGCACATCATAAAAATTAAAAATTGATGCTACATATGTTATGGGACGAAGAGGTCCGATGAAGATGGTGAGTTTATTTGTGTGGCTAGTTATTAGTTTTGAAATTAGAGACGATATAGTAAGTATTGTCATATTAAGGAATATTTTTTTTTTTATTCGTACGAGAAAACGTTCGTAAACGATTATTTTAATTCATTGAACTAAATGTATATCCAAAATTAAAACGGGCCTCTTTCGTAAGTCCTATTTTTATGATGGCTGGTGCAAAATAATCATTATGTATGAAAAATTATATATCACTCCCAAAATCGATTCAGACATGGTATAACTACAATGAACCCAGACACCTTCACGCATGTGCAGTCTAGGTAGGTCAGGGGATAATCATCTTTCGTGGGTGTATTAATGGGTGAGAGAGTTATAAAATCGTACATAATAGGTAATTATGAGGGCCGTTACTATCGTAGATATGTACAATACTGGGAAGTCTGTCACTAACGTACCTATAAGGTAGCGGTGGGCTATCAATTTCATAGTATGTAGAGAAGTGTGATATGACTATTATTTACGTGCGTGTAACGGTGAGAGAGAGAGTAATATCGCTTCTGTATGTGTATACATGGATAGGTGAGAAGAATTAGGAAATTATTACGAGAGCTATCAATGAAGTATGCGTTTAGGTAAATTGGTTTCTCGTTCGAATTTCGGAGTGTGGTTGCTTACAAAAAGACTACTTATTTACGATTCAAGGCGTTTCGCACAAGTATATTATCATACGGTTTTCTTGTATTAATTGTTATAAATTTATTATATAGTATTTATTCGACTAAACAATAAGCCTATACATTTTTTGTTTGAATTTTATATATATCATAAAAATATTAATAATTTATTACCATTTAATACTTTTACTGTATTTAGCTATGTACATTTAAACGTCATTGAAGTAATTCAGCTGAATGGTTTCCATCGATGTGACCACTATTATAGATCATGTGTGTCCTTGTTGGATGGTAGTCTGGGTCCAGATGTAGAATACGGAGAAGATCTGAGTATATGGCTTGTCAATTACCTGAAAACCAGGCCAATAGTACGTCGTTTGGATTCCACGTGAAGCTGTAGGTCCTTTAGTTGCTATTGGGCTATTAAAAATAGCTCTTTTTAAGGATCATTTGACATTAGTTAGTATCAATGACTACACTCGTTCGTCTACATTCATCATACTTATTCTCCCTCATAATCGCCAATTAAGATCAGCGTCTTAATGGTTATTAATAAGTGAGGTATGTATAATATTATAAAACACAAATAATAAAATTTCTTAAAATTATTAATATTTAATTTGGTACAATCAATAGGTACAATTTAAACCAATCAAATTATAAATGTTTAGCAAGTGTGTATTTTTTATTTGATTACTACAGTAAAAGAAAATTCTACATTTTAAATTTAAGAGTTGATTTATTTATGTTTTTATAACCTTGCATAAACTTTAGTATGACTTCATTGAAGTTTAAATGTACAAAGGAGGAAGTTTTACTGGGAAATATACTATAATTTTTTTTTCCAATAATCACTTTCTGAATGCTATGATTTAACTATATAGATATTTCTTCCTTTATTAATTGTATTCGTAATTTCATCAATGTTATACTTGATGTATTTATCATATTAGGCATTATACGATTGTTAAAGTTCTAGAGTTTAAGGATACAATATAAACAAATGAATATACTTCACAGACACCCTTCTAACTTTAACTGTCTCGAGGAAGCAGTCATCAAAAAGCTAGAATGACTTAAAGATCATAACTATATCTGGAATGTGAACCCTGCTGTGGCTATAAACGTTTTCAAGACTGTAATCCTCCACCAACTGCTGGGACAGAGAGCTTTGTTGAATTTCATCTCCGACAATAATGAAGCAGTAAGAAGCTCTGCGAGTCTTTGGATAGTATTTTAAAAGACTGCAATCACTCTTACAAAATGAAATAATGAAATCTTTGAAGTGCTTAGTGGCAAACAATTTTTACACAGTATGGTGAAAAGGAATTTATTGATTTATACACCTAATCGAATGTAATGTAAGTATGTGGGTGTATTTTATACAACGGACTGAAGTTGTTTTCAAATTTGATATAAACTCATATAAATATATTTCAAACTAAAAAAGATTTGTGTAACTTACTTAAAGTTATATATAATATTGTAAACTTTAATTATCGATGGAAGTGTATACTGCAACACTTATTTAAATGGAGTTTACATATTTCATAGGTTTTATCTTCATCAAATAGGGCTAGCTATATTTAATGAAATAATCGTGCGTTTGTCTTCTCTAAGCAATATTAGTTATCTATAGTTGGACTGTTTACTATCGAAATATGATGCGGAGGAACAACACTTTATGTAGGGCATATAAAACATATAACACAGCAGTTCAACAATTCTATAAATACAATTAAGAAATATTATTACAAAGAAGACATTAAATTTTAGTAAAATTATAGACGTTCAACATCCCAAAAACTGATAATGTGGGCCGAAACGTGATGATGAACATGACCACAGAGAGAAGTTACTTGGAGTCCAGTGGTCTACACCTTACATTGTAGTCAGCAGCATGACACTGAACAAAGATTTCGTCATTTCTGCCTCCCTCTAGTTGAGAGATAAGCCAATAAAATGTCCAAGTAGGATGTGTCTCTCGTACAGTACTTTCGTAATAAAGGTCCATACTAGTTTTGAAACTTTCCTCTGACGGGGGGAGGGTGAGGGAGTTGTGCGTCCTAAGGCGGTCTTCCATTACCATTACAGTCACTCATTTAGTTATCTTTATTTCCATCACACAAAACTATTTTCAAGGCTTTGTTACAAACCATTTTTTAATACAAAAAAGTTAATTTTAATAATCAGCTCATAAGGTTAGAGAATTACCCACAATGCCAACGCGACTGAAATAAATTATGCAGTTACAATATTTTCTTGTATAAAATGGTACGTTTCCTTTTAAATGTTATATATAATTATTATATAATTATTTAAATGAATTTTATTTGAAAAAAAACATGCCTTAAAATGAGTTTTTTCGTAAATACGTAGTAATGATGGCTTATTGGTTTGTCAGTACCTCTTTATTAACATATTAACATATTATTAACATTATTAACATATTCGAACAGTTCAACATATATGACATAATACAGGATTGTATTAAAATCTTGCATAAAACGTTATATGAACACTCTTGTTTAGTAAATATTTATGAAATAAATTATTATATTACTAGTTTATTGATTTACAGTTGTATACGTAATAATATGAAAGTACTGTTTTTATTTTTCAATAGAAAATCTTTTTATCCTGCTTGAATATAAACATATTAATAATAACTTAGCACACAACTTTTGATTTAACATTTTTTTAATTTTATGAGTACTTACACAAATTCGCATACTCTATTACATTAATTAACAAACATTCAAAAGGTAAAGCATGTCATATATATATTCATTATGTAGTTCTAAAGTTTTAGATCATGGGGCTGCATGAAAATGTAATGAAATTAAATTCCTGAATGTATTCTTTATAACAACTAAATTAACTTATTATTAACTATTGGTATTATCGTGATTGATTTAATGAGAAAGAGCTCGTGTTTAATAAAGTGTAGTGCCAATTATTTAATAGGGAATGCCAACTAACAGTTTACCTATTTTTGTGTATATTTTTTGAATGTCTGTGTATAGTCAAAAAAAAAAAAAAAAAAAAAAAATCACACACACAAAGTTTAAGATTGATTCTAGACCTCTTTAGACTTCAGATGTCACTTACTTACTCTACTTTTGAAATAGTTTGTATAAATCTTTCAAATCATATCAGATAATCTTGAAATACATAACTATATCCTTAAAAAGTAATATTGTCTTTATCTGAATAGTCATGCCATCTTACAAATAATTATAATTCCAAATAATAAAATAAAAAAAAACCAAAAAACAAAACGAAAGGTTTGTAATTTATTTTGTCTACGTATGATATTTTATCTTATGTAACAAGACACGACAGTTAGATAAGAATTCTGGGTTTATAACATGTAGTTGTTTTGGGTATTTTAGATAAATATAATTGAGAACTCTACTTTTTATTATAATTTTTATAATTCTACTTTTTATTAAATTGAAGATCAAATCAGTTCATAAAATGACAGAATGGTAATGTTTGAAACATGAGTTCTTTTCTTTTTTTGAGGCTCAAAGCAAAGAGACCTAGAACAATATATGAAAAGTTTGATGTTTAAAAATAATGATAAAAAAGCGGATTTCTCTCTAAACGTGTTTTCCACCACTATGACTCAGTCAATGAGACTTCAGACAATGCTTTCCCAACAAAGCTAACAGTAATATTTTACTCCTTAAATAAAGTTCACATAAGTCTTTAGGTTTTTGTAAATTGACTCATAAGTTTTTTTTTTTTTTTAAGTAAGTTGGAACCACTAAATAAATTTGAAATCCACTATACTTTGATAGCCAGTTGCGAACTATTTATTGGCTAACAAAGCTATTACTAAATTTAAAATATTCTGTTTACATATTAGTTTACTCATACGTCAATATTTTGGATTCACAATGTAATTTGAAAACAAGTTGAATTATTAATGATGTAGCTCTGATTGAATTGAAGATAGATATAATAAAAACCCAACAAACTGAAATTCGATTGACATAGGACAGTGACTGGCAGCCATTTTCGTTGCGCCATTTGGTAGCAGTGGCGAGGCATGACGTTCGTTGTAGATTGCTCTGCTGTCTGTGGTCAGTACACCATTACCAGGCTGTCCAACGGTTGTTATTGCTCCCAAATGAGCAATAACAACACTCCAGCCATTATTTATATCAGTGAGTGATAGCATTGATTTCATTAATAATTTATTATGTAATAGAAGGTGTTCAAATGTACATAAAACGTCTTTATTTATAATAAACATATAGTTTTTATGATATTATAGATTACAGTATAAATTAATTTACAATGTCCATGCTTTTAGTAAATTTTCAACACTGTTGAATATTAACAATTATAGTAGATCCAGTTAGATCAGCATAAAATATTATTGAATACACGAAAACATTGAAAAAAGTGTATCAATTATAAATATTAAAATAATCAATATATTTACTCAAACAGTACAAGTAAACGTCACACAACACAAATGTATTACAAATGGATTCTTTTGTGAATCCCTCTGGTCTGAAGAAGTTGAGCGTTGTTCACCGAAATCGATCACTATATATTTGTGAATTTTGTACTTGTATTGTTATATACTTGTGCATTTTGTACTTATATTGTAATACATTTTTATTGTGTGACATTTACTTGTACTGTATATGTACCAACACGTATTATTATGCTCATTAAAAAACAATTTACTAAATTTACTTACATTAATATAATTATGTACATATGCCTATTGTTTCCATAAACGTTGTTTGATATTAAATTCTAATTAAATATCAAAAAATATAATATAATTTATTTATCGCCTTAGTATTTTACACATTCAGATAGTTATTTTAGATTATTATTATTAAAATAAAACACATGATAGAATCATTTATTGTTCTACAGCTTAATTTGTAAATACACATTTTATATTATGATGAAATTTAAAGTGTCAGTAGTAAAGTGAAGGTCTTAAAATAGCTACGAAAAAATACGACCAGTGTTAAACTGCATTGTTCCTCAAAAAATGTACTATATGTTAGATAGTGTCATGAGTACTTATCAAAAGACAGTTGTACTATTATTCGTTTTCCTTAGATATATATATATATATATATATATATATATATATATATATATATATATATATATGTATTTAATAATATAGTAGGCCCCATAGATTTAGTAGATATAAAGAAATTATTTGACATAGTATTGAATTAATTTAGGACTTTTCCGTTAATTTACTACTACTTTTCTTTTTGTTTCCGTTAATTCACTACCTCTTAATAAATATTGCAACTCCCCAAAAACTGTTCTCAGTTTTTAGTCACTGTGTCATTCCTTATCCGATATCGCTGGCCTTATCTTATCGCATTCCAAGAACTTACACGCGGAGAGCGCATTCGGTGGTAAGTCAATCATTGGATTTACCAGTTTTTGATAAACTTTAGTAGCCACCTAACTTGATATGACCTGAGCTAACCTAACTGTAGTTGCGATAGAAAATGTAGTGGTAGTGTAGTAACTGAAAAAGTAGTGGTGTTGAATTAACGGGAAAGGTCCTTAAATGATAATAATTTGCTATATTCAACCATAGACATAAAAGTTGTGATTGTCCAAATACTTTATGCTATAAAATGGCAATTTATAAAATATTATTAAGTTTATCAATAAAAAATAAATAACCTACTTTCTTTCAGATGTCTTTATTAAAGTTAATGTATTATAAAAAAATTAAGAAATACCTGCAGACAATTAAGAAAATAAATTTTAAGACAACAACAAAAAATAAATAAAAGTATACAATTGTATTCATTCGAGTAGTTAGATTTTTATTGGGAAACGTATATTTTTTGTAATTAAGAATATGTACAAGAGATACTTACAAAGAGTGTTATAAAATTGATATCGTAAAAGATCGTTTACTAACTTAATACACTAATACAAAAGGCATTTAGTAATGTAGTTTTCAAACAATTATTACTCTGATTGATAAGTAATAATTTAAGCTTAACCTTTTTAATGACCACAATATATATTAATCAGATTGTCTGTTATTTATTTAAAGTTATATCATAAATGTCGGTCCATAAACATCCAACAGTAACTAAAGTAAACACTCACGATATTGCCATAAAGACTGTGGCACTTTGTATTCTGCCGACATCCCAAAGTTGACGTAAAGTGCAGCGTTGTTAGTTTGTCCTCGCTGTTCTTTATTTACAAACTTTTTTAAGAGGACAGACAGTTCATAGTTTCCGTATAGTTTCCCTCTGCTATTTTGTTATAAACTGCCAGACTTATTGGAGCATAGCTGTAATAATATAGAACTTTCTCAAATGTATATAAGTTGTATATTCTCAAATGTTTTATAAGAACAACAAAACAAATACACGATTGAATTATTTATATTACAAATGTAGATTTATTTAATTTTAAATAGTACTTCTCATTATCTCATAATACAAAAAAAATGGGATATAGTTTGACATAAATAATAATTTAAACTGAACTCAAGAAGTAAACTTAAAAACGACAACTTTTTAACATTAACTCTTTATTTTAACGAAAACATATTACATGTTCCAGCAATGTTTCTATTTAAAAAATATATATACATAATTCATATAATATTTAATAATCACTTAACTTTATCAATACAATAATATTGTTTTACTTGTATCTGAAATCAAATTCTTGCATTGTGATCCTCCAGTTTATTATTACTTTCTAAAATTCCCCTGTATGGAGAAAGCTCAAACGCAATCACCCGCCATGGTATATTTCTTCCCATAACATCTTGTGTATTTTCTATGATCTGCCTTCCTATCTTTTTTTCACTTCTTTCCTGACCTTTTAATAAAATTTGAGGTTTTTTGTTTTTGTGATCTTCTTTTTTCTGATTTTTTCCTGTACTCCTCCTGACATGCCTCCTTCAGATATGTTTAGGATTATGAGATCTGCCATGGTTTCTGTCATCAAATCCGTTTTAGTTTTACTCTTCTTCACTATATTTGTTATCTTTTTTGTCACTATTTTTACATTGATCCTGAGACTATTTCCATAAAAATATTGCTCATATTTTCCTAAATTTGAATGTAATGATTTGCATTTGTTTAAATAGTTCTTCTATCGGTCTCTTTATCCATATCCCTCTCTCTCAACTGGCCTATTGATTTTTCTTAGTAGTTTCATTCCTATTTTTTTTTTTTATATTTAATTTTTCTGCTGCTCCTTATTTTTTAAGTTTCTAAGGCAAATAAAGACTGTTGCAAAACCACTGCGTTGTAATGCCTCAGTAGAGGAGATGTTTCCATTGTACCGGTTTGACGTAAATTTGTATTTTTTCCATGAGTGAGCCTCACGTTTATATATATTAACATAGTTTTATGTAAAATTATTTTTAAAAAACAGGTTATTTCAGCTTATCTAAAGTATCTAAGTAAACCTGTAATACTTCAGATATTACACGTATAGTAGTTTTTCGTTCGGCGAATATTTGTCTTGTTACATACACTCATTGATGACGTCACAAATTGATTACTAACGTGACACTGTGGCCAGCTGGGGCTGTCAGGTGGGGGTGCCAGATTGCGGAAGCAATTTCGGAGGATGTGGGAAGCCCCTGTGGGCTAGAGACAGGCGCATGGCCCTTGCGGTCGGACGGACTGGGTAATTTAAATCACTAGTGCGTAATATAACCTAATTCAAATATATATATATATATATATATATATATATATATATATATATATATATATATATATGTATGTACTGTAGTTTATATTTTAAGACAGTTAAGTTTCGTAATTTCAATTGATTTTGTTTTATTTATTCCTACCATTAGTATTTTCCGATTATCTTTATCATATTTTGTTATTTCGGTAAACAAATTGAAATTTGATGTCAATCGAAATTGTTTTAAAATTAGAATAAAACATTCTTGTTCTATGATTTAATATTGTCAACTTACAATTCAGACATTTCTGTACTATGTGAATATGGTATTTTTGCCTTCGAATACTATTATGAACATATATGTAACGTTTTGAATCATAAAATTGATCTAAACGTTATTACAATTGATAAATGTAAAAACCAGTAAGGTATACTATAATTTTTTTTTTTTTTAAATTGAGTGCACCATATAGTTCATAAATTGAATAAGTAAATAAGAACTTATATCTAAAAAATCATATAAAACGTCCAGTGAAATTAAACCATAACAAAACATTGAAAAAATGTAAAAGGAGTGTAAAATGTACCTGCTAACGTTTCTTCAGCCAAGAACAGTGTATATGTGTTTAATGAATTATTTTGTTTTCCTTTTATTTACTTTAATAAAGGCAACGCGTACAATTACGACCATCAATGCTTATTATTTTCTAAGGGTTTGAAAGGTATATGAGATAAATATGAATTCCCTGCATAAGAAAAATGTTCACCTATAAATATACCCAGGTACTACGGCAACAGGTTTCACTTTTTACCAGAGAAGATATAATAGTGTAATGCAGTGTATATGTAAGACTAAATACTACAAAGATATGTATGTAAGATAACGTTTTGTTACATTTTATTCGATATCATAGCATAGTTATCGTCAGTTGTCATATATTAATGATGGTTACAAATTAATGTTGGAATGTATTAGCTAATTACCACTGGCTGTTATTTTTAATTTGGTTATTAATTAATGACACTTTCTAAAGTATAGTCGGCGTTGGTTTGTGAACATGACATCATTCGCTCATCTACAGTAATCACACTCATTGCAATCCATATTTGCCTTATCTTTGATGTTAAGAATTAGATCGGCGAATTAAAAACAATAAATAATAAAAAGATTACCTATAGAAATGAACATCCACAGGAAGTTATTATCTCCTGTGAATCGAACCTAGTCTGTAATAAGGTGGATTACGGTCTCCCATCACAATGCAGTCGGTCTGTGAACTAGTGCGAGAAAAGATTGTGCTCGGGTCGAACCTGGTCACGGTACATGCCAGCCATACGGAACCATGGGTCTGAGTAGGAAACGGACCACTTATTTCACTAACATTGAGATCGGTTGTTAAGAAGTGAAACTATCCTGAACTTGGGCTTCCGCAATTTTCCCGCCGATAACACTACCTCCATTAAGCCTAGGGTCAGTGTATTATTTGGCATCATATACGGCCATTGTTCGAACCTCCGGTTGCAATTTTTGTTTATCACACAGCTCCGACTCCAAGATTGGTCTAGGACCTGATATATATTTTTAATTGTTACTTGGATCATATTTTTCAGTAACATTCCTGTAGCTGGCCTCAAAACTCGAACTATTTTAAATCGCAATAACTTCGATTATAACAGGCATTTCAATGGAAAGAAAATTTTCTACCAGTATCAGCAATACCTCACTCTTATCCGTTTGCGATAACTAATTGTCATACACGCTGCTTTCTTCATTACACGCACACCGATTTATGCTAAATATTATGTTAGATCAGGGCAGGAAGTCATATTAAGATAGGTTAGTTTAGCTTAGGTTATATTATTACTTTATCCATAGAATTAATTTTTTAAACCATTAATTTAACCATAGAAAAAGGTTTTAGTTTGCAGGGGGGCGCAGCTAAAGGATGTTGACCCATTGTTATATTATAATAATGTATGTTATTATGATTATTATGTATTATAATATGGTTGCCATCGACTTAGACACTATTAGAGACATCTTGGGTGTCCATGTTGGATGGTAGTCAAGGTTAGGATGTTGTGTATGGAAGAAAACTGAGGGTCAGACTGGTCAGTTACCTGAAAATCAGACCAGCACTACGTGGTTCGGATTCCACGAAAAACAGTATGTCCCATAGTTGCCCTGGCTATTGGTTTATTAATAAATATTCTCCTTTCTAAACTAACTCAAACTCAGATAGTAACAATAACTACACTCGTTCGTCTACACTCATTCACCCCTCATATTCGCTTATATATCCACGATCTGTGTTTTAGAAATGGATAGTAAATAAGTTGTAATATTTATTTATGATTAAGTTGTCAAGATATGGATGAATATGTGATGCGTATGTGTTGTTGGTAATGAAAAATGTGTCCTTTTCCTAATTATAGTTGACTTATCCTTAAAAATAATGCTTTAGGCTGTTATTAGTCCAATAGCCAAGGAAGGTAAGTGATCTTAAAATTTTCGTGTATTATAAGCCACATATTCGTTTTACTGATACGCCTCATACTCAATCACCTTTCTGAACTGTACCTCAGGCTTTCTGACCAACCTTCGTAACCGCCAGGTGTGACAACCTTGACATCAGTAATGTTTAGGTTAATGTCAACCATTGTGTGGACATCGTGTTAGTATTAAGTGAACTAAAAATAAAGTCTACCGCTTGCAATCCCCACAAAACGTTGTAGTACACTAAATCACAGGCCAGTTTTATTTTATATAAAACGAATAGATAAATGTCTGAAAAGTTGGTACTAGTGTATGATTTTAGCGTTCAACGCTCTACTATTAATGTTTTTAAATGTACAAAATGGTATGTCAAAGATTCTTACATTCTGATATAAATTACTACAGTGATTCAGTATCATAAAAATCACATTAGACACGTAAAGTTTTAATGTAATAGTCAAAAAATATATCTAATCTAGAGAGTTTTTTGTTCTTGATTTCACTTAAATACATGGCAAAATATTGTATTACCTAGTCAAAATACTTGTTGAAAATAAAAGAGTAATTTATTATAATTAACATCTAAGTAGAATGGGTAACAGTAACATAGATGTTTAACTAAATATATGACTTATAAAACGTGCATGTACACAAACATAGTTTATACGTAATAAAGTATAAATGGAACGTAATGAATCTATATCACGTATGTTATTTTTTCTACTCGTATTTTACGTGTTTGTATGTATTTTCAAAAATACATTAAAACGTAAGATCTACTCGCGATTGTTATAATCATAACTTTTTATTACAGAAATATCTGGACTTTATAGCAAATGTAGGCTTTTATTAAAGAACTAAAGCTCTATGTAGAAGTGAATAGTTAGAGAGTTGAAAGATGGTTTGTCAGTACATTTCATTATTTTTCTTAGTAACAAACTGTATATTTTTTACGATAAATATAATTTAATATATGTATATGTCTAAGGAAATATATAAATCAATTGTTATTGTAAAGAATTTGGAATATAAATTAATATACAAGGAAGTAAAAGTTTCTTTGTTTTCAGCTGTCTGTTAAACATGTAAGCATCTGTTAATTAATCTCATTGTTTTAAAATAATACCATTTAACTAGGCTTTATTAAAATCGTTTTATTTCTTGGTTATGTTTCAGGTGGTGAAGGTGTGAGAATAAAGGAGCTCAGGGTACCTGATGTCATCCTTAACGGTACAGACAAACCCGTCGTCCTAGACTGTGACTATGTCCTGGACACCCCCGCCACGTCGTCGGGTTTGGTCGTCAAGTGGTACTTCAACAACCACCCAGCGCCCGTCTACCAGTGGATCTTCAAGAACAAGCCACAGGTCCTGGGAGTCCTCAAAGGAAAGGTCAACCTTAACTACCGGGCATCCGATGAAGAGTCGACCATGTATCGAGCCATCGAGATCGTCACGCCGACCACGGAACTCTCTGGGGAGTACAAGTGCATCGTCTCCACGTTCGACAAGGAAGTGTCTAAATCCAAGAAGATGATTGTTTATGGTATGTTATTGTCATGGAATACTTTACCTTTTTGGTAGTGTCGCTTTATGCCTTGCTGTAACATCGATGAATTATAGGTGAACATAGAATAATTAACAGTTCACTCACAAATAGTAGACTTCGAAGAGAACATGTATTTATTTGTAAAAATAATAATTAAAAAAAAAATCCATGTAGGGCCTCATAGACCTTTCTTACTCTTAGTGACCAATTTAATATAAATGGTGCAATTTTACTGTCATGGAATCAAATAACATGTTTTGAGTAGTAATCAGATGACCTTTGACAAATGCTATTTCCGAAACAAAATAATCTTTTCTACAATATGTGTGTTCTCTGTTGTTGGGACAATAAGCTATAATGAGCTGAGCTGTGTATTATAAGGGTAGAAAAGTCACGTGTCGAACATTTTGGAAATTTCATCCATTAAGATTATATCAGAAATATTCAACGTTATCAGTTATGAGAACTTTTTAATATGCATTTAAAACCTTCGAGTTCACGCCTTCAGTGATTAAATTATCTTACTTCAATGCTAGTGTCGTAGTTAGGTTATGGTGACATCTTCATGGATAACCTTCCACGTTCATCGCTATTAGTAAAATAATCTTGGTCTTTGGGGCTCGACTGCGTCACTGGACTATGTACAATATTTAAAAACATTTCGACGTTAGGCCACATTACAGTTAGCCATTTTCACACAGAACTAGACTGAAATTTTCGCAGAACCCCTTCAATAAAAGATTGTGCTAAGGTTAAATGTATAGCAAGAATTTCATGCGTATTTGTGAACGATACAAGTTTTACAAAATAATTTAGAAATGGGTAATGAAAAATAATTTTTTACAGTGACATAAGTTTTATTGAAACAAAATTATTATTTAAACTTGTGTTTAAGTTACAAATTAAGTTTTGGTAGTTAATGCAAAAGGTCCCCCTTTCGACGTAACACACAGCAAAATTATATCAAGAGTAAATTCAATTAATTTAATGAATACTAATATAAATAATTTATTACATTGCTATGTTTTACATACATTGCTATGTTTTACATACATTGTTATGTTTTACATACATTGTTATGTTTTACATACATTGTTATGTTTTACATACATTGTTATGTTTTACATACATTGTAAAACATGTGTCAAAGATATCAATAATGTAAATAATAATAATATTTACAATTAAGATAATTTTACAAACACTTTATTTAATGTTAAAAAACTTTAAACTATTACAATTTGGTAATAAAACACTTGCTTAATAAACCTTATTTTAACGTTTAACGTGATATATTATTAAGGAATCAAATCTGTATGTTTAAATATCTTCAGATTTAGTTAGATATATATTTGTGAAGTAAAATGGTAGGTGGTAGTACTATTACAGCAAATCGTAGGTTGAACATTAAAATTCCACGTCTAATCTGTGTTTCAGTGGACTCTCGGTAGAGTGCATACCCCACATAGTTTCCCAAACCTCACATTAACACTATAAACTTTAGGTTAGATAGTAGTGGCTAGACTCATACGTAGATAAAACAAAAGACAAATGCATTCAAGAATATACTTGACTTTTATATGTGTTTAAGTGATATCTTTTAGTATTTTTTTGATCAAATACAAGTATCATACTTAATCTTGATAACAATGTATTTAGGAGTTCGTATATAAATATTTTAATATATGAAATTCAATGATATTAAGCGTGACTTAAATCAATACAAATTTGCAAATTGTATCTTATAGCACATTTGTAAGCACTAAAAATACGTAAAATCCTCTAAACATACTTTTATTTTATGTTTGGTTAAGTAAAAGTATTTGTTTTTGTTTAATAATTTATTGCAGAATGTAAGTTTTTTATAACATACATTTCAATCAACATACAAAGGAAAAACAAGTGAATCAACTCGTATTGGATATTAAATAAAAATATGGCTTTGCTCAAATCTATTAAGAAATACCAACAAAACCTAATTTGTGATTTTATTCTCAGATTTAATCTACGAATAAGTGAACATAAACAATAAACTTCAAATTACGTTACGTATTATGAAGTTATAACAAGCTATAAACTTCCAGCTATTAAATAACAAGCAACTTTTAACAATTCCAGGTCCACATTCAATAGCAAACAACTAAGAAAGACAAATGGGTAATTTATAATTGACTACTATACAATTTACTGTAAAGATTCAATAAAATTTCGGTAAAAAGTAGCAAGCAAATAGTATTTGAATTTGTTAGTTATTTCAGCACATGCTGGATTATTGAAACTAATCTTGCCTTCGTTAAAAACTTGGTAGCCCTTAACAAAATATTAGTCACCTTCATTAACTCTGTCATCCGTAGTTAGTTTCATGATTCGTATGACTTTCGTCAGAAAATGGCTGTAACTATGGTGATATTGGAAAGCAAATGGTGGTCTGTCACCCCTGTGCCATAGTATCGGAGCAACGGAATCTAAAGTTTGAAGTACCTTCCTCTCTCCAACCATTTTTGGTTTAGTTAATCTAGGGCCTCTTGGTTAGATGTTTCCAGCCATTTTCGCAACAAATTCTTCAAACAAGCAGAACAATTCATGGCTCATATTCTACCCCCGTAACTATTCTATATTTAACAACAAATCTTGTTGCTCAAAAACACGTGTGTTAGTGAACATACTTTTATTTGTTCAAAACATTATTTCTAAATGTTTTAGGAGCGAGTATTTCATATTAGTCATATTAGTATTATATATTTGGCATACTTCAGGACATCGAACTTTATTTCTACATCTATGTATTTTTTGTCGTTTTCTGAAGACGATCTGCATGAATCATATTTGTTTTTTGACTATTTTTAGCATTAAAATCCTAATTAATCTAAAATATCCAATTTTGTCTGGAAGCTAGGTATATTTTCAGGTATAAAATATAGGAAAAGGAGCTAAAGTGGTACCCTGAAACTCAAGTACTAGCTCCAATATTGGAAAGCCTTACGACAAACTTATTTCTTGAGAGTAATGTAAAATATTAAGTTAGATCGAAGCTGTATTTGATCTTGAGATCGATTGATAAATATGAAACAATATATTTAATTAGGCTTTTTTATTTTTAACTAACAAACATAACAAGTTTTACAATTCTTAATTGTAAATATAGTTTTTATTTCATTTTAAGAGTCTAGTGGTAGTACCAACTATACCATAAACTTTTCATAGGTTATTTACGTTTTTAATAGTGTATTTATCACAATTAACTAAACAGAGTTGAGTGTTACTTAAAAACAAAAGCTATTTTACAAAAACATAACAGTTAACATCATTGTTATGTATAAAATACTGTAGTAATATTTGAATGGGGGCTTTTTATCACATAATTACATGTGACCTGAAAAGCAGATAAATAATGATTAGTTATCTTTATTTTTATTGATACCTATCTCACCATTAACGGTTTAATGTTTACTTCAAACCGATTTCCATAGACAAAATATTTAGAAAATGTTGCCTCAAAACAAAGAATTCAAATCGTTTAGCTGGTAAAACAAACAAAGTTCCCGGCGTTTATTGGTTTGTGTTGAGTTACGGATATCGTTACGAGAGAGTTAGCCTTCCATGAAATAACCGTGACCTATGGGAATTTTTTTTATTTTTTAGACCAGTTGAAAATATTAAGGTACTTAGTGTTTTTAATTATTGAAAATTAATACATTTCAAAGTTTTTCTATTCCCAAAATTTTAATGGTCAATAAATATACTAATAATCAGGCCTACTTTTAGTGTTATATGAAGGAAAATTAAATTTTTTACTTCAATAATCTTTGTTTCCATCTGTTTATACAGTTCAAACGAAAAAAAAGAATAGCACTAAGGCAGTTGATATAAATAAGACAAACAATGTATATGCTTGTTTAGTGATTTAATTCATATTTAACTACATTTTACAGTTTGAAGTACAACCTAAATACGAGCAGTTTTGAAACTTTCCATTGAATAATAAATAGTTTTTTTAATTAGCATAATACGTGTTGGTATATATACTGTACAAGTAAACGTCACACAACACAAATTTATTACAAAATGCACAAATATTATGGTGATAGATTTCAGTGAATCTCGCTCACCTTCCTCAGACCAGAGGGATTCACAAAAGAATCCCTTTGGTCTGAATCCCTACTTTTGTGAATCCCTCCGGTCTGAGGAAGGTGAGCGTGGTTCACCGAAATCGATCACCATAATATTTGTGCATTTTGTATTTGTATTGTTATAAATTTGTGTTGTGTGACGTTTACTTGTACTGTATAGAATAATGGCGCCTATAGCTTAGTTACAAAGATAAAAGTGTATTTTAATTTACAATTTCGTTTATAATGTAGCAAATATAATTTTGATCAAATATAACCTTATAGTTTTCCTCTAAATATGGTATATTTCGAAAAAAATTAAATATCTACTTTCCTGGAATTTGTTGTTGTTTTATTAAGGTTCTATGTTATCTATAATGCAATTTTCATGTAATAAGCAGATCTTAAGTGATGAGTCGTACGCTATTGTGACTCATATACATAGAGTTTTTTATATTTAAATATAACTTTAATAGATCTAAATTTTGTGGTTAATACAGTAAACAAGCCATGAAAACAGTTTATAAAATAAAAGGCGATAAACGTAAGTTTTCAATTACACTATATACATGATTTATTCCATGATAAGACATTGTCGTTGATGTCCATTACAATAACCACTTTAATACGCAAACTTACTAGTCACTGTTTTCCACGAAGTAACAGACTTGTGGAATTGTACCTTAAGTTCCTGTATCAGCTTCACCAAATACACGTGTCAATGTGACGGAGAACACTAAAACTAAGCTAATTTGTAGAGAAATGTTGAGATCCTCTGTCAAATTTAACATAGATTATAACATAATTCTCTAAAAGGTTCTGTCTGTTTATACAGAACAAATGAAAAACACAAGAAAAGCACAAACTTTAATGGTTGTTTCAATTTACTTATTTTTAAGTATTGTGTAATTTATACACAAACAGAGTCTTTAATACACAACGGTAACTGGGCCATATCATTCTTGAAACTCTTTTAACCTCACGGGATTGTTATTTTTACGGCATAAGGGCACTCAAACAACTCAGTATTACTGTATTCATTTTTTATTAAATTCAATGAAATCTATTTTTTAAGCACAAATACACATTCTTGTAGTGCGTATTTAAACAATCTAGTTCTATGCTGGTTGATGGAAAACTATTTTATGTATATTACTTTGTATTCTCCACTACGTCCCCAACGTGGGGGAGGTACCACGTTTTTTCAGAAGAGCGTTGGCCTGATTACGAGCGTATCAGGTGTGAGTAAACTTGTCTGAGGACGAAACTGTTAAACGAATTCTAAAGATTTTTTTGTAAATAAATCACACACCATTCACTAGTCTCCGAGTATCAAACAATCTTGTAGTCACTTATTAACTTCTCATGCCAGTTATAAAATACTTGATTTGGTCAAAAACAATACTACATTTATTTTCAGCATCACTGTATCATGGAACTAAAGATAAAATAAATTTCACGTGTAGTTAATTAATTATTGAAATTTTTATAAAATATTTTTCAACCGACATATGCCCAATGCTCAGTTATTTTACAATTAATAATAAACCATAGTATAATTTTATAAATATAACACGGTGGAAGTTATAAATAATATTGAAAATTCACTGTTAATTATCTTGACACAGCAAGTTATATTAAAGTTACGCCAAGGCTAGTCATATATTAGTTACATAAATGTTTAGTGACATATTAATTAAACGTTTAATTTTAAATTATAACAAATATATAATTAATTAATGAATATAATCAAAAACAAAATACAATGATCTTACTCAATGTACGAGTACTTAAATGAAAATACAATACAAGTAAACGTACACAAGACAAATGTATTACAATATAAGAACAAAATGCAAAAATATATTACAATAAAAGTACAAAATGCTCATATATCATGGTGATCGATTTCGGTGAACCACGCTCACCTTCCTCAGACCATCATGATTTTGTTTTGTGCATTTTATACTTTTATTTTAATATATTTGTGCATTTTGTGATTATAATGTAATAAATTTGTGTTGTGTGACGTTTACTTGTATTATATATATGCCAACACGTATTATGCTAATTAAAATCTACTAAATGAAAATTTATCAATATTAAGTTTTTGGGGAATTATTGTTTGTTTAAAAAGAAAGAATGGAAAAGTTGTCTATTTGAATGTATAGCGTAAAGATAATACAATGAAGACTAAAAAATGAACCAGAATAATTCTAAAGAATGTTCTTGATATCGCGAGTGTTAATCTGGACGGTTCCTTGAAATTCCCAATGTTCGTTTAAAATAAACAATGGAAAGGACCCTGCTCTCTTGCTAGTTAGTTAGTGCATGCTCACTACGGACATGTTAGTTTGTAATAGCAGATACCAGCCCAACTTCTCAGGAACATTCTCAGTACAATGATATATAACCTAAAATATCAAACTTATGAGTTCAATAATTAAATATAAATTTCTTTTATGGAACTCTTTTATACAACTATCAACATAATCATCAACAATTCATGATTATAACAGTTAGTAATTGGATTAATTTTTGTGAAGAAGAATTGTAGCAACTGATTATAAATCAACCAGTACTTTCTAGTTGGACAGCTGAGTTCCACAATAATAAAAATTGTGTAAAGAATAGTAGGTTAGCTTTTTTATAAAACCTGAATTAACAACCAATCCAACTAAAAATCTGTTGGTACAAATAGTCTCAATTCGGAAGGTTCCAACCCCAATTGGCCTGCATTAAATAGAAACAACCCTTTTCTCAATAAATCCTAATAAGATAGACTAGGTTGATTGAGACTAGTGTCTTTTTTACTCTTTAAAGGTTTTTACCATTTTTATTGTATCTCATTTAAGTTCTACTTTGCATTCGAAGGACATTAATACTTTTTAAATTCCATAATACATATAATGTGTCTCTTTTTCTGAGACTACAAAAGAGAGTTATAACTCAAAATTGTGGTAATGTGTTTTTTAAATGATTGTAAAACCTATCCCTAAAGTTAACATTTGTATGACTAAAATTTATACTTTTACAATATAATATTAGGATGTTGAATTATCAAAAATCCTTGAACAATTTTAATAGATTTAAAATTTATGTTTCATGTTTAGTGGAAGAAGCATGCTTACTATGTCCCATTTAATTTAATGAGCCAAACGTTTAAAGTGTGGGTAATTGAAATTTTGAATAATAAAGTTTGAATGTTTGACTTCATTAGAGAGAACCATTAAGCGTAATTTTCTGTTACTATTCTGATTTATTTTTTCCAGGAGAGGAATTACAATTTGGCTATCCAATTCATTGTGAATTATTATTTTTGCTTTATTATTGCTTTATGGTACGAATTTGTCTATTCTTTATGTACAACATATACTGGTACAAGAATAACTATTGAAGTTTAGATCAAAATAACTGAGTGTTTTAAATTATTCTCCAACTTGAAAGTCGTGGTAGTATGTTTTGGATTTTATTTCAAATGAAATATACATAAACCAATCAATTAATGGACTTCGATTGTCAATTAATCAAGAGTTCAGATTTAACTTGATACCGAAGATATGTGTCAACCAGTTTTAATAAAAATTACACTGAATCAGTAAAATGTTATTGAATCAGTTATGACTTTACTAGATGTACGCGTAAATGACGTTTTGGGATTTCAACAGGTAGTTAAATGATCAACTTTTACAAACCTATAGAAAAATTTTCGACTGTTATACATTGACGTGACATTTTTTTTTTATTTTAGACGGATTATTTGGAAGTCTACAATCGCACATACTTGTATAAAAACAGTTCATATATACATTCAGTTAACGGTTTTTTTTTCTTAAAGCAAATATTTTTTGCACAGACAATAACTTACGTCATTCTAATCCCAAACAGTGCAAATACCATAGCTTACCCTGCAACTTTTACAGCATTTAAATTATGTTCCAATATAAATTACTATTTTAAAACATTCATTAGGATACTTAATGGAAATTAAACTTTAATTGTTTATTTCATTTGTTTATTAATACATATACGCTCATGGTATAAGTTAACTGTATTTCAGTCGTACATAAATAATACAATTATTGTAATAAATCATGTCCTGATGTACGATTACTAATCATTCCCTATTTCTTGGTGTCTCGTTTCCAGAAATATATATATTGTTGAATGAGTTCTTGTTTTAGTAACCTCTACAGATATAGTAAAATTTAGTAAAAATAGATTTAGATCCTTTATTTTTTTAGGATCTAGCTAAGGAAGGATAACATGGGTAAACTGTTTGTAGGACATGATCCATTAAGTAAACCATGTAAGGTTTACTTAGGACTTTGTGTTTGCACTTCCTACCACAAGGCTCGCTGGTTTTACAAAAATGGCTAATTCAAATAGGCCTCGTTTCTAAAGTATTTTTCCTAATTTAGCACTTGAGAAAAATCAGCATAGTTGTCCGATCCTGGGTACAAAACACGAGATAAACAATAATTCAATCGTGCTTGGTATTTTGATAACTCCAACTTTAAGGGTAGACTAATAAATATTTTAAGGTGACATCGTAAAGATTTTTTAAATATTTAAGGATTAAGGAACTTATTATTACTGTAAATGTTAAATCATTAATTTAAACCAATAGAATTGCTTCACAAACAAATGAATACTAAATTATTAAATGTAACATTAATTACCATAGAAGGATTGAACTTTCAAGTTAAATCATTATTTTTGGATAGCAGATTTTTACTTTAATAAATTCTTTATAATTATATATTTTTAATGTCTGAAAGGCCTATAACATTTAAATTTACTAATGACTAACGTTTAATTCCTTGCACTGGTGGTGCAGTGCTGTAAACCAGCTACTTGGGGATAAAGTGTTTGGGAGATTGTAGGCGATAGGTTCCATACACGTTCCTCTTAATACTGACACAAGGTCCACTCAATGGTTGCCATCGACCTTGACACAACTCTGATAGCTGGCAGATAAATGACGAATTAGTTAAATGTATGCAATGAAATGATATAAATAGGACATAAATCAATTTATCCGGCCCGGAGGACCAAAATATGTTAAGGTGTGAAATTGACTTCACTTCTCATTCCTGACAAAATAAGAAATGAGAAAAGAAAGTAGGCCTAGTTTTAATATGAACGTGGTTTTAATAGTCTACAGATGTCCAGAATTTATACAATTTTTAATAATGATAATACAATTAATGAATTACGATATAAAAAACTTAGTTTTACCAAACAGAGTTATAATAGGTTTCTTTATTCTGTCTGGCCAGACCAAACGCTTCTAGGCTACTCACTGGATGCTGTTTTGAATTAGAATAACTGTTGGTAAATAGAATAGAGGATTAATTGTAGTTATTACAAAATTTAATTTAAACGAATAAAAGAGTGATTTTAAACAATTTTTGAGTTAAAAAATTAAAATATAAAAGAAAAATATGAAAGAGGCTGTAAATGAGTTGAGGAGATTGAGAGAGAGAGATTGAGAGAGAGAGAGAGAGAGAGAGAGAGAGGGGGGAGGGGGGGAGGGGGGGAGGGGGAGGGAGGGAGGGGGGAGGGGGGAGGGAGGGAGGGAGGGAGGGAGGGAGGGAGGGAGGGAGGGAGGGAGGGAGGGAGGGAGGGAGGGAGGGAGGGAGGGAGGGAGGGAGGGAGGGAGGGAGGGAGGGAGGGAGGGAGGGAGGGAGGGAGGGAGGGAGGGAGGGAGGGAGGGAGGGAGGGAGGGAGGGAGGGAGGGAGGGAGGGAGGGAGGGAGGGAGGGAGGGAGGGAGGGAGGGAGGGAGGGAGGGAGGGAGGGAGGGAGGGAGGGAGGGAGGGAGGGAGGGAGGGAGGAGAGGGAGGGAGGAGAGAGAGAGAGAGGAGAGAGAGAGAGAGAGAGAGAGAGAGAGAGAGAGAGAGAGAGAGAGAGAGAGAGAGAGAGAGAGAGAGAGAGAGAGAGAGAGAGAGAGAGAGAGAGAGAGAGAGAGAGAGAGAGAGAGAGAGAGAGAGAGAGAGAGAGAGAGAGAGAGAGAGAGAGAGAGAGAGAGAGAGAGAGAGAGAGAGAGAGAGAGAGAGAGAGAGAGAGAGAGAGAGAGAGAGAGAGAGAGAGAGAGAGAGAGAGAGAGAGAGAGAGAGAGAGAGAGAGAGAGAGAGAGAGAGAGAGAGAGAGAGAGAGAGAGAGAGAGAGAGAGAGAGAGAGAGAGAGAGAGAGAGAGAGAGAGAGAGAGAGAGAGAGAGAGAGAGAGAGAGAGAGAGAGAGAGAGAGAGAGAGAGAGAGAGAGAGAGAGAGAGAGAGAGAGAGAGAGAGAGAGAGAGAGAGAGAGAGAGAGAGAGAGAGAGAGAGAGAGAGAGAGAGAGAGAGAGAGAGAGAGAGAGAGAGAGAGAGAGAGAGAGAGAGAGAGAGAGAGAGAGAGAGAGAGAGAGAGAGAGAGAGAGAGATGTAACAATGATGTTACAGTCTTTATGATAGATGGCTCTTGTTTTCGTTTTACAAAATTATTAACATATACTATATATTATTATGATTGGTGAATTTGATATATAAACGTGAAAAAAAATAAATTCAATCGATAAAATAAGAAAAATACAATGAATTAATAATGAAAATCTGTAAAAATGTGCATTTTGTATTTTAGATGATCTTAAAGTCCTGTACACCCTATTAACAATGTAATAATTTAGATTAATTAAATTACTTTGGGAAATGTTTATATGACTAATGGAGGAGTTTTTTGGAGTGTGAAAATGTTCACCTAAAAAGTATGAAGAACTTTTTGTTTGGATGGTTGGTTACATGTAGACAGTGTTTCATTACAAAACAAGAATAAGAATAGAAACAATTACAAATCTCTAAATATCACCATATTATATTTGTGACTTCTTAAAATTGGAAAGGTTTTCCAAAACCCTTTAATTAATTTAACATTAAAAATGTATTTCAAGAGAGATAAAACAATGAATTGACAATTATTTAAAGAACTTATAACACCAAATATAATACAATAATATTTGGACACGCGTTGTCTGTATCTGATTTCTTCGTTATTTAATACATTTCTAATAAATAAGGTGTCACTAGTTACGGGCGTCTATTTAAAAAGTCACATTTATCCCCAAACCACCCCTTTTTAAGGGTGTCAATATTTTTATTATTTAAAAACTATTCAGTTGGTAATATTACACCAATAAGTAAATCACTTTTTATCTCTATTCATAAGAAAGTTTAAAGGGATTGGGATTTTAAAACATACTGAGTGAATGACTTTTAAGTTGTATTTGAACTAAGTACAGCAAGATCTATAAATATGTAATCAGTATAACAAATGATGTATCTTTTAATTTTAAACCTATCCCCTAATTGTCAAAAATGTATTTCCAAATTTCAATAAAGTAAATCGTTAATTTTATTGAATGGCTTTGTGAAAGTCTAAGATTTATTGTTTTTTTAGTTTTGAATCAGACAAATAATGGATATTATCTGTTAATTCACTACTGCTTTATAAACATTATATTTCCCCAAAAGCTTTTCCCCAATCATTTTTACGTCCACTGTAGTGTTTCTAAATTAAATCTCTAGCCTTTCTTATCGCTTCCCAAGAACTTAACACACGGAAAGCGCATTCGGTGGTAAGTCAATCATTGGATTTACTAGTTTTTGATCAACTTAAGTAGCCACCTAATCCAACCCAACCTACCCTAACCTGACCTAATCTAACCTAACTTAACCGTAATTGCGATAAAAAAAGTAGTGGTAGTAAAATAACGTTTAAAGTAGTGGTAGTGAAATAACGGAAATGGTCTAAAATGTTTTCTGAACTATAAGTCCCCTAACTCATAAATGAAAAGTTTCTTCTCATTATATAATTCCAAGTACACTTGAAAACATAGACGTCCTGGTAAAGGGAGGAGTACCTTTTCACCATCTCTCAGGAGTTTTTTCTAATGAACGAGGATGTTAAGTGTTCTAAAAAAGTTTAGCAAATTTTGTTTGATGAGGGTTTCGTTGTTATTTATTTATACTACTTATTATTCAATTATTTAGAGAAGATACAATTGTATTTATCAATTGAGTAGTTAAGCACCTTCCAATAATATTTTATTTTAAACGCTACATTTAAAGGAAGTTTATTTTAATAATTCAAAATAATAAACTGACTCGAAAATAATCACATCATGATTTTTATCGTAAATGTAGATAGAACATTTAATTTCCAAAAAACTTCCAACATATCTAAAGACGTGTGGTATTATATTCAATAAATACGTTTATATTCAATGTGATAATAATAAGGAACATAGATTTATTTTTTAAATAGTTCGATTACATTAGAGCCTAAGATTGCTCATGTATATTCTGAGATGTGAGGAAGATGTCTGCGGTATGTAACTGTTTCGAAGTTGTTACCTCCCATCAGGTACATTGATCAAAAACATTGAACTTCAATTTGCGTATTCGGTTTCATTAGACTCGGGTTCAAGAGAAGGGTAATACACTCAACTTCTATATTACATCAGTAAACATTTCTAAAACTTGATTATTACTAAATTAGGTTGACTAATTTACTAAAGGTTGACACATTTAGGTTTAACCTAATCAACATGGGGACATATTTATTATTTTTCAATGACTACTTTGTTCATGCCACTAATATACATTAAAGTTAAAAAAATAAAATACGTCTGTTTTGACATCTTATGTTATGGCAAAGAAGCTCTCGCTAAACCTAACCTGAGAACTAATGGTTTAAAGGTTATCCTGTACTAGTTACCGGGCAGGAGGTCTGCATGCATGATTCTTGCGATAACGTCGGAACCTGAGGACAGTGGATGAATAGATTAAAGTTAAAAAGATAAATGACGTCTGTTTTGACACCTTATGTTATGCAAAGAAGCTCTCTCTTAACCTATCCTGAGAACTAATGGTTTTAAGGTGACCCCGAACTAGTTACCGGGCAGGAGGGCTGCATGCAAGGTTCTTGTGATAACGTCGGAACCTTAGGGCAGTGAATTAATTAGTTAATTATATGTACAAAAATCACAATTTTACATTTTCTTTTTGTACATTGATTGTTTTTACAATAAAACACTATAAACATGTAACAGCATTACAGTTACCGTTTTTTTATTTCAACATATTTTGTAACATAATTTAAGGCTATAGAATGTTGTAGATTATATTAAATAAAATGAACGGGGTTCTCTCAAACAATCCATTCTATTAAAGTCTTGAACTGGTAACCACATTTCTATTCATCTAGACTGACATTCTATATAATAATTAGTCACTTAAAATTCATTAAATTTGGTCATCAAAGTTGGATTAGGGTCCAAATAATTTTCGAGTTACATTTTTCAAAATTTTATTAGTTAGTTGAAAATGTTAAGTAAATTTATTAGAGAACATTTTATGCAAATTAAATGTAAACACTAGTTCACCTTTGCTCTTTTAACAAATCACCATATTTTCATAAAATAATTAAGATATACTAAATAACATCTTTGTCCAAAACGACTATTAAAGACGTTTTTCACGGTAGTGGCAAATAAATTCTTGAGTAAACAATTCACTTTATTACAGATCTAAGAAAGCTTGGCACCATTGTGGAGTCACAGCTGGTTTAACTTTATAGGATGAGCTCATCCAAGAGGTTAACCTCTCTTTGTTACTACTTGGAAAATCGCATTGTTGCCCAAATCGTAAAAAACCATATAACAGATTTTCAATCTTCACAGTAAGCAAATAAAGTACGTACATTTATTAATATTCAATTATTTGTATATGTATTCAACTATTCAAGTAAATGTATTCTTAGATTATTTACATTTCTCAACCCAGAAATGTATTAAGTTATATATGTAACTTTATTAGCGTGATATTGAGTATAATCTGACCAAAATCACGTATGACCACGTACGTTGTTGTAGTTAGTTATACACAATGTGTTTAGTTAAAACATTTAAGTGGTATAATATTATTAAGCTACTTCCGTGAACAATGATGACTTAATAATACTTAATATAAACGTAGAGATTACGATATAACTTTTAGTTTTCAACAATTGTAGTTTTATCCAATCATTAATCTCATCATTATAATTAGAAAACTTTAATCAAACCACTGGTCGATGTTTAGCCTCAAGGACATACCGAGTCTGTTGAGAAATTAATTACTTTACGTTAGACAAGTTCATATTATTCAACATATCTTTTATATTTGTAAATTGTTGTTAATACTCATACATGGTGATGGAGAGTTAGCAATTAAAAGGCATTTATATGTCATTTTATTCTATTTATTTATTTATTCTAATGAAATTAGTAAACTTCTTACATTAATAGATGTGATTACGAAATGGACATTACTGACCGGTTTTATTTATTTATTTATTTATTTATTTTTTTTTAATTAATTCAAGCAACTACAAAAAGATCTCTAAAAAAGCAACCTTCTAAATGCACATGTGCAAGTGAGATACACTTAGGGGTATATGTGAGACAGAGTTATAATCTTTCCCCATAGTGTGATTACATTAAAATTATTTATAGCAACCAGGATAAGGGAAGGCCACGTGTTGGCGGCGTATTGGCAAGCCCCGCCCACTACGTCATTAGTAGGAGTGAACTTTGGTAGGTTTGATCTATACTAACGAATATATTAAATAAATACTTAGAACGTTTGTATTAAAACATTATTCAGTAGTAAAATGACAATTAATAGTTCCAATAACACAATGAATAGTATTTAAAACAATAGATATCAATTAAAACACTTTTAGAGACGATTAAAATAATTTTTTTTTCAGCTAAAAACTGTTTGAAAGCTAAGCACTTCCACAAAGGTGTACACACCCCGGACGTAAGTGACGGCAACGAAGTGAGAAACGAATCCCTCCGCTGCTGGAACACTTGCTCGCGCCAAATATAACACTCATGTCGCTTACTGTCCGTCCGGTCTAATTATAACATATACAATATAAGCTTTTTTTTGTATAACATATACAAAAAAAGACAAGATAAATTCGTACTTATATGACTAACGTAGAACAGTTAGTCATCACTGTTCTACGTTTGGAGCCATTAACGTCATGGGTCTGTGTGTGATGGGTGGTCTGAAATGCTTAGTATTAGTAATTTAGTACTGATAATATTTAACTAGTAAATTAGTAATTAATGATATAAAAAAGGTACAAATATTAAATAAAAACCTCTAGAATGTATGATTCAAGTGTAAGTATTTGCATAATATAAGATGGCGTCTACAGTGTGGAGAGAGTTTGGTGCTCGTGAACGCCCGGAGTTGGTCTTAATTGGCAGTGAGGATGTTTGGAAGTGAGAGTTAAATGGGCTGGAAAGGAGCCAGGGGCTTTGGGCAGCTTACACCCCTATAATAGGGTTAGTTGGTAATGGGTCGGGCCTTCGTGGATCTTCCCTCTATTGGGTCTAATAGACGCTTGTCATTCTGCATCGTCAGGCTATATTCTTAGGATTACTTCATTAACTTTAATGTGTAATGAAATTCTCAAAATATGACAGTATAAGTATATAGTACATGTAATTTGTGAAAAATGCTTGTCGTGTTTTTATTTATAAATTAAACAGTAAAATTTGTGTTTTTGAAAATTTAAAAATCTTTAAAACGAAAATGTTTGAATTAATAATTAAGTAATATGTTTACATTTTAAAGTTTTTTTTAAATTTATTTACCTTTAATTAAAAAAAATAAAACCATACAAATGTTTTCCATAATATAACTAAAACAAAATAAGTTTTACTTCGTTTTAAGTACTCTACAGCTATTTTCGTTATAGTTATATATTTATAAAAATAGTTAATATTAAATGTTGATTATTTTGTAGAGAAAGTCCAATATACGTACATTTCAGGTCATTGTTAACATTATTAAGTATAGAAAGTATATTTTTTTCATTGTAATTCAGGCATTTGACGCATTAACACATCTGGCAGAAGAATAAACAGACCAATAAAAAGTACTATATAACCATGTGCATTTGTTTTACTTTCTTTTCGACAGACAGGAAGTGACTTATAGTTACATAACATTTTAACTAAGGGAAAAATCTAATTTGTTTAGTTGACCAAACAATAATCTTTTGATTGTTATTTCTTGCACTTAGAAATGTTATTTAAGACAGTAATCGTGAGCAGAAATACAGAAAAATAAAATATAAGGAAATATCTTTGGAATGGAATGTATATTACAAATACATAATTAGTGAAAAGTATCAACATAGTTTACTATAACTATCTTGAGTATGCCTATATTAGAAATGTTTTAAATATGTATCATAAAAAACGTATTTCATCAACAATTGAAAATAAGCATTACGAAGAAAGAAGACATATGCATTTCTAAAAGTTATATATTATTTAAATTAATGAATTACTGGTGTGGTAGCTCAGTGGAAAAAGGCCTCGGACTACGGATGACAAGGTCCAAGGTTCGAACCCCCAGCTGAGCTAAGGGTCCATACTTCACTCGTCAAGTAGAGTTAACGCACATGTCTGTAGACCCATGTAACCTGGCGATTGAAGTGGTAAAAAATGTAAATACTTTAACTATATAAAATAACACAGGCCAACGATGGAAAAACTTTTCTTCTTAAAACACCTTATTCCTATGTTTTTTAGGGTGCTAAACCCAAATTTGACACTTATTAAGCTCTATCACCTACCATTTTTTCACATTTGCACATACATTTATTAAATTTTGTTATTTTTAAAGAATTTAACATTTTTTATATAGTTCAAATGGAATTGTAAAATAATTTGTACTGGCTGTAGAAGAGTTGGCAACACTGCTGAAACACATTTACTGTTCAGAAAAAGGGATTATGTTTTTCTGTTCACAGCTGATGTTTTGTTTACTGCCAACCTAACCTCACTTTCTGGTTTCCAGTACATGTGCTCAGTAAAATGTCTAAACGCGGTTGTAAGAACTCTGCTTACAGTTTTTGTTATATTTGTGGTGAGTTTGTTATTAAAAAACAGCAAAGAACATTACAGACTTTGTGCAAAAGGTTTATTTCTCATATTTTGGAATTAAACTTGGTGATCTGGATAAATCTTGGGCCCCGCATAAGGTATGTTATGTTTGCGTTGAAGATCTTAGAAAATGGTCAAAAAAGGAGAAAAAAGCCTTTAAGTTTGCTGTTCCTATGGTATGGAGGGAACCTAGAAACCACACTGATGATTGCTACTTTTGCAGTATTGATATTACTGGCCATAACTCCATATTAACTTATTACTACCATAATAAGAAGGTAATAAGCTACCCTAACCTAATATCCGCCATCCGACCAGTAGAGCACAATGTAGATTTACCGGTCCCAGAACCTCCAGATGATTTGAATTCTGTTCAAACTGAAATGTTTTCTGATGTACAGTCAGAGCTAGATGAGCAAGATGATGAAGATTTCTATTGTACTACAGGAAATATAGAGCCTAAACTGTTTACGCAGATCGAGCTTAACAATTTGGTTAGGGGTCTTGGGTTAACAAAAGAAAAAGCTGAATTGCTTGGTTCTAGACTAAAAGAAAAGAACTTGTTGGAAGTTGGAACCAGCATACATGTGTATAGGAAGAGAGAGCAGCAGTTTTCAACATCTTTTGTACAAGAAGGTGATTTGGTGTACTGCTCAGACATTCCAGGTCTGATGAACGAGTTCGGTGTTGAATACAAAAAAGAAGACTGGAGGCTGTTTATTGATTCATCCAAAACTAGTTTAAAAGTTGTTTTATTACACAATGGTAACACTTATGCATCTATATCTGTTGGCCATTCTGTACATATGAAAGAGAGCTATAAAAACCTAGAAATAGTGTTGAATAAAATTGGCTATTCTGCTCATGGTTGGATGATATGTGGCGATTTAAAAGTAACATGAATGCTTCTTGGTCAGCAAGCTGGTTTCACTAAATTCCCATGTTTCTTGTGTGAATGGGACAGTAGAGCTACGGATCAACATTGGTGCACAAAGAACTGGCCTGTGAGGAAGTCTTTGAAACCTGGCGAGAAGAACATTCTCCACAAAAATCTTTTAGATCCTAAAAACATTCTCTTAACTCCTCTACATATAAAGTTAGGCCTTATGAAACAATTTGTAAAAGCATTGCTTAAGATGGACCTTGCTTCAAGTATCTCTGCCAAAAGTTTCCAAAACTTACAGATGCTAAACTTAAAGAAGGCGTCTTTGTAGGACCCGACATTCGAAAAATGATGTTCGATGTTACCTTTGAAACCACAATGACGATAAATGAGAAAGAAGCATGGGTATCAATTTAAGGAAGTTGTTACAAAATTCTTAGGAAATGCAAAAGACCCAGAATATGGTACTATTGTAGCTAACATGTTAAAGAAGTTTAAAAAATTAGGATGTTTGATGAGCCTGAAAGTTCATTTTTTGAACATTCATCTTGATTACTTCCCGGAAAATTTGGAAGATGTTAGTGAGGAGCAGGGTGAGCGTTTTCACCAAGATATTAAATTGATGGAAAATCGCTACCAGGGCCGCTGAAACATCAACAGGATGGGGGACTACTGTTGGCCGCTTCACCGAGAAGCTCAACATGCGACTCATCGCAGAAAAAGCTATACAAGAAGCTTCAAAGAAAAAAGAGAAAGGAAGTATAAACCAATTCCATCTGACTACCGAAACCTAGATTACTACACTTTATCATTATTTCAAGTAACCTACTGTAAATAAAAACCATGCTTGTGATTTAACATAGTTTCATTAATTTTACCATATATACCATATAGAGATTTTAAACTATATAAAAAAATCCAAATTGCTCAAAAACTGTGGGTGATACAAAAAACTAAGACCAGATTTGGATTAAGCACATAAAAAGCTATAAAAATCAGCTATTATTGTCAAAAAAGTTTTCAAAAATTTTTTTTTTGTTGGCCTGTGTAATTCAAAGAGCAAAAAAAGCAATCAAATCAGAGAAAACAGACATACTTTATACAGCAAAGTACTGCTATTACACATTAATTACTGATTGCATTAATTAAAAATTAAAATTGCTTTTCTAATTCAATATTTGTAATTTAAATTATCTCTAGTTATTGTACAACTGTTTGTAGTGTTTTATAGGTTAACTATGTTTTTTATATATATAAAATAACCTTGTATTGATTCGTATTTTATTTAAAATGTAATGTATAAAAATAGAAAAAAATACATAGTTTTTATATTAGTTAAATACCTATTTAAATTTATTTAATAAATATACAGATAAAATAGTTTTATTTTATTACTATTTTTACATTTAACAATAATTTAAAAATTAGTTTTAAAGTTTTTTTTCTATACATTAAATTAGAATCATACCCTAGTAGTATAAAATACTAGTTCACATTATTATCTCTTTTAATTAAAACGATATTTGTGAACATTAATTTTTTGTACTTACAACTAATCTATGATTTGCTTTAAAAACTTCTACTGTATTTAATTATAAAATACAATCAAAGAAAATAATAAATACAAATGTTACGTTTAGTTTTTACTGTTATTGTTTATTCTCAATTTTTATTACTATCCAGTGCCTAAGGATACGTATAGTTTACTTCATAACTATAAAACTTATATTTTAAAAGCAGTTATTTTATTATGACTTTTTCGACGTAGAGATATGGACGAATACATCAATAGCAACCATTTAGTAGACGCCTAATAAGTTCTTACATATCCACAACTATTTGTCTCCAAGTAGCTGGATTATAGTACTACCCTCATAGTGCTGACATTATAATGGTACGCTGATTTATTTTCATAACTTTTAAAATGTTATATAACTTTTACACTTTTAAAAGTTAACATAATACATTTATTATTCTAATAAATATTATTTAAAGAAAAGTATGTTCCAATATTTAGATTTAAAAATCTAATTATATTTATATTTCTTGGCAAATATATAAGATTCCATTTCCTCGCAAGATTGTGCTGAGTGGGTTTTAACTAAGTACAACTTGAGAGTAGTGCAATGCAAATGTTGTTACAATTGGACATTTGGAAACTCACCCTGCAGAGCAACTAGATTCTGATTTTCATCAGCAAACTCTACCTAATTTAGTTAAAGGAATAATGGTGAAGTAAAATATTATTGATTTCAAAAACTTCAAAAAAGTATACTCAATATGTTTAAAAAAAGGTAACGTTCGTTTTATTTTATGTGATATTATACTGTACCCATTTATTAGAAACATTAACTGTAGTTCCGTTAAATTTAAGTTCTCATACAATATGTAAGTTAATGCATATAGCAATTTCTTTTTTGATAAATTTACTCACTAGCTAAAATTTTCTGTAACGTTTCCAATGAGTTAATACTAAACTTTATTTAATTATCATAACTATTGTTATTTTTTTGATTCTTTATTTTTTTGTTTGTTCTTTATTTATTTTTTTCCGTCCAGTTATGCACTACGCTTATTTATTTAGAACAAGACTATATTGAAACTATATTATAAGGACATATGATGTATTGGAAATTGAATTTATGATAAGCAATACAATTTTAATTGATATATTCCTCTTTGACGTACAAAAAATGCAGCTTGGGTTTCCAGCTTTACTTATATCTTGTAATCTAAAGGCCCGAATATATTTATCTTAAAAAACTATGTTCTTCCTAATGATTTGTACTTTAAGATAACATAGAATGTCAATTAAAAGTACATGTTCCTTCCGTAAAAAAGCTAACGATTGATACTTATGTTGTGTACAATATTTTACTTCTTGATTAATTTTTAAATAGTAACTAAAAAAACATAAAACTTAAAAATATATTGATTTACGTTTAAAATGATACATCAAATAAGTTATATGGATTATAAAAAGATATCTTGTAAAATATCTGATAAAACAAGTACAAACATTTGGACTGTTAATGAAAATCGTTTAATATAAGTTTTTTTACGCCATATTTAAATTATTATTTTTATCACTTTTTTACTTTTTAAAATCATATTACAGTTAATTTATTGTTAGGAATTTATTGCTGCAAATTCAAGTCAAATAATTTTCGCTAAAAAGAATAGTGTAAAGAGTATTTATTTATATAGAATTACCATAACACATAATTTATTAACAGTTCATAAAAAATGTCCATGTTTTATATATGTATACATTTAAATATTTATTCACTTTTTTCTGTTAGTAAAATTTGAAATATATAATTAGTGGGTGAAAATGGTTTCCATTTGTCTAACTCTAAGCTAAGATGCCAAGGCAGTAATATGTTTTGCAAAAGGGAGCAGGAGTGTAATGGGTCGGAAACTATCCGAGTAGCTCCAAGCTAACGCCGCTGACTAATAAATATGATTAGTTTGTTGCTAGCAGAGATAGTCATATAATATAAACTGCTTTGTTTACTTATATTAGCCAATGTGATATTACTTTAATTTTGATTTAGCAAAGGAATTTTTCTGTCATACTTATCTTTGTATTGATATAACATTTACGGATTCATAATATTAAAACAGTATATTTTTACAAAGTGTAGATGTTTTTCACCCAACATTTAATTCGTTTCTTTACATGTATTGTTGATCTAAACTTAACGAGTAACATAAAAATAAGTTACCCTCTATTTGCAGTATAATTTGTTATCTAAATGTCTTTTCTTTATTTTAATTGTCTTTAAAAGAGTATGTTAAGTCATAAATTTTTAATTTTCCATATTTTAATGATCTATTATAATTAAAAGTTAAATAGCCCATTAGGGATTTAAAACCAGTATTAATATAGCCAAATGTTATTATTTCTTTTCATGTTTTATGTGAATCTATACATTTTGATGTGATGACATACACAATTTACAAAAAAATATGTTTGCTTTGATACAAAACTTCAGTGTGCAGTCAGTAGTAAATATTAAATAAATGTGTTTTTTTATAAATAAATAATAATTTAGTGTTCTATGTAAATAATTTATTTTAGTAACGCAATAAAATAACTGATTTTTGTATTTTCGGTTAATTATTTGAGAGGATATCTCTTTTTCTTTTGGAGTGAGGTTATGAAACTATTTTTCAGTCACTTATCCCATAAAAAAAATCTTCAAACAATCAGTAGCTGGCCTAAAAAAGACCATTACAGTCAAAATACTACTATGTTAAATTTTTCCTCAAATTACCACATTTCAGTTTGAATCATGATAAATTCTTCCTTTAAATCTAAGTTCAAACGACCACTAGCACTCATCATTATAAAATTGTACACAAATTGTAGGCATATTCATTAAAAATGTATTATTATCCTTGGTCCATCTTTGTTTAATTGACAGCACTTTACTTTTACTGTCTACGTTCAACTTATATATATGTAACAAATCATGTTTATATACAGTTCCAGAGAAGTCGCTGGAAGTGACAACTGAGAAGCCCCAGAGCGACCGAGTGACAATCTCCTGCTCAGCGGAAGGGGTATTTCCGGAACCTAACATGACCATCCTTGCTCTTGAAAGGTGGGTAAATAGGAATAGAATGTAGTCATTTTAATAGGATAGGTTACCATGGCAATATGGTATTTTAGAGGGTTCTATTAATATTTAAGTTTCCAACGTTGTAAATTGTGCAATTTGCAATCTATAAATTACAAACATCCATCGGTGGCTTTCATGGGTAGTTTAACTATACTTATCAACCCTTTACTGCACACAGCATCACACGTCTTCAAGGCAATTTAAATGACAGTTCACTGCTCAATATTAGTGTTGGAGACTGCTGTATCCAAATGACTAAAGGCTATTGTCAACTTTAGTCATGTTCATTCTTTTCGTCTTCTTTATTTTTGTCAAAGCCACTTCATGGCTTGGGTTTTGGGTGTCACTCACCTTGACGATGTCCACTGTAATGTAGACGAAACATAAGAAACTTTTGAATAGTTCAGTACTTGATCCAAACTGGAGCTCGATGGACTAATATTTTCTAATAGGATGATAGGATGAGTAAATTAATTATAATTAAAACTAACTGTATTATTCAAACCGCATGATACAGGTTCACCGATGGTGTGTTCATTATTAAAACGTGTCGCTCCTTTGTTTGGTAACTCTAAAACAAATCCTGTTAAATTTCTCTATTTGTTTTAGTAATTTTACCAAATACATTATTCAAATATGAGATGGTAATTAATTACTTTTAATCATATTCATTTGAACTTATAATTCAGTTTAACATTATAAATCGAACTACGTTTTACCTATGTTTTTTCTACTTTTGAAAAATATGCAAGATATTTACACATAACAGCGAGAACATGTTAGAGTGCCGTAGGATTAACTATTTTACATATATATATATATTGAATACGATGCTATTTAAAACAATATTACAACTAAAGAAGAAAATATACTGTGTAATGTATCATTTAATCATTATCTCATATACAAATAAAATGTAATCTAAATCTTACAATATAACATGACTTAGCATCTAATATCATTTAATATGCGTTTAAGACTAAATTATAACTTTTATTGGTCAAACTAAGCCAGTTAAATAAAATAATATCACAAAATAATAGTAAGACATAAATATTTGCCAATTTTTACATCGGGCGACAATACTAAGTGTGTTAGTTTTGATATCGGGTACGAAAACAAGTAACTATCGTTGAGTATAATTTGACATCGCATACAAGTAAGCATTAACAAAATTACTACTTTTTGTCTTAAATGATATTTACGTTTTACTGTGAGTGATTAAGCCCAGCTGGTGAAAACTACTCACGATATTATGAACAATAAATGAGTTCGCCCGGCTGTCAAGACCAGTAATAGCCCACCCTGAACTGTCACCACAATTTTATTTGCCACAATCAACTGTCGCTTTTATTCTCTGTAATTTTTTAATTTTTTAGTCTGCAATTTGGGGAATGAAAAATAAAAACAACTACAAACCTCTTCATTTACTAATATATAGCATAAGATCACACACACATACACACGTTCAAACTAAACAGACTGACAAATTTAGTAAACGTAATTTTTCATCGGACGTCCTTCAACAGCCCAACTAATTTTCCCCCATAAAATTTCCCTTAACCACATACCAACATATAATCATCAATTCTCACAACAATCATATTTCAACAGTCATATACGAGTACTTAAGGCCTCTAAAACAAAACTTTATCTGACCACAAAATCGTGCATAAAACTACTTGTATTCTATAACAGTCTGATTATTAAAAATATGTACATGAATATAATTAGACCGTGCAGAGGACTTAGACTCTTTGTTTTCTTTGTAAACTGGTTATTATAAAGTATATACTGAACAAAGTCAAACTTGAATTTAATTACAAATAGTATTCAGTTAGCTATAGTTTCCATGGTAAAAAGTATTGGTTATACGAACTTATGGCAAATATCTATTGCGTATTTCAATGTTGGCTAAAATGTTCTAGTATTTTATAGCCTTAGTAATTTTCATAACTAACTCTGTTAGGATTGGCAATAATTTCAACTTAATATTTACAGTTTTATTTAGTTTTTATTACTTTTTTTCTATCAGAAAATTACATATCGGTAAAGTTACAGAGAGGAGGTATTTCATAACACACATTTTAAATATAAAATAAAAGAGAATGACATAAATACTGTTCTTTGATTCTGAAAACCACGTTAACATTTACAATAAGACAACAAAGCATGTATTGTATTCCCGATAAAACTCGTTACATTTACCTTAAAATTAACCTAAATAAACTATCGAATTTTATTTTGTTGATCGATATACGTAAAAGGCAAATCTCAGGCTTACTTACTCACTCATCACTAATTCTCCAACTTTGCTTGTAGGTAGAGAGCTGAAATGTTGTACTCTGTTTCTTTAGGTATTACGTGGAACAACTAAAGAATTTTCATCTTGATAAAGTACTCCTAAGGGGTATAAACCACCCCTAAAAGATTGTTCCATAAGAATAACATTCGGTTAACTTTAGTAAACTAATAACAGCTGTTTTTTTAATAAATAAATATGTTTAATTTTTATGATTGGCATTACTATTGATGCGTATTTATACTCGTATTATACTGTAAGTTTATTCTTCAGCTTTTAAACAAAAACAAATTAGATTTTTGAATCTAGATTAATCATTTTTGAAATAGATTAAGTAAAACCATTAGGTATTTATAATAATAAATAGGTAGCAACGTAATTAATGTGAGTAATATACTGTTTATAAAGTTAATATTGTGATTTTAAACAGGTAATCTACTACTATTTTTAGTCGACAATCACTTTTCGAGGTGTATCCAGCGCAGCGAGCGTCAGTGTTTGGCACGCGAAGCGTGCAGGGGTGTTCCCTAGTTATTAATATAAACAAGAGCTTTTTATCACTCATCACTGTTGCTCCAAAACTAAAGTTCAATTGACTTGAAATGTTGTACATAAGTTTAACTTGGCCCCAAGAGACGCACTAGAAAAATTGATTGATTTATTTGATTAAAAGCTGTTAAATAAAAAAAATTGAATACATTTTTTGCTATCTTAAATTTAAAAGAAGTCTAAACTTAAAATTAAAAATAATGTTGTACAGTAGTAAATTATACATAACATCAGGTTACAGTGTAAACTATCCAACGTATTTATATGTATAAATAAATACGTTTAAACCGTTAACTGCTTAACGTGTTTCGAAAGTTACGTTAAGCCGTTGGTCCCCAGGTTAAGTATTAGAGAGGGCTCCTTAGCCTTAACTTCGCCTGGTTAAATAAGACGACCTTTAACTTTAACTTTTAAACTGAAAGATTGCTGCACATTTTGATTACATAATCAAAAACGTAATATTATGACCGGTGAAGTGGGTGGGTACAACTAGTATTTATATAAATATTATCATACATTTTTGTGTTTTACATTTTAGTTTTTTACAATCAATCGCTTTTGATAAATACATATCCAAAACATTATTTCTAAATTTGCTTATAAATTTGCTGCTATGAATTGTCAGTGTCATCTTAAAAATTAATCCATCATTCACCCTTTAAATAATGCAATAGAAAACTGGTTACAAACTAAATACCAGTAACAATATGAAAACTATATTGTAAAAAACTCTATTTGATGTGAATTACATTAAAATGTGTACGTAGTAAATAGACTTGCGCAACAATGTATCCATTAAGACAACAATACAACGGGAAGCAGACAAGGGGAAAGGGACGGAATGCTTACCACTGCCGTCCACTGTTAAGCCCATTTTACCAAATCCCTATTTATGTAATGTTTTCAAAACCATTCAGTGCTTAAGTATTTAGTATTTTATTGGATCTCTAAATTTCGTTTGATATATTCAATATGTTTGCTACTTGAAATTATCTAATATATTAGCATACAGTATTCGTGTTCATTATAAAGCATTGAATACTACTTTGGTTTATATTAAACCTTTTTCACTTTATTCAGCTAAATAACTACTTTTAACGACTCGTATCCAACTAAATTGTTTGTGTCTAGTTCTTCTTACGTGTAATAAGTTTTTACATTTCGTAGGCTATTTTTCTAAATTTGCACAACCAGTTAATTATCTGTAAGTATTTAGTAGTACAATAATAATCAATTGATCAGTTATAAAAATAAAAATTGTAAATTATCACATATTTAGGAAACTTTAAAAATATCCTTGCATTTTGTATATTTATCTATATACACCCTTCCCTATTAATAATTATATTCTTCACTGAAATAATTGTTTATGATTAATGTAGTTAGACATTTAAATAAATTGATAGGTTTTGAAACTATTTTGTTGGACAATTGTATAACTTCACCTAAATTTACTTAAAAAAGAAATATATTTAGGGAGCTCACATCATTAATCTTCCAATATATTCATGTCCAATTCTCAACGTACTTGTATCAAACAATAATTGACATACTTAAATTTTACTAACATCAACTTTCCTTGCACCACAATTACACAATCTGCTAGGTCAGAGAGTATATACTATTTGATTCTATCGATCTCAACACTGACAAACACTGACATTTCACTGGAATACTTCCAGGGACGAAGTATTTATTACCTATAGCAAAATGTTTATTTTAAATATATTTCCTAAATTCAAAAATAATATTTTTGTTACATTAAATTAATCTACTTAAATAAAAACTACATATTTTTCTTAAAAATCTTTAAAATTCACTAAACACCAGACAAAACTGTCAACCACTAATCTTTATTAGGACTATAATAAAGTAAAATAGAATATTAAATATATTTCATCTTGGTTCTGTATCTTAAATATTCATCATCGTACAGTATGTAAGAAACTAATTTGAGTTTAATTAATTTTCGGAAAATTATTAAGAAAGCAGTTGTATTTTTGAAAGTATATGATTTTATTAATCCAAAGTTAGTTTCAAATTCATTCTTAGTTGGAGATACAGTATTATTTTTAAATTTGGTTATATATTTGTATATTTGAATTGGTGTTCTTTTATTTAATTTTAAAAAATCTAACTCACTCTAAAAGTCCAACCAAATTAATCATAAAAAACAAATCTTTAAAACAGTCTAAAAACTATTTTTACATTACGATGATCCAATGGTATCCCAAACCTGTTAATGTTTTTATGACAATATAGACTTAAATATCCTTCCTATTTATTTATTCTGCATTAAACTTAGAACTGAATATTTATATGTAAAGAAACTTAACTGTTTCAGTTCCCAAAGTGGTCACAATGAGGTAACTACCAAGAAACAGAACAACAGCAGCCTTTTTGACATTAAGGGTACACTCACCATGGAGGACGCCGACCTGGCTTCCCCCACCACATTCACGTGTGAACTTAGCATCCCTGACGCTAAATATAGCAATAGGAAAAACCTCATTTATTTTCCAGGTAATGTTTTTATCGTCAGCAAATGTTCTTCCTTCAATAAAACCTTGAATATTATCTAACATTTGTTGACGTATTTATTTATCAACTTTAACTGAATTTATTTAGACTTGGATTAGTATTTTAAGGCCATATTTTAGAGAAGCAAAATAAATTTTCACAAATAGTAAATCGATGTGGTTATTATGACGTTTAAAAAAAATCTAAACTCGACAAAATTCATAAAATTATATGTATATGGTTTTTTGTGTGCCTTACTAAGCGCATTAACTTAGATGCCATAACATACTGTAATTGCATAACCACTTCTCTTTATGCATTTGCATTTGCCTTCCTTAAAGTGTTCTCTTTCGTTTTAGAAACATTTTTAATAATATAGATTTTAGGCGAAAATATTTTTTAAGCATTTAAAAGTTTATTTAAAACATGTTTTCTCATTTTATCTGGTATCATGTTACAATTAAAAAAATGTTTTGGAGAACGTTAAGAAATTTATTACCCTCTATGTAAAATAAAATTGCAAAATAACAAAAATGGGACCACGGTCAAACTAGCACTAAAATAAGATTAGTATTAATTTAAAAAAATAAACAAAACAAACAGACATGCAATGTTTTTACGCCTTACTTATATAAGAAATTCTACGTGGTGATTTCGTTAGTAAAATCAATCAACTTAAAATATTATGCTATATTCAATTATTACTTTAAAAAAAATAAAGAAAAATGTGGAACTTTTCCATTAATTCACTACTACTTTTTTGTTATCACAATTACATTAAGGCTAGGTCCGTTTATGTTTAGTTACGTTAGATTAGGTGGCTATTAAAGTTGATTACAAACTGGCAAATCCAATGATTGACTTACCGCCGAATACGCTCTCCGTGTGTAAGTTCTTGGAAAGCGATAAGATAAGGCCAGTGATATCGGATTCCTAGCGGATAAGGTGTAACAACGTGCTTTTTATGCCGTTACACTTATTTGATATTTTCAATTAATTTAATAAAATTAATTAAATTAGAATGATTGATTTTAATAATTGATCACCACTTTTAGTGACAATCTGTAATGTACTACCTTTATGAGGTTGTTACATTAATTTGATTATTATTTTTATATTTTATTTTCTAAATAATAAAATTTAATTTAATTCAAAGCATGATTATATAAAAAAAATATCTCAGGGTCTTAAACGGGTAATTCGGTGAGGCTATATGATACAATAAATCAAGACAGTTTTTATTTTACAAGATTATTTTAATTACATATTTTCAAAAATCCTTTTCTAAGTTCATTTAAAATATGATAATAAGAATTCAAAAATTAAATTTATTTCATTTAGTGGAGGTATGTTAAAAGTTACAATCTTAAACTAAGTGTAAAGCTGAACTTATCTGTAATCATTTTTAAAGATGAGTCCCAACTATTGTCTCGAGTCCGATTTATTCTTTGTCTTGAATGACTACTTAAATTACCCGCACAGCATATATTTTGAAAAGAAAACTTGTTTTAAGTCACCACATAGTAATTGATTTTACTAATTTACTGATTAATATAACTATGACCACGCGGTCTCAAAAGTTCATCCTATAAAACATCTTGTTGCCAGGACTGATGGTCTTAGACTGGGGGGAGTTGCGTCTCTTAACCGTCGGGCTTGTGTCCTCTCCCCTACCCTTTCTTCCGGTACAATTCGTCATTTGTGTTGAAGAGTTTTGGCAATTTCCGCTTGCACCACGAGGTTGCTGTCCGACAGCTACCGCCATCCACGGATATATTCTCAACTAGATGCAACGTTCTGATTGGTTCCCTTCAGGAATCGTCCACTGAGTCGTTTCTGGTACGTTTAATTTACTTGTCCGGGGTGGGGACGATGGAAAATTCCAGCTGACTTTCCTGTTGACTCTTGTCACACGCTATTTTGTCTTATCTTTTGTTGACTGTTGTGTCTCAGGCGTTCCCACATGTTTACGATTATGTTTCTTAGAAGAGTCCCACCCAAGTCTTCCTTTGTAACAAAGGAAGATTGTATTTTGTTTGGGACAGATATTTCTGTTTCCTTTTCTATCTAACTAGTGATTTACTCCGACAATTCTCGAATATAATTTGAACATTCGTTATTTATTCTAATTAAATATATTCTTTTCTTTAATACAATAATTTATTATTTATTTGAATTAATTTATCTATTTATCAATTTGGTGGACTTGTTACAAAGGAATACCACAGTGGACGTAAAAATGATTTGGGAACAGTTTTTAGAATATATATATCAAGCAGTAGTGATTTAACAGAAACCAAAATGTAGTATGATTTAACAGAATAGATTCAAAAATAATATTACTGTATCAACCTTAATATCTTTAATTATCTATTGTAAAATATATCACTGCATTCGTAATCAACTTAAAACTATAAACAGTATCTATAATAAATAAAATATTCAAAATATTGGCATTGTTCATACAAGTATAATATAAACCTTCACATTGAAAAATGACTAGTACATATAAAGTACTCTCAAATTTAGTACGATATAAGTTTTGAAAATCACTTATACCAAATCACAATCTCATTTAGTTCTCCTGGTGTTATAGGACCCCCCACTACGCCGACTGTGTTCGGCGGATTTGTTGAGCCTCTTCCAACTTCGGGGGGTAAGCAGGCGTTCGTAACTATTTGCACCATAACAATTTTATACAGCACCCATTTGCACTTATAGCCTAGTATGTGGATAAGAACTTGATGTCCAATTTAATAGCAAATAACTAATTTCTTTGTATATATATTCAGTATCCAATTATATTCAGTAGACTCCCTGAAATCATGAATGTTTAAATTAAACATATTTTTACCGTTAGTTATTGTTATTACCAAACTTTTATTTTAACTTAAATTTACTTTTCATATAATAAAGGTTTCAGCTTTTTACAAATCGCTTAGTATTTATGCTTGAAATATTATTTAAAATATTGCTTTCGTTGTTAGCTTATGCTTTTTACGTATTAGGAAATAGGCTTATACACAATTTAAAACATCTTTTCTGATGTATCTTTAATTTTGAATGACATGTTTTTATTTTAGTTAGTATTTCATTTGGCATGATTTATGAAGCGTTTCTATCCGTAATTTTGTTCTGATTGCATGTTCCTTTGTCGTATATAACTATTTATTGTAAACTTTAATCGCTTATAAAATAAATTTAGGTTAAGTAAAGAAGTGATGTTTAGTTACGCTTTGGCCCATGTTAAAAGTTAGATTATATTGTAGTTTTCTACAATATATCTATATTGTAGATTATATTGAAGATTATAATGAGCTGTATTCATTATAGTTCGTATATTGTCTCGATATAATAATGTATTGTGTATGAAATACACCTCCTTTATTGAGAGACTTGCATATTTTTATTTTGATAGCTCACAATTCTAGGTAATGTTCCATAAAAATAGTAAATCTTATGGATTTACTATTTTTATGGATTTACAAGTACCAATAACTCCAATTTGTTTTACTATTAGCTGGTCCCAGTGGAAGAGTGGGTGGGTCACACACATGTTTGTAGAGACGCCCTATCCACACATACACTTATGGGATTATTGACCACCAGTCTATCCATACACGTACATAACGTGTTACTTACTAGTAGAGATCAACTTTACTTAATTCTGTAAACGTTCTGAATAACAACAATACTTGTACAGTAACCAGTGGTGAAGTTTAAAATAAACTAGAGGTGTTACATTGTTTGAAAATTAGTACTTAATTTTATTTCCTGTCTTAAAATTAATTTATTGTGTATTTCTTTTTATTATTTCCTATGTAGGCAATTTACCAATAACTTAAAATGTATAATTTTATTTTATTTATTTATTTTTTATATTATATTTATTTACATACATCCATAATTTATTGGTATATTTTGATTAAAGAAAAGTAGTTTTATAGTTTGGTGAAAATCTTTATTATGGCTATGTTTTTATTCTGGAAAGATTACAAGCATTAAAATTAGTTTGCATTTTTTTAAACAATTAATATGTATTAAATTCAACACAACCACTAGTTATTATAAAAATGAGTTACAATCTGAATCTCTTTTGAAAATTGATATGAACAAATATACAAGTTATTAAAGACTTTTTCAAGTTAGTGGCAAAAACAAAATAAATGTTATGAATAGTCCAAATAAGTATGTCAATAAAAAAAAAAAAAATAGATTGGTATACCTACGTATTTTTTAAGAAAACCCAAGAAATGCTAAGTATATATGAGTAGAACATATAAGGAACTGATTGCTAGAATGTTTAAAGGGAAATATAATGGTTAGAAAATGTTGACAAATGGGAGGAATAAAGAATCTTAGACAGTATTTGTTCAATGATAATTTAATTTAAAGTTTTGAACTTCTACAAAAGAGGAAAGATCTGGGAGATTATGTAACCAGAAAATAGCTTTCAACTAATTATAGTTATTTATCAGTGGTAGGCTGTATAGAACTGTAAAGACAATTAATTATTTAAAGATGAACCAACATACATAACTACCTTCATAAATTTAAAAAAATAATAATAACAAACATAAATAAATCACCTAAAATACAATAAATTGTTTGACGTAAACGGGAACTACCTAAATAAGGCCCATGGACTAATTGATTGTTTATCATACATGACATTTTAATAAGGTAACTCTAATAATCATATTTTTTCTTTGATGGTTGGTTTTTCATTTTTTATTTATTAAACACGCTTTGTTAGTTTACTGTTCTTAGGATTACCAATAACGTTTTTATCACTAAATCAAAACTATTATTGATTTTGCTCTTTTAATAAAACGTTAACTTTCAGATAATGTAAGTAGATAAGCTTGCCATTTTATTTCCCAACAAAACATTTCTGAAACATCTATAAGAATATAATTTGTTTCAAATTTTCCCTCTAGTTGTATAAACATTGGTAGAGTAAGAACAACAATAATATGATATATGATGTTTTATTTGTTAGTTTGCTTATATTTTGCTTCCTTCTCACATCATGGCTTATATGTTTCAGCTAGTGGAAACAACCTATCATCATCCCTGCTGGTAACAATAATCTTCTCTCTGGTTGCATTCAGAAGCTGGACAGATCTATGAAGCTGAGGTAACAGACGCAGGTGTATGTCAGGCCTAAACTAGACGTCGATTTGATTGAAAAGGCATACCCAAACCCAGTCTCTTTTTTCATTTAATTACCTCCGTTTACCTGCCTAATACGACATCTGAATATGAGAATAGACAAAATTTAAAAAATCCTGCGGTCATGAATTAAGATTACCTCTATGCCAAGCCACCAGCTGACTAATGTCCTCAGCCAAACAAGAAACACAGTAGTGAACCTAACACCCTTATTTAGGGGTAGAATCCCAGCTATTTGGACGTTATTTAGGGGTATTCATTCAAAGGATTGATAAAAATATGATTAAAAGTAAAAATATTTTAGTCAAAGAGAGAAGAAGAACAAGTCTTATATGGAATTAGAATTATTCTAAAAGCCAATACCCCCTAATACTCCCAAGATGATTTAAAACCATCGTACATATATGTCAGGGTGGGCGGGACAGTTCATTGTGTGTAAGGAAGGAAGCGTGAGTCAATACCATTTTACAATAACTTCTCCTATACAGGGAGGGTGAATTATGAACAAATATCACATAACATAAGGGAGTATCTGTTATAGAATATTACCGTACATGTGGGGAGGTAGGGGAGGGTGGCAATTGTTAACAAATATCACATAACATGAGCGGTGTTTGTTATAGAATACCACTATACATGTGTGGGAAGTAAGGAGGTTGGCAATTATTAACAAATATCACATAACATGAGCGGTGTTTGTTATAGAATACCACTATACATGTGTAGGAGGTAAGGAGGGTGGCAATTATTAACAAATATCACATAACATGAGCGGTGTTTGTTATAGAATACACTATACATGTGTGGGAAGTAAGGAGGGTGGCAATTATTAACAAATATCACATAACATGAGCGGTGTTTGTTATAGAATACCACTATACATGTATGGGAGGTAAGGAGGGTGGCAATTATTAACAAATATCACATAACATGCGGCGGTTTTTGTTATAGAATACCACTGTACATGTGTGGGAGGTAAGGAGGGTGGCAATTATTAACAAATATCATATAACATACGGTAGTATTTGTTATATAATACCACACTATACACGTGTAGGAGGTAGGGAGGGTGGCAATTATTAACAAATATCATATAACATACGGTAGTATTTGTTATAGAATACCACACTATACACTTGTAGGAGGTAGGGAGGGTGGCAATTATTAACAAATATCATATAACATGCAGCTGTGTTTGTTATAGAATACCAATATACATGAGTGGATAGTAGGGAGGGTGGCAATTATTAACAAATATCACATAACATGCGGCGGTGTTTGTTATAGAATACCACTTTATATGTGTTGGTGGTAGGGAGAGTGGCATTTATTGACAAATATCACATAACATGCGGTGGTATTTGTTATAGAAATCCACTGTACATGTGTGGGAGGTAAAGAAAGTGGCATTTATTGACAAATATCACATAACATGCGGCGGTGTTTGTTATGGAATACCACTGTACATGTTTATGAGGGCGGAGATTTGGGTCAATAATGAACAACTATATATCATAGCATACGTTATTTATCATGTGATAATACTGTATCTGTATGGGAGAGGAATTTTTGAAGCTGAAGTTTACGTCTATTTTGATAATGGCGGAAAGTCCAGACTGGGTGTATTTTAGTCGACCATATTGTAATATCATAGTAATTTAATAGTGCATTCTAAAACTAATAAATTTATTTTAATATTTATTTATATTTTAACATTATTTTAATACAGGATCCTGTGTACACCAGCCCACTTTTTAAACTTGAACAAGTAGATATCTAAAATATTTGAGAGTTATTTTTGTATCATTACAGTCTCACACCTTCTCATAATGTTGTTATCATAAAAACATGACGTTGTGGGACGTCCAGTCCAACCAGAGACGTAGTTTTTTTGAAGCAGCTATCTTACAGAAATTGAGTCAATTGATATGTTCATTTTAGGTTGATAAATATTTTTCATCCAAAGCTAAATAATGTTTTTTATCATGATTCTTATACTTGTGTACACTTATTTTCTTATATATTGAGGGTACCTTTTGACTAAATCATTTATAATATGAACTTGTTTTTAGTGGATCATGCATTAACAAGAAGCAAAAAATTGACAAAATTATATTGCTAGACGATAACTATCAAATAGCCCTTAGTCATAAATAATATATTTATAGCTGCTTATAAATGTTGGTCATTAAATCATCTAAGGTAAAAAAGAAAAAAAAAACACCTCCATAATTTTTTAATGAATATTCTTCTTCCAGATGCCAGAGATTCGAGGAAAGGTCTTCTAAGCAAGTCCAAATGTTACCAACTCCGTACCACAGTGTTCGACAATATATTGGATCAGAAATGTTTATTACAGTAAAAACTGGCCCATAATCAACAGATTGTTGAATTATTTAGAGATAAGATTAAGGTTTTGACTGTTTTGCGTGATTTTTACATTGGTAAGATAACATTTTCAAAATAAATTGTTGCGTTTTTATTCCTTTCGTAATTGAATGTTATATTTAAGCTTAACCTTTATTTTAGCGAACAATTTTTATTTGTCATTATATTCTTATTTGGACTAGTTGGTGCCAAAATAACACCTTTGATCGTGATATCATGTGTACAGTTATTCAAAATCAAAATATTTTATATTTTAAAATTTAGAGTTTATACAATATTTTAAATAAAAAACGGCTTTGTAAAAACATTGAATTTAAATGAACTGTTGACCTATTAATACAATTAATATTTTATTAACTGATCCTAGATGTAATACACTATAAATATTATAGTAACAGTTTTTGTTCAGGTAAATTTTTCATGTTAATAAAGTTCAACTACTGGGTTTATAGCTATTTTTACTAATTGTTATACGTAAAACAACATAAATTAAGGTGTTTTGTTTTGATTGTTACCTTGTTATTAAAAAACCTGATAATGTAAATATTTGACGTAGAACTGAATTAATTTATAAATTATTTTTAGTACGATATCCCAAAGTTAACAGGGTATCGACTGACTATGCCCTTGTACAATTACTGTATGATGTGTTATTTAGATTATATATACGGTAGCCAATTGAATAGAAAGTCAAAGACCAAATGTTTTTTAATTAGACTGTTTTGTACTGTACAATGATAATGACTAAAAAAGCTTCCAAAACCACCGATAATTATATTTTAAATAATTATTCTAAGGCAACTTAGTTTGACCAAAGCTACTTGTTCATGTGTTATGAAGAATTATTTAGTTTTTTTCTAGTCTTGTTACTTTAATTTGGCTGTTGCTTCTACTGAAGCTTGGGGTGTTTGTGATTTAACAATATATTGATTATCTTATTTCTTTTTGTTGTGTACTTAATTATGTAACCAAAGGACTATCACAGATTGGTTTTTGAATCATGTGTATATAAACGCACCAAAGAGGCTAATACGGTTAACATTAAAATTGATTTAGATAATGTAATATTTTTTTCTAATGTCCAAACAGTTATGTAAGTGTAAGCTGTTTTGTTTCATTAATTGGTTTTATATAGCTAATTTATATTATTCCAACTGTTTTAGTTCTAAAACTATGTTAACCGTGTTGAATGTATAGAGCATATTTATAAACACTGTAAATTGTATAGTTAGTGTTATATATGATGTGTATTAAAATAAAATAAAATAATTTTTATGAAATTTGCTGTTTTTTTAAAACAACACTCTTCAATCCAAGTAAAAATTACAAACAAAAGTAGCATTCTACTGTTTTTTTTTTCTTTATAATACAGTAGACTAATACCAAAGAGTATCCTCAAGACAAAACGTAAAGACAATATATTAAATATTCAACACTTAAATACTATACATATGAATCCTATTGACATAAAATTTGAAAAGACCCATATGCCTAACCACTGACCATATTCCTATTACTTGTGTAAGCTTAGCTTGTTGATTATTTAAGTCTCATGTTACTATGTTACTAGGCCTATAGTAAAAGCAATTAATTATTTATGAACTTAACACTCCATAAAATTCCTTCCATATTTTCCTCTAATCGCCCAAGAATATAGTTTTTAGTTCATAATTTTCATCGCGTGTTATTTAAAATATTTGTTTTAGTTCTTAACATTGTTATTTAATGTAAAAAGCTTAACCTAAGAACACCACCATCCTAAATATACTTTAGTGGTAAAAGTTTTTATTGAAATGTAGAGATCATTCTAAGTTTTGGGTTAAATTATATAATATATTTAGGTCGTACCTGTACAGTGCATTTTCAAACAAACAGTGTACTAGTGAACAAAATTCAATGAGCTAACAACAATCTTTTGTCACATGAACTTTAGAAATTTAATGTTTTTTTGAACTTTAACTTTAACATTTTTGAAAAAGTGTTTTCATAAAAAAGTACTTCAAAATCTATAAATATTTAATCGAAATGGCATTTTTTTAAAGAAAAATGAACCCTTCTGAAATTGAACATTACAAATATTAACCCCTACAATAAAGCCAGTATTTTTTCCCATTAGTAAAAAATAACGAATATTTTTTTCAACAAGATCTTTTCCTGTCGAGTTGGATCGAAATGTGTTCCGCATTTTACAGGTTTTGGTGACGTCATTGTTTGGTTACCATCCTTTTTGTTTCGAGGTAATTTTGTGTAGCAGGGGAGCACACGTAAATAAGTCATCCAACAGTTTTCTCACCCTATTTCTCCACCGCCTTTTAGTTGAGTTGTGCTCACCACATCCTAAACTATCGTCCGTCTCCTTTTCCAAGTTCGGCATTTTTTTGATGGGAAGGTTATCGAGAAGTTTTGGAGTGCCGCGCAGTGTGAGTGCTTCAGTTTGATTGTGTGCATGATGATTACGTATCTGGCGGCCCTGAAGTTTTTTACACGACTGGAAGCTACGTAAGTTTAACTCTTACTTTCTCCCATATGCGTTAGTATAGATAAAACAATGTGATGGTAAAAAACTATTTTTACGAGTTGGTCTACATTTTGGGATCCTCTGAACCCAAAAAAAGTGGTTTTTTAGAAAAAAAAAACTGTGTGTTGTCTGTTCATATGGGTGTCTGTCTGTGAGTATATACATTTTGCTGGAGACCCAACGGATGGATACATTTTTATAAAATTTGGTATGCGTGTGTTATATCTCCATACCTTTTTATCACTATTTTGAAATTTTAATTTTTTCTTATTTTATGGGCAAAAAACATTAAAAGAGGATTTTTTTCTGACAATTTAAATTAAATTTTGAGAAAATATGTGAATTATAATTTTAAATAATTTGGTAAAATCAACGTCTCTAACTTGACAAGTTTTTAAGTTATGGAAAAAAAACATATTTGAATATCAAACTGGTAAATTTCAAATTTGTTTTATTTTAGTGTTTAATATCGGTGAAAATTTGTGCAAATTATATGGAACCATTTATTTTAGTTTTTATAGGTTATCATTTATAGTTTTCCTCCTCCCCTTTAGCTAATCACATCAAAACCGGGTAAATATTTCTTAGTTTTCTTGTTCTTGTGCCACCATTTTTACGACAAGTCAGTAAGTTTTCTCGAAAGTCAAAACTTTGTAATAAAAACAATATGTTAAAATCTAAATAGAAATTAGTTATTTTACAGATTTCTGAGGTACAATCATATAACAGAATATTTTAAAATAAGTCTAAGAAATATATTATCAGGACTTGATCTAATCTGAAATATTAAGAAAAAATTAAGTTAATGTTATTCTTACAGATATGAAAAGTTAAATTTTTATCTTGCTTCTATTATTTGAGTAAAGGATTTAGCCCTTTCTCAATTTTAAATAAAATATTGTGAGAAGAAGTAACGTTGAGTTTATATTTTATTTAGTTGAACAAGTGTTATTTTATTTGATTTTCCTGATAAGATATCTTGGAAGGTCTGTTATTTTCTCCTGTGTTTGATAAATTACAGAAAAACAGAAATCCAATTTTAGCTATTCTTTTGTTTTTGGAGATTGATTACGTTACATTGTCTTGTGTAATGTATTAATAGAAAGATTTTCTTGGGTCAAAAACGTGTCGAAAATATATATTGGACTTGTATTCAACATTTGTTTATACATTTGATATACGTATTCAAGTGTATATCATGTTATTTTATGCTTTTGTTTATATTGTCAGGCTTAGAGAAAGTAATATCTATTATTATATTTTCTTTCAAAGGTTATTTAAATAATTAAAAAAGTCGATAGCTTAGAGACTCGATAATACTGGCACATGTTGGTTAACACAAAGCTGACACCGAATTTATTCTTTTAATTTGTAGTGCTGGGCAAACAATTTGTTCGATCGTCTATACTGAGAACTAAACAAATGGATTGGGTAAATTGAACCACTAACAAGAAACCCCAGACGACACCTCGTATGTCCAGGTGATTTATACTCTTTACTCTTTTATCTGCAAAAACACACATTGTTGTTTCCACTAACGAGTGCTTAGCGAAACTTAAGGTGTGATTTCATCTAAATGTACCATAGAAATAATTTTTTAAGAATGCGAGCAAGTTTTCTGATCATTTATTTTCAGTACACTTCTTACAGTTCAATAAATACTATTAATATTCAAGTATAAAATGACTTCAAGTACAAAGTGTCTTCAAGTACAAAGTGTCTTCAAGTACAAAATGTCTTCAAGTACATAATGTCTTCAAGTACAAAGTGTCTTCAAGTACAAAATATCTTCAAGTAAAAAAAGTATAACGTAAATATGGCATTCCTTAAAACCAACTGAACGATTCACTTAAAATGAATCACTTGAACTATTTTATTTTTTTCATTTTGTTTTAAAATCTGGATGATATTTTTATGTTTACTTTTAACTGGTTTATTACTCTAGCTCGTGTCTCGAAACATGGTAATTTGATAGTAGTAAATATTTTTATAAACTTAATGATAAATTATTGCAGTTTATTGATGGTCACTTTCTGATTAATCGAGATTGACGTAGCAAAGTTCATATGAAGTGATATAGTTTAAAGACTATTAATGTTCTACTTTGCCAAGGATATTGTGGATAGGTGCATTTTTACTCTCTATTCACTTCAAATGTATAAACTGACAGAAAGATTCGTATAATTTGTTATTTCATTATTAACAGATGTGATATTTTAATCACTGTTTAGAATAAATAGAATCAATATTTTTACATGACAATCACGTCTAGGTACTATCTACATTATTTGCAAGACAACCAGACGTGTCGGCTATGCTGTTAAGTGGCATCCTCAGTTGTATCGCTGAGACTGATACCTCAGATACCGCTTCTCAGCGATACCAATGAGGATGCCAAATCACAGAGTGGGTGAAACGTCTAGTTATCTTGCAAATAATGTAGATAGTACCTTGACACAGTTGTCACTGGAAAATACAGATTCAAGCTATGGCATCGGCCACTTAAGCCTTAGTTATAACACAATCTGGGATCTTTAATCATGATGATTTAGAACTAAATCATCATTGTACTACATAACATTCATATTTTACAATTAATTAATCTTCCTTAAAATATTTTATGAATAAAATATTGTAATAAAATGTACGTAAAAACTTATTATTTAAAAGTTCCATCACCTTGGGTACAGAATTATTTTGTTGTTCCATACCAATCCTTTCTATGCTTTCCACATCGGTTTTGAACTTTTTACTTAATCTTCAGATCGAATTAAGAATTCACTTATACAATAAAAATAACACTAAACACATATAAAAAACACCACCTAATATAGCCCTTACTACCTGTGTACTATTTTAATTAGTTTAAACTGTATTGGAATATTTGTTGTTGGTACTGATTTTGTTTTGATTGGTTATATTTCTCCTTTTCCACTTTTTTATTACTTGAACATATTTACTAATTTTATCGTTTTCATTTTATGAGAAATCAATGCTTCTATTAATAAAGTGCTGTTAAAATTATAAATGCAATTCTTAACCATTTACAGTGTGTATAGATAGAGAAATGCCTCGTGCCTTTATTTATTTATTATTTATATATGGAAGCCATTGTGGAGATCTGGTGGCCGACCATTAAAGATGTCAAGCCCGGTCAGAAATCTCTCTATAAATAGGGCAGAATGGAATCAGACCTGATCTGAAGTGATCAAAAGTAACTTTTTGTACCGTACTGGTTCTTGCCAAACAATAATTATTTGCAGTTCTGCTACCTGGCAGTGTGGTTTCCAAAATAGGTGGGATACACGAGGCTGTAACAGAAAGAATAAGAAAGGCAAAAGGGCCTTTTGCATAACTTGGACCAATATGGAGATCTCAGGAACTAAGAAGAAAAATTAGAGCAATGTCAAATATGTGCTGCTGTATGACTGAAAAAGAGAAGGCAATAACTGGGGAGAAATCAAGCAAATGGCTCAGAATCGTCTCAGGTGGAAGTCTTTTGTTACGGCCATATGTCCCCTGAGACATTAAAGGAAATAAGTCAAGTAAGTCAAATCCTGGAGTGCATTGAATGATGTTACAAAACTGTATAAGTCTGTCCATAAAAACCTTAATATTGTGTATTTCCTGTTTATCTATTGTAATTATACAAGTTTTAGGCCCTAAGTGTAAAATGTTATTAAACTATTGAACTAATTTTGGTTTTAATAAAATAAAATTAAATTTAATTTAATTTAATAACATAGGTACATTTGTCTATATTAGGCGTTTTCATCGCAAGTGGAATTGAGAGCCAGTTTTTCGAGCGTGAGGTCTTTTTACCTGAGTTTGAGGCAACGCAGATTCGAATTCTTGCCTTGACTCTTGCTTTTTATCACTAATATTTACATTTTACTATACTGGTTCTTCTCCTTACTCTGTCAGGTAATCCACGCAAATATCAATAGTCTGTGGGAAACGGGTAAAATAAAGTTAAATAAGAGATCGGCATCTGCTTAGTAAAAAAATTATAAAAAAGGAAGAGAACAAAAAGAGGAAAAGACGATACTCCATGTATTTTACTCCATGTATAACACAGATTCATCGATCTCCTTGTGTACTTTGATTGTTGACCCAACAAAGTGATCCATTATCCATTCTCTTTCGATCGGCTTAACGCTCTGATGCAGGCGTTTGTTATTTGTACAGTTGTTTTATTATGTTCAAACTTTTTTTTAACTGCAGTGTTGTTTATTTATTTTTTTGTACTATGAGAAAAATATTCTACATAAGATAACTATTAACATATATCAACTTCATGTAGTCAAAATATATAATGTATTTACTGTAAAAATGTTGATATATGTTGATCGCCTGTTTGTCAACATGTATGTATACAAAGTGGCTTGCAATACATTTTGTTTATTTAAAAGTTCAGAACTCCATCAACTTTCACCTTAATCATCAAAACTTACTTTTTTAATACGCATTGATTACTAAACACTTTACGTCCGTCAGATTGTATTAAGTAATTTGAAGTTCCTCTATTTCATGTAATAATCTTAGCCAGTATAAATATCTCAAACCAATTAGCCACGTTATACTCTATGAATATACAACTTCATAGAAAACAATCATATTTTTTGTTTCATAAAGTTTCTCTTTGTAAATATCGTATTTAAAACTATCTATAAAATGAATATGCAGTTTTAGACATATGATTGAACTTATTTAAAAATTGTAGCTATTCAAAACGTTTAGATTAAAACTTCTAAAATATGTCCTTCTTTATACAATTAAAAGGCTGTTCAGATCGTTTATTAGTATATTTGGCAATGCAATTATTATATTTATTTAAATTTACCAATATAAACTGTTTTAAATTATAAATGGATGAATATTAAATACATTAGATTTCATTAAGAAAAGAAAATACCAGTTTCAATGAAAATTTTTATCAACATAAATCATATTTTTTAAAAGTAAAAATGAGACTTCACAACTATCTTGTTCCTGAGCAGTTCAAAATCTTGATACACCTCTATATAATTGTATAATACGATTATTGAAATTACTTATTTTATTTCAGCCCAACCAGTCTCATTTTACTGTTTCCACCTAACTGATATTTTCTAATATTCGCTTTTACCCATTTAAATTATTTTTATATATACTTCAGTTTTTTTTTATGTTAAAGTTAAATGTTTTGGAAAATGATATTGGTTTATTACAGTTAAGCATTTAAAACAGTTTTAATTTTGAAATATGTAATTCGTATTGACATTTTCCAAATGTTTGATATTATTTTAAACCCACCAAGATTTTTCCTTACAAGCAGATACTGCTTTATTAAGTTCTTAAATTGAATTTAAACGTGTTAAACTTCACCAAGTACAAATTATTTCAATACTACTTTAACATGCAGTGAGATATTATAAAATACTAGCTTTACCTGTCATAATATGAAAAACAATTATTAATCTAATATTCAATTTAGTACAGCTAATGTTATGTATAATTTAGTACTACTTTACTCAATATCTTTTTAATTTTACAATGTTAGCCTTCCATAATTTATTAAATTTGTTTTTATTTAACAGCTGGAAATAAAATAATTTAAACAATTTACATAGCTGCATAAGAATACGTGGGAATTTTTGAGGCCTGTGGGACGGAGTCCTGAGGTCGGAGAGGAAAATCCTTTCTTAGTGAGCCTCTAAGGCCAAGATAAACCTATGTAAAACATTTCAGATCAGTTGGGCGTATACTTTTGGAGAAATAGTGATGAGTGGTAAATGGCTTATATACATACAGTTTCTCCCTTGAATTTATAATTGTGTGTTTAATTATTTTTCACTAAATAAATTCTATAGATCGTAATAATAGTCAACAATTATATAATAATATTTACAAACCATAAATACACAGTCTATCTATTAATAAGACATGACATAGTAATCTCCTAAAAAATGTAAAGTCATACGTGCAATTAATTACTTCAAGATTAGTTTTGAGTTGTAATAAGTATTGATATATTATTTTTAATTATGAATAACGTAGTGATTAGACTCAAGCAGGAAGTGATTTCAGATTAGAAGGGCTTAATTTTACTCAAATAAGGAAAGTTACCAAATGTTCGGTAAAAATGAAAAGTAAGATTTAATATATGGGAGAGTTACTATTAAATAATAATAATATATTACATGTTTAGTATATTATTCTCTCTCTCTCTCTCTCTCTCTCTCTCTCTCTCTCTCTCTCTCTCTCTCTCTCTCTCTCTCTCTCTCTGTCTCTCTCTCTCTCTCTCTCTCTCTCTCTCTCTCTCTCTCTCTCTCTCTCTCTCTCTCTCTCTCTCTCTCTCTCTCTCTCTCTCTCTCTCTCTCTCTCTCTCTCTCTCTCTCTCTCTCTCTCTCTCTCTCTCTCTCTCTCTTCTCTCTCTCTCTCTCTCTCTCTCTCTCTCTCTCTCTCTCTCTCTCTCTCTCTCTCTCTCTCTCTCTCTCTCTCTCTCTCTCTCTCTCTCTCTCTCTCTCTCTCTCTCTCTCTCTCTCTCTCTCTCTCTCTCTCTCTCTCTCTCTCTCTCTCTCTCTCTCTCTCTCTCTCTCTCTCTCTCTCTCTCTCTCTCTCTCTCTCTCTCTCTCTCTCTCTCTCTCTCTCTCTCTCTCTCTCTCTCTCTCTCTCTCTCTCTCTCTCTCTCTCTCTCTCTCTCTCTCTCTCTCTCTCTCTCTCTCTCTCTCTCTCTCTCTCTCTCTCTCTCTCTCTCTCTCTCTCTCTCTCTCTCTCTCTCTCTCTCTCTCTCTCTCTCTCTCTCTCTCTCTCTCTCTCTCTCTCTCTCTCTCTCTCTCTCTCTCTCTCTCTCTCTCTCTCTCTCTCTCTCTCTCTCTCTCTCTCTCTCTCTCTCTCTCTCTCTCTCTCTCTCTCTCTCTCTCTCTCTCTCTCTCTCTCTCTCTCTCTCTCTCTCTCTCTCTCTCTCTCTCTCTCTCTCTCTCTCTCTCTCTCTCTCTCTCTCTCTCTCTCTCTCTCTCTCTCTCTCTCTCTCTCTCTCTCTCTCTCTCTCTCTCTCTCTCTCTCTCTCTCTCTCTCTCTCTCTCTCTCTCTCTCTCTCTCTCTCTCTCTCTCTCTCTCTCTCTCTCTCTCTCTCTCTCTCTCTCTCTCTCTCTCTCTCTCTCTCTCTCTCTCTCTCTCTCTCTCTCTCTCTCTCTCTCTCTCTCTCTCTCTCTCTCTCTCTCTCTCTCTCTCTCTCTCTCTCTCTCTCTCTCTCTCTCTCTCTCTCTCTCTCTCTCTCTCTCTCTCTCTCTCTCTCTCTCTCTCTCTCTCTCTCTCTCTCTCTCTCTCTCTCTCTCTCTCTCTCTCTCTCTCTCTCTCTCTCTCTCTCTCTCTCTCTCTCTCTCTCTCTCTCTCTCTCTCTCTCTCTCTCTCTCTCTCTCTCTCTCTCTCTCTCTCTCTCTCTCTCTCTCTCTCTCTCTCTCTCTCTCTCTCTCTCTCTCTCTCTCTCTCTCTCTCTCTCTCTCTCTCTCTCTCGTGTTAACACCCATAAGGTTGTTGTCATTCATTCCTTTAGTTCCTTTAGTTAATAACGCAATACCCACCCGCCCACTCATATACGTACAATGGTATTGACCCACCCACCCATATACGTACAGTGGTATTAACCCACCCACCCATATACATACAGTGGTATTGACCCACCTGCCCTCCCATATACGTACAGTGGTATTGACCCACCCATCCACCCATACACGTACAGTGGTATTGACCTACCCGCCCACCCATATACGTACAGTGGTATTTACCACCCGCCCACCCATACACGTACAGTGGTATTTACCCACCCGCCCACCTTTATACGTACAGTGGTATTAACCCACCCAACCATATACATACAGGGGTATTGACCCACCCGCCCACCCATATAGGTACAATGGTATTGACCCACCCGCCCACCCATATACGTAAAGTGGTATTGACCCACCCGCCCACCCATATACGTACAGTGGTATTAACCCACCCACCCATATACATACAGTGGTATTGACCCACTTGCCCACCCATACACGTACAGTGGTATTGACCCACCTGCCCTCCCATATACGTACAGTGGTATTAACCCACTCGCCCACCCATACACGTACGTACTCTCTCTCTCGTGTTAACACCCATAAGGTTGGCTAACATCAGCACCCCATGACTCCATCAAACTGGTCATGTACTCCAGTCTCGGTCTTCCTCAACAACTTTTCCCTTCTGCACCCCTTTCCATTATGTTTTAACAGGGATTTTAACTAGCTTACAATCTTATTTCACTATAACGTATAGCTGTACAGGGCTGCCATGACGAATAGTATAACAAATTTTGTAACCTTAGGTTTTCCTGACTGCAAATTTAATATAATTGGCCAAAGATGATTAAGAACCAACAGAGGTGACATCAAAGGGGCCAAAGCTCTTCTAAATATCTCTCAGTCTTCCAATGGAAACTCAGTAAAGGGGATTCTATATTATTCTATAAATATAAAACCAAATACTGAAATCACAGTTTCCAAGAACTCTAAAAGATTTGTACCATGAAAAATACCACAAATATACTTACATACTCTAGATATGTATTAAAAATGTACTTTAAAATATTTTCTCTCAAAGAGCTAATATAGGGTAGATAAATAGTATTACGAAACTGGCCAGTTGAGACTTTGTTGCTATTTACCTCCCGAATAAGGGAGCTTAAAACGATCCAAATTGATATATAAAGTAGCTTTTGGACAATGAAAAATTGAAAAATTACACGAGTCAGGTGAGAACGTGGTGAGCACGTGAAGCGTGCATGGGTGTTTCTTATTTTTGGTATAATATAGACACATAATCATTTTATTTTCAAAAAAAATAATAACAGTATATTTACATCCTTTACATACAGCAATGTAAAACGTTCCCCTCATGGGCACATGCCTGTGTGAGTGGGACGTGTCACTACCAGCCAGACGGAAATAAATAAATAGAAACAATACGTTTAAAACTAGTAACAAAACCTTCTAATACTGTACATGGTTTTACGGAGTTTAACACTTTTTTAAACCATTTTGAAAATATCAAGCCTACTTTATCACATCTAGCAATAAAAAGGAAATAAAAGGCTAACAGGTGTGTGAAAACATTTATCTCTTCGAGTACGTTACCAGTTCCATTGTCACAATAGGCTGCCTTACTCCATTACTTAAACGGGTCCAATTGCTTTTCCAATACTTACCAAAGTCGTGCTTTTAGTAATGTTTTTGAAACGGAATTCTTCATATATTTTGAATGGAAACAATTCAATTTAGAATTTTCTTTAGTTAATTCAAACATTTCAATATATACAACAAAAATTCCTAATTGCGTGGGGAGTGTAATATAATTCTATGATTAAATAATTATAATGTAAAATGAATTTTTACAGAGACAGACTGTATATAATGTAATCCTTTTCCTCAGGTTCTATAACATATATGAAAATTAAGTTTTAAGTGCTTGTTTATTATACTTATAAACATGGGGTGTAACTCTTTAACAACCATTATAGGTTTTTTAACTTATAAATAAATCAGCTGAAAATGTCAGGTTTTAAAAACATAAGTTTTTTGTGGAAAATCACGTATTAGAGTATAAATTAATATAAAAAATTATGGTTTATCTATAGAAAAAAATGGAACTAAGGTATATGTTATGAAATCTGAGAAAAAGATACATAAGTTAACATTACGGAGATAGGGTGAAATACTCCCCTTAAGTGAGTCTTTTCGTTGTTTGAATAAACCAACCTATAAGCATTCCATTATTTTTTATCTATATAAGCAATAGTCAGCATTTATTTTGCAGTATTATGAAGTAAATATAAATTCAAAATAAAATATAGTCCCCATTGATAAGCTTAGATAAATAGATGCTATTTATTATGACTCAAACAGTTTTAAAAATTACATTAGAGTTAATTATAGAAGGTATTTTTGAAAAGCAACTAATACGGATAAAACGAAGAAAACAAATCGTTCGAATTACAAGGTGTCTACAGGGGTTTCTCACTGGGCGTCCATTTGGAAGAACACATTCATTTTCATTTGTTTTCTCTGCACTTTACGGAAGGAAAAGAATAGCTTTCACCTTGAGTATCGAATAAAAATGTTTTATTTTTCGTGTCCATACTATGCTGTAGAGGATTTTATTTAATAGTAAAAACTCTGATCTCATATTATCTTTTGTATATCAAAGTATAAAAGTTTTAAACACAATAACAACTATTCTTTAACTAACCTTATTTCAAAAATAATGAAATACATATTTATAAACTATTGGAATAATTTTATAATATCTTTTTATCATATATAAAATTATGTTTGCACCCTTCCAGACTATTATATGAAACTTATTAATCAAAGCTCTGATATGGCTTGCAGCACTTTATTCATTGTCATAAATTAATCAAAATGTGTTAAATAGCTTTATCAAATGTAAATAGATGGAGAACTTAATAAATATGATTTTTAAATTATTTCAAAAATGGAATATTAAAATTAGTAGTTCTCTCCATACTTTATTTTCAGAAAGCGTATTCACTCACCATACAAAGATATTACAAAAACAACTTTTTCAAATCCGTCCAGTTAAGTTTTTACCATGTCCTATATATTAAAACAAATAAGTAATTCAGTTGTATTAAAGAAAATAACTTATCTCACTAGATAATTTCTTAATAGAAACCTGATGGAAAACTGTTAGCTTTAAAATATGAATACAACTTTATAGTTGGATTTTACTGAAAAATTAACTATGAATATATTATTTGCAAAAGTTAAAATGATTTAATTGTAGAATTATCATAACTGGAAATCGACATTAATTAAATAAAATCCTAACTAATTAATTTGTCAGTTTGCGTTTAATAAATGTTCTTTAAAGTTGTCTTCACATTTTTATGCAACTATCGACAATTTTGGGAAAACCTATTTAATTGCATTAATTAGGAGAAAGTGCTGTCTAATACTTCATACATTTACATCAAACTTAGTTATATTTCGTTAACACATTGAAATGAAAATAGTGTTTAATTATTTCGTTAGTCCTCTAGACGCTGTTAGCAAAAAGAATATACCTGTACCCACCTATAACCAATATACGTACCCTGATATTGACTCACCCACCCACTGATTGACGTACAATGTTATTAATCCACGTATGGTGTTAGTAACGAACCCACAACCAATAGACTGATGTATTATTGATTCAATCACCAACCTGTAACTTACGTAGCTAAGTGTTAGAGAGGACTTCACCGTACTAACGTCAACCCTAAATAAATGTTGTATTTCGTTCTTGTTTAGTTTCAAATTACCTAACAGCAATATATACTTTATATTTTAACAGTATATAATAAAAATATATTGCCTGATTTAGACAAATATTCTATAAATAGTCTGGTCCTTTTCCGTTAATTCACTACTACTAATTTTTCTGTTACTTCAATACCAACTATTTTTTTATTGCAATTACGGTTAAGTTAGGTCATGTTAGGTTGGGTTAGGCTGCTACTAAAGTTGATCACAAACTGATAAATCTAATGAGTGACTTACCGCTGAATGCGCTCTCCGAGTGTAAGTTCTCTTGGAATGCGATAAGAAAAGGCCAGTGATATCGGATCCCTAGTCAATAAGGAATACGACAGTGAACGTAAAAATGAATGGGAAACAGTTTTTAGAGGAATATAATATTTATTAAACAATAGGAATTAACGGAAAAGATACAATAGTTCTTTAAGCATATACCTCTTTGTATCCGAAAATAATTTTATTTTCTAAAAGAAGGATTGTCTCTTTCTTAAGTAATACCAACTGAGTAAACTAATGGACATTAATGGTCCCAGCAAGCATACGATCAACTAAAACATTGTCCAGGTGATTTACCTTTCTATGTTTCCAGATAAAATTAACATTTTATAGAGATTCTCACCAATACGTATCCCAACTAACAGATCTTTTACTTATAAATATGTTCAGGAGTTAAACAATATTTCAGTTTTCTGAGTGCAATTATCTTATATCTTTAGAATACATTGTTAATTTTTTAAATATTTATTACATTCAATTACAACATACCCAATCATTTTCTATATGTTATCACTAAATGTAGACCACGTTCACTGTTGCTAATTATTGTTAATAGTTTGCAAATTAGTACATATTTATCTTATTTTAAAACTATAAGAAATGTGTTTTAATGAAAAAAAATTAAGGTTCGAGAAAAAGGATATACTAACATAAATATAGTTAAAATTCACTTTGGATTTACGTAAAAAGCTCATAAAAGCTTTGAATACTAGTTTCATCTATAATTAACTGTAGTCTCAAATCGTAATTCCTGGTAGTATGTAAAATTATAAGCTTATAATTAAAGCAATGTAAACTGTTTGAATTGAGTCGTCCGGTGCTCTAAATGAAACTATTACAGTCCCTTAACTTTGCTGCTGTAAATAAAGAGTTAATATCTTGGTTAGGATTATTTTCATTTGTGTTACTGTAATATTAATAGACGAAATAATATTTTTTTTATTTTGAAACTCAATGAAAAATAGACACTTTAGTTATATAAACAGCATAGCACTTTTGGTATTTAAACTAAAAAACAGTATACAAAAGTTTGTATAGCTACAATATTATATTTCAAATAAAAACTTGTTCATCTAAATTGAAATATTCAAATTAAAACAAATGACAAGCAATATTTCTTAAAATAACTACTTTTTTAAAACCATTAATTAAGACAACGAAAAATGTCAGCTTCACTAAACATTGCTTTCACTAGACTCCCTCCATATTGGATTGTGCAAATACAAAGCCTAAGTACAGTACCTTTAACATTTTAAGATTCTTAATATATCTAAAGCTTACAGCCTTGTTAAAATCATCAAATGACTATCCTCCATAGCAATCACAATTTTGTATTGCTTGGTTTTTTTATTTTTTCTAACACCTACAGTAATTGTGGCCAAATTTCAAGGTACTTTCCACATTGCATAGCTAAAATAAGTACCAATCAACCTGCATTCAGAGAAACGTTACCGTGGTCACGTACACCTAAATATTCACCCACCTGCCCGCCCATACACGTACAATGGTGTTGACCCACCCGCCCACCCATACACGTACAATGGTGTTCGTGAAATCCTATCCTCTTGTGAATAGACCATTCATTTGATACCAAACTCGACCTAGGCTTACGTTGAGAATTTTCTTTTAACTCATGGGCCGTAACCTTAAAAGGTGAAATAAAAAGTACTTACAGGTGAAAAAAACGTTTTACTATACAGTGGTATTGAACCACCCATACACGTACACTGGTATTGACCCACCCGCCTACCCGTAAACGTACAGTGGTATATTTTGTTCTTTACGGAGCAATTGTTTCTTCAAAATCCAGGTTAATTTCCCTTTACACATAGGACTTTATGACCCACTAACCCACTACTCATACACGAGGCTGGACAACTCAACTATCCACCCTACACACACGAAGCTTGACAACCCATCCACCCAACCAATACAATATGATTAATGGCCTACCCACCTTCCTTTACACATAAGGTTTTACAACACCTACTCACCTTTAGCAAACGAAGCTTGACAACCCACTAAACCACCCTATACACTACGTTTGAGAACCCAACAACCCATCCTTTATACACTAATTTTGATAGCCCGCCAAACCACCCTTTACAAATTAGTAATGATAATCTGCCAACCGACACTTTACTCACTAGGTTAGATAATCCTTTACTCACTAAGCTTGATAACCCAACAACCCACCCTTTACACACTAAGAATGATAAACCACCAACTCATCCTTTACTCACTAAGTTTGATAACCCAACAACCCACTCTTTACACACTAAGAATGATAAACCACCAACATATAATTTACTAACTAAGCATGATAACTCACCCTTTACACACTAGAATTGATAAACCACCAACTCATCCTTTACTCACTAAGTTTAATAACCCAACAACCCACCCTTTACACACTAAGAATGATAAACCACCAACATATAATTTACTAACTAAGCATGATAACTCACCCTTTACACACTAGAATTGATAAACCACCAACTCATCCTTTACTCACTAAGTTTGATAACACAACAACCCACCCTTTACACACTAAGAATGATAAACCACCAACATATAATTTACTAACTAAGCATGATAACTCACCCTTTACACACTAGAATTGATAAACCACCAACTCATCCTTTACTCACTAAGTTTGATAACCCAACAACCCACCCTTTACACACTAAGAATGATAAACCACCAACATATAATTTACTAACTAAGCATGATAACTCACCCTTTACACACTAGGATTGATAAACCACCAACTCATCCTTTACTCACTAAGTTTAATAACCCAACAACCCACCCTTTACACACTAAGAATGATAAACCACCAACATATAATTTACTAACTAAGCATGATAACTCACCCTTTACACACTAGAATTGATAAACCACCAACTCATCCTTTACTCACTAAGTTTGATAACACAACAACCCACCCTTTACACACTAAGAATGATAAACCACCAACATATAATTTACTAACTAAGCATGATAACTCACCCTTTACACACTAGAATTGATAAACCACCAACTCATCCTTTACTCACTAAGTTTGATAACCCAACAACCCACCCTTTACACACTAAGAATGATAAACCACCAACATTTAATTTACTAACTAAGCATGATAACTCACCCTTTACACACTAGGATTGATAAACCACCAACTCATCCTTTACTCACTAAGTTTAATAACCCAAAAACCCACCCTTTTCACACTAAGAATGATAAACCACCAACATATAATTTACTAACTAAGCATGATAACTCACCCTTTACACACTAGAATTGATAAACCACCAACTCATCCTTTACTCACTATGCTTGATAACCCAACAACCAACCCTTTTAATCCTTTAGCCGGTGGTCTTTACCAGAGTGTTCATAGATTATTGCAAGGTAATGGAGTCAAGCAACATTGGGTGTGCCAGTTCCATTGATGGGTGACCGCTAAAATAATATACTATTCTTCACGCAGCCCACCTGCCCGGAAAAACGTTTGTACAACAGAACTACGCAGCTTCCCCGTAATAATACGGTTTGTGTGCAAGTAAAATACGTATTTTAGTTAGACTTTCTATAGTTGTCGTTTTATCGAAGAAAAGATGACGTGAGAAAAGTGTTACAATTATTGTCACAGTAGAAATTCATGTGAGTAAGTGAACGTATTTTCACATAGGGGGATTTTACATGAGATTGATATTAAACAAAATCAGTGAAAGCTCTCGGTTTACCCATTATTTTGGTCATTACCACACGTATTTAGGGTCTCAACAGTAATGAGCATCATAGTGTTTTGCTATTGGCTAAGCAGGGTAAAATTATTGGCACACACTATTCATTGGCATTTACTTTTTAAAAATATTGCTGTGAATAAACAAATCCATCTAAAATACAAAAAATAGACTGACGTTTTCATTGGTCTATGCCTTACCACTTGGCATCTGTTTCTATGAAGTGAAACCTTCTGTTTTGGCTGTTAACTTGATTTTAACTTGATTTCTTAGCAAATTCATGAGTAAATTGAGCTAACTCAGTTTACTCAACCTTTGTAAATACTTTTGTATTGGGAATGTTATGTATGGAATCATTAAGTACTATTGTTCACATATCTTAAAGATTTCGTGTCTTTACCTGCAAATTGTGAGTTAAAGAAGGGTGTCAACAAATAATTCTGATATGTATTCATTTATTGGTACCTAACTCTCAGTGCTCGCAAAATTGGCATGCTCATAGCTGGATCTTTTGATGTAATTCCAGTAAGTAATACCTAACATTGGTATTATTGGCATGCCAAGTAAGGTAAGGACAGGTATTATTGGCACCCTCTTTTTAAAATTTTTTTAAATTTAGTAAGCTTAGTATATACACAGGCAGATAGTCTATGTAGGATTACGGATAAGTAACAGCTCAAAGGTAGGAACAAAATGGGTGCCAATAACTAGTTATCTATCTACCAACAGCTGAGTATAGTGTGCCAATAACTACGCACATGTGGTATTTTTTCTTCATATAAATAAAAAAATATATTGTTTGAAAAGAGTTGTTGATTATTATTATTTCCCCATTAAAAACAACTGATTGACTTAAAAAAAATAAATAAAAATAATAGTTTAAATAATATTAAGTGTTCCTGTAAAGTGTAGACGAAATTAATTGACGTCTCTCAAAGTGCCAATAACTGGCGTTTTACCCTAATTGGTTTTCCCCTTACTTTTGTTTTATAAAACTGGTTTCGCATAACTAAATCACAAAACTGTAATAAAAAACATATTTTCTTGTTATTAATTTTAAATTTAAAATAATACATTAGACAATAAAGAAATTACTATAATTATACATTATTTATATTATGTTAAAATTACATTCTTTATGGAAATGCATTATTGTTTATAACCTAGTGACCAAGAACTCTGAAGTCCTTCTATAGTGCATTTGTAGAGGTCAACATAAATGTTTGTAAATTCAATTATTTTATAGATTTGTTAATATCACTTAAATATTCAATAAGTAAATATGGACATTTTATGTAGAAAAATAATCCTAGTGCTACAATATTTACATTAAATGTTTTATATATTTTCACAACCCTTTTAGCAAACAAAATAAACTATATTTACAGCAGGTATTATAAAATAAAAAAGAAAATAATCATATAATTGAATAAAATTGACTTAAAATGGTATTTTTTTTTCTTGAAAGGAATGAAGTATTGAACGACAACCGTATTATTTCAACACCACTGAAAGTGTATACGTTTGTACTTTTAAAAATATGGTCTTCTATAAAAAATAATGACTTTTAATCTTCAGATTAGTTTCATTGTGTATTAGAAAATGTAGTAATTTCAAATACTAAATACAACCTCACTTTGACTAATTTATGTGTTCAGTGTCTGAAAATTATACAGACTATAATGAACAACCGATAGACGAGTGTTGTACTACATAAACAGTTTTTAGTCCTTTTTGTAATATCATGCAAAACTTCATTGCTATAATATGAATAATAGATCCCTTTCGATAATACCTTCAACAGTGCTCATTTCAAGAATTCAAACTAAACAAAAAATACTGTTGTTAATTTGATCAGTATTTAATATAATAACAACCGTCAAAAACAAATTAGTACTACACTTTATTTTATCACATTTTATAGTAATTATTTTTTAATATTCTCGTTTTAATTTAAAGGCTACGTATTGTTTGGAATACGAATTCAAGAGGATTATTAGTTTGTATTCTACAAATATAAAGAAAGGATGGTTTAGTTATTGTTTGATTTATAATAATTTTAAGGCAACTACCAAAAAATTAAAGAATTATTGAGTCGGCCATTTCTAAGTATCATGTTTTTAATTAATTAAAAGGATTACATTTATTCAATAAAAAACAGTTAAATCACAATTGTCTACACATACTAGACATCAGGCTGTTAAACAGAAATGCTAAAGTGTGTTCTATAGGAAAAACAAACACGCAAAAACTAATGGATATAAATGGAACAGAACAAATGGAATTCCAAGAAGAAACTCCTGAAAACACCTCGTATGTCAGGTGATTTATTTGTTCCCCGTTCCAACTCACACTTACTTTTCGATTTTATTTTCTTGTTGCTGTAATATTTTAAGCAAAATTTATGTTTCGGAAGTCATTAGTAATGTTTGTCTTCTAGATTATTGTCCTTTGTAATACAATCATCTTGTACAATATTTTAATAACAAATTTAAAAAAAAAGAAAACAAACAATAATGTACTAGGATCCATTTGTTAAATCAGACATATATATTTTTATTTTTTTTAGCGACACGGCATATTTTTCTTTGAAAATTCAACGTTTAAGTTTACTTAATATAAAACTCTGGATTAAAAGCCTAGACGACCGTATGGTAAACATATTTTTAAACAACTAGAATTTAAATTTTAACAAAATTTATAAATGGGTGTTTGTAGTAAAATTGCTGTTAAAATAATTGTATCGAGTTTAGTACTGTAGTTTATCATGTGTTAAAGAAATCCAACAACACTGTACTTTATAACTTAAAGTTAAGTCCAATAAAATAGTTACTATGGGAAACCAATATTTATTAGTTAGTTTTGATTTTTCATGTACACCCATAAATTTGGAAAGTGGTGAAATAGGTTTGAATCAAATGTAAATGTAAATGTAAATGAAATTTGAATCAAATGTAAATGTAAATGTAAATGAAATTTGAATCAAATGTAGCTAATTAAACTTAAAGGTAAATATAAAAGTGAATCTTTCTTTATTATGTGGAGTTAGGCCTAAGATACCCTTTTTAACGTCCTGTGGTAAATCAGCTTAAGGGTGTTCTCCGGGCGTCCAGTTTAGCGCTCTAAGAAATTCTGTTTTACATTTTATCGTAACTGTCACTAAGAGTAGTAAAGATCCTGACTCACTAACGAACAAACAATGTATTCCCCTCCCCTTCAACTCCTCATTGCCCCTACCTGCCTCGCCCCGTAATCTGACAGATTGGCATAGCTCCCACAGTAATAGTAACCTCTAGCAATAAATTTTATATATTATTATTAATCTACTTCTTTATATAAAGATTACTGTACAAATTTCAACCTAAGAAATTAACAAATATTAACAAAGACTTAATCCCTTCTGTTATGTATAAAAAACGTAGTTGAAAAAAATGTATTTGTATATTGAGCAGTTTTATCTTTCAGTTAATTTAAAATCAGCTAAATTCACCATTTCATTAGGCTGCGATCTCTAATCTAGTGGTTAAAAACAGTTTTGTTTTATTTTTCTTGTCTCAAGGATTTTTATTATAAAATTTGTAAGGTACGTTTTTGTTTACGTTCGTTATCGTATAAATATTTCGCACGTTTGCCAGCTAGGATAGTTGCAGTGGGCTGGGTATAATTCCAGGGGTCGGAGTTAAGGAATGGAGTCGAGGCGAACGGTTCAGTACGTTTGGTCTCAAAAGATCATTCACGTAGCACAAGACCACAACTCATCATTACCTCTCGCCTCGGGGTAGGTTGGGACAGTGTGCGGAGGATATATGATGCTGGAAACGCCGATATTATCCTAATGTCCTAAAACCCCCAAGTACCGCCTTTCACGGCAGTCCAAAAAAAAAAAAAAGGTGCCTACGGAACCCACCTACACCTGGGCTGTCCCGCCTTTCACGGCAGTTCAAAGCCAAAAAGGGAACCTACGTAACCTACCTACGCTCGGGCTGTCCCGCCTTTCACGGCAGTTCAAAGCCAAAAGGGAACCTACGTAACCTACCTACGCTTGGGCTGTCCCGCCTTTCACGGCAGTTCAAAGCCAAAAGGGACCTACGTAACCTACCTACGATGGGGCTGTCCCGCCTTTCACGGCAGTTCAAAGCCAAAAAGGGACCCTACGTAACCTACCTACGCTCGGGCTGTCCCGCCTTTCACGGCAGTTCAAAGCCAAAAAGGGAACCTACGTAACCTATCTACGCTTGGGCTGTCCCGCCTTTCACGGCAGTTCAAAGCCAAAAGGGGACCTACGTAACCTACCTACGCTTGGGCCGTCCCGCCTTTCACGGCAGTTCAAAGCCAAAAGGGGACCTACGTAACCTACCTACGCTTGGGCTGTCCCGCCTTTCACGGCAGTTCAAAGCCAAAAGGGAACCTACGTAACCTACCTACGCTTGGGCTGTCCCGCCTTTCACGGCAGTTCAAAGCCAAAAGGGAACCTACGTAACCTACCTACGCTTGGGCTGTCCCGCCTTTCACGGAAGTTCAAAGCCAAAAGGGAACCTACGTAACCTACCTACGCTTGGGCCGTCCCGCCTTTCACGGCAGTTCAAAGCCAAAAGGGGACCTACGTAACCTACCTACGCTTGGGCCGTCCCGCCTTTCACGGCAGTTCAAAGCCAAAAGGGGACCTACGTAACCTACCTACGCTTGGGCCGTCCCGCCTTTCACGGCAGTTCAAAGCCAAAAGGGGACCTACGTAACCTACCTACGCTTGGGCCGTCCCGCCTTTCACGGCAGTTCAAAGCCAAAAGGGGACCTACGTAACCTACCTACGCTTGGACCGTCCCGCCTTTCACGGCAGTTCAAAGCCAAAAGGGGACCTACGTAACCTACCTACGCTTGGGCCGTCCCGCCTTTCACGGCAGTTCAAAGCCAAAAGGGAACCTACGTAACCTACCTACGCTTGGGCTGTCCCGCCTTTCACGGCAGTTCAAAGCCAAAAGGGAACCTACGTATCCTACCTACGCTTGGGCCGTCCCGCCTTTCACGGCAGTTCAAAGCCAAAAGGGGACCTACGTAATACAAATCGAAAAATACTCGGGCCACTCACCTCGTGAATGAAATGATTCAAAATAAAAATAAACTTCTACTTGCAGAATGTAACAAACAAAACTAATGATAACGATAGATGGGTCAGGACCGCTTTTCACAGCAGTAACTACTTAACCCCAATTAACTCGTCTCTGATAACTTAAACTTCTCCTCTCACATGCAAGTATTAAAACAAGCTACTATATGAGTGGCTTCAACAAGCTAATGCACAAAGCTAGCAGAAGTGGCAAGCTGTAATATGTCGAGGCAGGCCCACTTACCTCGTCAAACTGGTTTCGCCGCTAACACTCGAGTCGAACTGGCTCTGCGGGTGTGGGCGGCTGGTTTTGTTCTTGCCGGCCTGGCGCCTCCAAGCGGTGTGTAAGTGTAGTAGGCGGCAGACGCGGGAATTTCAAATGCCCTAATTCTCTGTCCACTTGAACTACTCTTCGTAAATTATTCTTTTAAGACAAAAAAAAAACTACTCCTCATGTAGCAACCTTACACCCCCCACTTTGATCGGGGTAAAAAAAAAAAAACAAACAAAAAGAATCGGACTTCCTGAAATCCAAACTTCATTCTTCGTAAATGAACTAAAATCTTCTCGCTTGAAGCAAATCATAATTTCTTCTTCTAACATAAAATAACCTCTGTAGTTTAAATAAAATCATAATGTACTTCGTTCTTCTAAAATAAAATCATAATGTACTTCGTTCTTCTAAAATAAAATCAAAATTCTTCGATAGAAATCAAAATCTCCACATCGTTTAGCCATCACTTTGGGGCAGATATTTCGCATTTATCCTCTTCATGACGCCATCTCTCTATTACCTACTCCGGGTTCATCAATCTCAAGCGTTGGTCCGAAAAGAGACTTTGGAGGTCGGAGCTCCCGTCCTAAGTTTATCATGGCCGGCGTAAACTGAGTCGAGTCGTGCACCACCGTATTCATTGCAAACCTGAATCTTGAAAGATTTATATCCCAATCTTGATGATCGTGGTTAACAAACTGAGCTAACATTGTCCCTAAGACCTTGTTATATCGTTCGTCGGGGTTTGACTGAGGGGAATAAGGGTCTGTAAACTGTATCTCTATTCCCCATTCAGCGGCGAGGTCTTGAAAGATTTTTGACGTAAACTGTTTACCGTTGTCTACTACGAGTATTTCTGGCGACCTATATCTCAACAACAGGATCTCCTCGAATTGCGAGGATACTTTGTGGGCCGTTGCCGCACGTAGAGGAGCTAACTCTACCCATTTGCTGAAACAGTCTTGTAGAACTAAGATAAAAGTGTTTCCTTTTCTAGATGTGGGTAACGGTCCGATTAGATCTGCAGTTACGGAATACCATGGACCCTGGGGTCTTCTAAAACGCATTAGCCCTGCCGGTTTGTATTGCTCAATTTTATGTTTCTGGCAAATATCACATGAACGTATATATTGCCGAACATCTCGCCTCCAAGTGGGCCAGTAATATCTCTCAGCCACTCGCTTGGTCGTTTTTCTTAATCCAAAGTGCCCCGCTGTTGCTCTGTCATGCGTTTCTTCTAAAACAGTTTTCCTCATTTGCTCGCTTACGCACGTTTTCCAGTCTAATGTCCGATCAGGCTGCCTGACAGTATTCCGAGGTGGTATATACTTAAGGAGTTTACCCTGCTGAATAGTATATCGGGGATATTTCTCAGGATTGGACGTGACTCTTCTCATCATGTAATCGTACCACGGCATTCGGGCGATCTCCCTCGGGATATTCTTGGAGGAGGTTTCCTTGTGCTTAACTGTCAGGGTTCCAATAGGCATATGTTGTTCCTCATTGGGTCTATTTGCGTCTCCGGCTGGATTCCTAGATAGGGCATCTGCTACCTTATTCAATGATCCCTTTCGGTACTTTATTGAGAAATCATACTGCTGTAGTTCTAGAATCCATCGGGCCAGTCTGCCCGTTGGCTGTTGGATTCTCATTAACCACTGGAGTGACTGGTGGTCCGTGATTGCTATGAACTGGTAACCCTCGATGTATGACCGGAATTTACTTACTACCCATACCAGTAACAGGCATTCTAATTCGGTGACAGTGAATTTTTTCTCGCCGTCCGTAAGGAGTCTACTCGCATACGCAATCACGACTTCTCTTCCCCCTTGAGTTTGGGAAAGCGTCGCACCCAGTCCTACCAGCGAGGCATCGACTTGCACAACAAAGGTCTCCTTAAAGTCCGGACATGACAATATTGGTGCACTCGTGAGAGCTCGTTTCAATTCGTTCACAGCATCCTCTTGTTCCTTAGTCCAACACCATCGGGCCGTCTTTCTTAGAAGCTTAGTCAGTGGTGCCGTTATTGTTGCAAAGTTTGGGATGAAACGTCTATACCACGAAGCCAACCCTAGCAGACTTCGCAAGTTCTTCACTGTTTTGGGTGTTGGAAAATGTAACACGGCGTTCACTTTCTCGGGGTCCGTTGATATACCTTGACCATTGACGATGTGTCCCAGATATTTTAACTGCGTTTGACAAAACTTACACTTTTCGGGGTTTAATTTCAGCCCAGCTTTTCTTAGGCGCTCAAACACTTCTGTCAGAATCGAGAGGTGTTCCTTGAATGATGAAGAAACAATAATTAAGTCATCTAGGTATGCGAAAGCCTTTGGCTCTAACTCAGGACCGATTATTTTATCGAGGAGCCGCTGAAAAGTTGCTCCCGCAGAATGAAGGCCAAACGGCATCCGAGTAAACTGATACAATCCCTTTCCTGGCACTGTAAAGGCTGTGATGGTACGACTTTCCACTGCCAATGGGACTTGCCAGTACCCGTGTTTCAGATCAAGGGTAGTAATGTACTGTGCTTCTTTAAGTTTCTCGAGAATCGAATTTATTTGGGGAAGTGGGTACGCATCCTTTTCCGTACATTGATTCACCTTTCGAAAATCCACGCAGAATCTGTATTCGCCAGAGCTTTTCTTTACTAAAACCACGGGAGAGCTCCATGGGCTGTCCGAAGGTTCGATTATCCCGTTGGCCAGCATAGAGTCCACTTCCTCGTTTATTATCTTCTGCATGGCGGGGTTCCGAGGATAAAATCTTTGCTTGATAGGCTCGTTCACACGTAGTTTTATCACGTGCTCTACTAGTGCAGTGATACCGGGAATTTCATTGAACCGTGCTACCTGCTCTCGTAGCAAGGTACTCAGTTCCTCTTTCTCGTCTCCACTTAGTTCCATTATGGTATTTACAGACATGGGGTCTCTTGCCGCTTCTACAAATTGTTCGTCTGACTTCAAATAATACGTGGTATTCATTTTAATAACCTCGACACCCTCGATCATATCCATACCAAGTATCAAGGAAGACGTTAGCGTGGGCACACATATCATTTTGAATTCATGACACTTCCCATCTATCTGGCCAACGAACTGGACGCCTTTAGTCGCTCGCATTTTCACTCCATTTGCCATTTGAATGACCGTTGATTCCTGCGTTTGTCGTGCCCCATTATTGATTAGCCAACTGAACAAATTGTAATCTACCAAAGATATCATGGCTCCTGTATCAATAAGCGCATACATGACAGTACCCTGATAGGATATCGCCACATAAGGTCTGGTATCCTCACCTTAGGCAACAGCCTCGCAGTTCTTGGTAAACTGGCCTACATATTCAACCCACTTTGCCCACTCTTCGGAGGTCGTTCGTTTGGTCTCATGGATCTCAGGTGACCTCCTCCTCTCTGAGTCCACTTCTCGTTTCCCGCACTGCATGAACAATCTGTCGTTTTGACACTCGGTTTCTTACAAAAATAACATCTTAGTGACTTGGGTAGTCGGCAATTTCGAAATAAGTGACCTCTCCTTTCACAATTCCAGCACACAAAGTCTTCAATTGGATTCGGACCTCCAGTTCTTGTTTTCGACTCCGGAGCTGGACCAGACCGCTGTGTGAATTTCCTCGGTTCCATTTTCTTTTGTCCCATCGGGTCTATACACGATTCTTGCTCATGGCTAACTGGGTGCTGACGATGTCCTTTCCGTGGGTTCTGCGTTGTCTCCAGATCCTCTCGGGCGTTAATGTGGATGGGGTTACGAGCCTTGACGTCGTTCACCGGGGCGGCATCATACATTTTATTTCGTCGATCCCTGCTGTGGAATGCTGTTTCTGGGATCAAAGATTGAGCCGGTGAGGGAGGAGGACGATATAAGTTTGTCTCTCGGGTATACATCTCATAGTGCTCGGCCATATTGACTAACTCATTAATGGTTCGAACATCTCCACGTTTTACGATTAATTTGTATTTGGGATGCATGTTGGCATACAGGCGATCTAATTGTTCTGATGGGGACATTCTGCCTCTTCTTCGCATTAGTGTGCTGAGCGCTACCACAAACGAACGAATGGGCTCGTTCACTCCCTGTGTTCTTCTTTTGATCTCGTCATCTAGGTTCAAATGATACCCAGCAGGTAAGAAGTTCAGTTTAAAGTCGGTTCTGAAGTCTTCGTATGTCATCCAAAACATCTTATTATTCCTATACCAAAGCAGAGCGTTTCTCCTCAGAAGTTCTGGCAGTGCTTTAATAATATCGGGGCCAGACACGTTGTATGATTCCATTAGTTCGTCCAGCCTTTCTAAGAATGATATTGGATCTCTTTCTCCATCGAAACTTAAATTCCATTTCCGAACTACTCCGCATATCTCAGCTGAACCAAAATTACGCTGTAGAGTGTGCGTGTATTGCTGGGGCTGCTCCATAGCCTCATCCTGTCGAATGGTATCTGCTCCACTCCATCCTACTGTACCCGTCATCTGAGAATCGTGTTGTCTTGGCAGATTAGTGGACGCTCGGCAGCCGCTCTTTCTACTGGAACCAGTGCTATGTTCCTGTGTCGTAGATCCAAAGTTCTCGTGACCTACGTTTTCCGTCCTCTCTTTTTGCGTCCGCATCTTCAAAGCTATAAGCTGCCTTCTAACGTCGTCGTCACTCGCCTCGGGATGCATATCTAATATTTCTCGAAAACTTGACTCTAGTCTAGTTTTATCCAAGTATCCTCCCTCGCTAAGGCGCTTCGTTTCTTCTAGATTAGACGTAACCACTCCACCTGTAGCACCTTCCAACAGGTCTGAATTTAGGCGGATAAATTTAACGAATTCTCTTCTCAGCTGATCTAATGTTTTCCCTTCACAATCTAGACGGTACTTAGACATATCAGCTATAAACTGGGCTTTGGGTAACCGATAGACCCATCCTATTAATGGATCTAGTTCGGTAGGTGACGGAATTGAAGGGTCCGTGACAGTTCCTACTGTTGGGGACACTGGGTCGCTGCTCAGCAGGTTTCGTTTGTTGCTCTGATCCTTCTCGTTCAGACACTCCTATCTCGGTTTCCAACGCCTTGCTATCCGTGGTCACGCCAGGTTTATTCCTCTCCCCCTTCTGGGTTGGCATTTCCTTCGCATTCTGGGATCCACCCTTCGGCAATACGTACATTTGACTACAAAAGTAGCTAAGAACTCTCCAGAAACTAATTGGTCTCAGCATCTCGAAATAATAAAGTCAAAACAGACAAAAGCTTTCGCAATCTAAATAGCTTTCTCCTTCGACCAGACCAAAATGATTGTGATCTATGACTCTCGTAGACTCGAATTGGGATGTCACTTATAGTCTCCTTGTTACTCAGTAGCAAACTGATCGTCCTTATTTTTTATGGGAAATAAAATAACTCGTCCTCGTGGTGATGGCAAACACGATGATATAACACTCCACTTCCAAAGATAGTCAAACTCGTCCCTGTTCAGGCGCCATTTGTAAGGTACGTTTTTGTTTACGTTCGTTATCGTATAAATATTTTGCACGTTTGCCAGCTAGGATAGTTGCAGTGGGCTGGGTATAATTCCAGGGGTCGGAGTTAAGGAATGGAGTCGAGGCGAACGGTTCAGTACGTTTGGTCTCAAAAGATCATTCACGTAGCACAAGACCACAACTCATCATTACCTCTCGCCTCGGGGTAGGTTGGGACAGTGTGCGGAGGATATATGATGCTGGAATCGCCGATATTATCCTAATGTCCTAAAACCCCCAAGTACCACCTTTCACGGCAGTCCAAAGAAAAAAAAGGTGCCTACGGAACCCACCTACACCTGGGCTGTCCCGCCTTTCACGGCAGTTCAAAGCCAAAAAGGGAACCTACGTAACCTACCTACGCTCGGGCTGTCCCGCCTTTCACGGCAGTTCAAAGCCAAAAGGGAACCTAAGTAACCTACCTACGCTTGGGCTGTCCCGCCTTTTACGGCAGTTCAAAGCCAAAAGGGACCTACGTAACCTACCTACGCTTGGGCTGTCCCGCCTTTCACGGCAGTTCAAAGCCAAAAAGGGACCTACGTAACCTACCTACGCTCGGGCTGTCCCGCCTTTCACGGCAGTTCAAAGCCAAAAAGGGAACCTACGTAACCTACCTACGCTTGGGCTGTCCCACCTTTCACGGCAGTTCAAAGCCAAAAGGGGACCTACGTAACCTACCTACGCTTGGGCCGTCCCGCCTTTCACGGCAGTTCAAAGCCAAAAGGGGACCTACGTAACCTACCTACGCTTGGGCTGTCCCGCCTTTCACGGCAGTTCAAAGCCAAAAGGGGGCCTACGTAACCTACCTACGCTTGGGCCATCCCGCCTTTCACGGCAGTTCAAAGCCAAAAGGGAACCTACGTAACCTACCTACGCTTGGGCCGTCCCGCCTTTCACGGCAGTTCAAAGCCAAAAGGGGACCTACGTAACCTACCTACGCTTGGGCCGTCCCGCCTTTCACGGCAGTTCAAAGCCAAAAGGGGACCTACGTAACCTACCTACGCTTGGGCCGTCCCGCCTTTCACGGCAGTTCAAAGCCAAAAGGGGACCTACGTAACCTACCTACGCTTGGGCCGTCCCGCCTTTCATGGCAGTTCAAAGCCAAAAGGGGACCTACGTAACCTACCTACACTTGGGCCGTCCCGCCTTTCACGTCAGTTCAAAGCCAAAAGGGAACCTACGTAACCTACCTACGCTTGAGCCGTCCCGCCTTTCACGGCAGTTCAAAGCCAAAAGGGGACCTACGTAACCTACCTACGCTTGGGCCGTCCCGCCTTTCACGGCAGTTCAAAGCCAAAAGGGAACCTACGTAACCTACCTACGCTTGGGCCGTCCCGCCTTTCACGGCAGTTCAAAGCCAAAAGGGAACCTACGTAACCTACCTACGCTTGGGCTGTCCCGCCTTTCACGGCAGTTCAAAGCCAAAAGGGAACCTACGTAACCTACCTACGCTTGGGCCGTCCCGCCTTTCACGGCAGTTCAAAGCCAAAAGGGGACCTACGTAATACAAATCGAAAAATACTCGGGCCACTCGCCTCGTGAATGAAATGATTCAAAATAAAAATAAACTTCTACTTGCAGAATGTAACAAACAAAACTAATGATAACGATAGATGGGTCAGGACCGCTTTTCACAGCAGTAACTACTTAACCCCAATTAACTCGTCTCTGATAACTTAAACTTCTCCTCTCACATGCAAGTATTAAAACAAGCTACTATATGAGTGGCTTCAACAAGCTAATGCACAAAGCTAGCAGAAGTGGCAAGCTGTAATATGTCGAGGCAGGCCCACTTACCTCGTCGAACTGGTTTCGCCGCTAACACTCGAGTCGAACTGGCTCTGCGGGTGTGGGCGGCTGGTTTTGTTCTTGCCGGCCTGGCGCCTCCAAGCGGTGTGTAAGTGTAGTAGGCGGCAGACGCGGGAATTTCAAATGCCCTAATTCTCTGTCCACTTGAACTACTCTTCGTAAATTATTCTTTTAAAACAAAAAAAAAAACTACTCCTCATGTAGCAACCTTACAAATTGGTAAACAAATAACTCACAGAAAACCGATTGCACCACCTTAAAGGATACATGTTCAGTTTAAGAATAATATTATAGTAAATACGATAGGCTTTAAACAAACTGAAAAGGAATTAATTTTTAATTCAACATAAACCAAAATATTCTATTTTAAATGTAATTTTATTTACTAGACCTTCATTAATCTAACAATAATTTCCAATACTTTAATTCGTTAATTTACTTTTTTCCTTAGAGGTAAAACAATACAAAATAAGTGAGTTAAAATGGAAGGGCAACAAGAAACCCCAGAAGGCAACTCGATGTATGGGTGATTTATTCAACTAAAGCCTTAGCTGTATAAACAACTTTCCGATATGCTTGCCAAAGGATGTTTTAGAATCTACTGAATGCCCAGATATAAATAACGATGTTAGTTTTTTTCATTAACATATTTATAGCAGTAACGAAATATATTTTATGTTTTGCATCATTATTTGCATAAAAAATTTAGTTTGACTAATAAAACATATATTTACTGTGTTCATATTGTTATTATTAGTTTTCATTGGCTTGTTATTATAAATTATCTTAAATTTAGACTGTCTTAATAGACTCCATGCTTTCTATCACTAATATTGTTCTGAAAATAAACTAGCTTGTATTTTAGGATGGTGAAATTATTACAAGTTAATTTAATTTCTCTAATCTTGGATAGGTTATTTTGGTACTACCTTTTACGATTGTGCCTTATTAAATAGTTTTTTAATTAGCCTAATACGTGTTGGTACATATACAGTACAAGTAAACTTCACATAACACAAAATTATTACAATATAAGCAAAAAATTCACAAATATATTACAATACAAGTACAAAATTAACAAATATTATGGTGATATTTGTGCATTTTGTATTTTAATATATTTGTGCATTTTGTGCTTATATTGAAATAAATTTATGTTGTGTGACGTTTACTTGTACTGTACCTTATAAAATACATTACTAATCTCAGATGGAATTAAATTAGCTATGTTAGTTTGTTTGATTTCTAACTATCGGTATTTGAAACAGGCCTCAGCTTAAACTGTATATCGACTGATATGCAAGACGGATGTAGGAAACGAAACTTTTTCTGAGATATTAACTGTTCAGTTTTGGCATTAGTGATGGAAAACATACTGCAAAACGATGTTTACCTGCTTGAAAAACAATATACATAAAACTTTGGAAATATACAGCACATATTCAACATATCTCATTTGCAAGTATTTGTTCGTTACTCCAATGTCAAAAATTAACTAACTAATGTTTACCTATACAATGTAAACAAAGTAAACATTTAATTAAACTATTATTCAGTAACTTGGATAATACTAATAGAGATAATTACTAAGGTAGTAATATTTTTGGCCTGTGCTGAAGCACAAACAAGTTCAGATATGTAATAAATGAGACGTTACAAACTATATATAAGTAGCTTAGGTATATAACTACAATAATGGTGTTTAACAAATTAGATAAAAAGTAAAGAACATGGAAGAAATTATGAGAAAAGGTGGGACAAAATCAGGCTTACCTTAAAAGGAGGTCGTGAGATATTTGCAATAGCATTATTTAAAACAGTAAATCACAATATAACATACACACTGGGCGTTCAACATAACTTAACTAATGTATTTTCCAGCAGTAAATGTATTCACATTGATCTTAATAATTTATATATCTTATAACGTACATATTTTAGGAAAATTTAACTCTAGATATTAAGTTATTATAATAAATCTAGATAAACAATAATGTGTTATTGTTTTAATGAATAATGTACATTTTTTAGCTAGATCTATATAAAATAATATATATAATAAGTATAAAACACCATCTGAACTGAAGTTATACAAATATATCTTGAATTTTTTTTTATATATGAATCGTAAATTGACTTTTTTTCTTTAAAACCAGGTTTAAGAAAAGTGTTTAACTCAAACACTGTATCAACATTTTGCCCAGGATTGATTTTCAAGGTTGAAGTAACACTTATATTTAATCAATTGACAGAACCTCTTTCAGTTGTTATACTATAAATACGATAAAACGTAAAATGAATAGTAAACTATTATTATAAAGGGGTACAGGTTTATTAATTGTTAGCAGCATATCGATAAACTATATGACGAAAAAAAGACAAACATATTTGGATGTGGTTGATTTACAGTAGAGTTCATCAAGATATTCCCAAATGGCAATTTTATATAGAGAGGTGTTTTCGAGTCGATCAAATATTAATTAGACTGAAAAATAATATTAAGTAGTGTGATTTCACACACACACTTGTTAGATGATCGTCTGTACTTAAATAAAAATATATGAGAAAACAACACGCATGAAAGTTGGCAATATCAAAATTTAGCTATATTATTTCAGCATCGTTAATAATGCAAAGCTTTATAGACCTGTAAAAATGCCTCTAAAATACCGAATATGTAGTGGATCTGTACTGAAAGTATACGCGCTAAGGTTCTTGTAACTGCATTCGTCAATTTCAATGAAATGCTTATTTTCGCAAGCCAATACACGTAGATGTAAAATTTCAAGATCTATCAGTATATTGACACTACTGTACTATGCAGGATTGGACAAAAGTCTGGAATATATTTATTAATTTCAAAACTATTGAAATAAATGTAATGAAACTTTGCAGTTATGTACATGTTCTTATACCAAACAATTAGATATATTTTACTTGTTTTTCGTATAGCCAGGAGATGGCCAATAAAGGAAGTCTTAAAAATTTTTAATGTAGTCTAACTCGAATTATCCATCATTTTAAATGTCTTTCTTTGTTCAATACAAAATGCAAATCCGAAGTCAAAATTATGAGCCAGTCAGAAAATACAGCGATTAAAATAATTTAATGTCATATCATTAATTTTTCTTAGTTATACGGCTATGTATTTAACAGCTTGAGATCAATGATGAGTATGTTGTTGATTTTTAACAATCGCAATGAGTGAATGCGTTATAAAAATAAATATTTTATTTAACAAAAATAAAAAGAAGAAAGAAAAATTATTAAAATTCTTTTGACAGTACGTTTACACTAATAATATTTAAAATATATTATTATAATAATTTGTTACTTATTTGTTATCAAAATGTTTTTCTTATATTCAGTCAAATAAATTATAGCCGTACGAAGCAATAGATAATAACTATCTTAGCCTTGTTCTTAACCAGCATTATTTAAATGATATTAAATCCTTTAAGAGGCTATATTTTACGACTGGGTCATCCTTATAACCTCAGGTTTGCACTATTGTGTTTTACAACAGCAAAAAATTACCTTAAAAATTACGTGTAACTCGAGTTAGGCTTTTATTTTAATTGTTAAGGCTTCCTTCATGGGCTATTCCTTGGATATGCAAAAAACAGGTGTAATATCCCTAAATGTTTGGTATAGGGACACGTAGATAACTACAAGGTTTTATTATATTTCTTTCAATAGTTTTAAAATTAATAAATACATTCCAGACTCTTGCCCAACCCTAACATTAAATTCTATAAGTCGCTGTATTTTCTGATTGGGTTATCCTTTTCACCTCATGTTTGCAATTTTGTATTTTACTAACAGAGATCTTTAAAATGAGGTACAATTCAAGGTAGGTTTACATTTAACATTTCTAAGACTTCCTTCATGGGCATACACAAAACCTAGTAAAATATGTCTAAATATTTGGTATAACAACATGTACATAAACTACAAAGTTTCATTAATTTTCTTTCAATAGTTTTAAAATTAATAAATATATTCCAGACTTTTCCTAAACCTATATAATAAATCAATGTTTATTTATTGAACTAAAATAAATCTATTTGTAGGTCAAATAGATAGTTTTACATGTTATTACATTTATAAATTCTTTAATTTTACAACTACAAGAGGTTCTTAAGGTATCAAGAATAAAGAATCGTCGTTCAGCTACCGAGTTTATTGACAAAATTAGAATATATTATAATCAGACAGTAAATATACGTATGGTCACCTTAATATAAATTACTAAACCTAACGATCGCTAAAACCCTGCTGTTACATTATATGCTAATGAGTAAAATACCTAAAATTGTAGCCAATTTTTAGCCACTCAAAAACTTTTTGTAACCCTTCATATCAACCGTTGTTGACGAGATAGGTAATATAATATTATTAATCTCAGTTGTTTTTTGAGATGAATAAAGATATTATTATTATATTATTATTATTATTATTAAAAACGTGTTCACCTGTATAAAATAATTCTTTTAAAATTTTAGTAAGTAAACAACTTAGGATTGTATATATCTATTATATGATATAGTATACGATACGTTAAGGTAAATGTATCGATATTTTCTTTCTCAGAACGTACCTACGCTTGTTACCGGAATGTGAGTCAGTATATTTACATTACCATTTAAATTCATGTTAAAATAACATAAATAATTTTGTTCAAATAATGTGAAACTAATTAATTTTAACCAACATAACTGCACATATTTATTAAAAATTCTTGGAATTCGCTCTTATTATTTTCCATATTTTGTTTCACTCACAATAAAAATAATTTGTTTAAAATCCACCCAATGCTGGGTCATTGTTGTACTTTCAGAGTAACGTTTTACTCGTTACTTGCTTCTGACGATTTTAAGTAGAATTTATTTATTTATTTTGGCAGAAAATATAAATGTAATGGTTTAAACATTACATTAAAAATATTTGAAAGAGACAATGTGCCTGTTTACGTTAGAAAGTTCACATACCAAGGTCTTACATAACATTCTGGATAACAGTGAATGGTATAAATGCTGTTCTTTTAATTACTGAAATAATATAAATTTCCGGAAAATGTAATGTCAAAAACATTATACCACACTACTAGAATATAAAAAAGTAAATCATAATAAAACTTTGGAATTGGAAGAAACATTGGATATTCTAATTTAAAATTTTAAAGAAATATAAGAAGAAAACAAATAAAATAAATAGATAATTACATATCGTTATCATATTTGATTCCTTCATATACTATTCAAGGTAATAAATTCTTCTTATATGCGAGTTTAGATATAGGCTAAGTTAGTAAGTACACCTGAAGACGGCAGGAGTTTGTTATACATGTCGAAATGTTGTGTTTGTTTCCTAAACACTCAAAGCATTGGAAATCTCCAAATATTATCTACAAATCATATTGCTATAATTATAATGTTCCTTACATTTAAAAAGTGTTAGTTATAAAGTACGAAAAAAAACTCGTTAAAACTAACTTCTAAGCTTAGAATGAATTGTCATGCTAAAAAGATACTTTTAGAATATTTAGATATAGTAAAGTGAGGCGTAAAGTGGTAATTTGGCCAGTTTTTAATTTGATTTCAATCGAAATGTCTTTATTATTACGTATTGGTTTTAATGCAATTTTAAACTTTAAAATGATTGAAAATCAAACTCAGTTAGTTTTTCCTGTAAATGAATAGTTAAATTTTTCCTACACACGACATTTACAATATTTCCTACTGCTAAAGACAAAGAGAGTTCTGGATGGTAATTTTAAAAGTTCTTATCTTCCTTCATGTAGCGAACAAGTCTGTCAAATATGTAATTTTTTAAGTACCTGTTTTTCTTCTGTGGATTACAGTTATCCAGAATCACCTAGTTCTTAGTTTTAAGTTTAGTTCTAAAAATGGCAACAGTAGCTAAGGGTAGAAATTCCTGAGGTGATGGCAATTAACTAATGGTTTGTCAATATTACTTATGATGCATTATTTGCTTAGTTTTCATTTAGAATTTTGTTTTTCATATTAATTCTACAAAAAGATTATCTTATCTAATCCAAATGGAAAGCACTGTGTCAGGACAGTAATTTAATAGAATTATTTTTTAACTTTTCCTCTTCCCTTCTTTTCTTTGAGCTATTTTAAGGGGATATTAAATAAAATGTTTGCCTTTTAGATTAAATGTTACTAGAATACATTTCTAAACGGAGAATGCGTAACTATCAGGTGTAATTGGAGTTTTTTAGACTTCTAATAGTTCGTATCTTTAGAAAAGTTACCTTGCATAGGGCGAGCAGAAGTACAACTAAAAATAAAAATAGTAGAGATATTTAAATATATTTTAGATATTCTACATTATGTTAAAAATTAAAAAAATTATAACGCTGATTATTTTGATATAAGATTTAAATATAAGAGCAAATATGTTTAAACCATGCTCAAATTGAAAATAAATCACAAGTTTCCTGTTTTTGATAGAAGTTCAACATTTGTTTTGAATAATAAATATAGTTTGTTGTTGTTACAACATGTCTTTACTTGCAGCCAAATAAAATCGTGTTTATACATTCGACTACTATAAAGATATTTTAAATAACTTTCATTGTGAATCCTCTGATATGAGGAAGGAAATAATTGTTTACCGAATTTGATCATAATCTATTCAGTTTTTTACAAATATTGCAATAAAATCGTGTTATTTAAAATGTAATAAATGTCCCTCATGATAAATACAATACAATAGATAAATAATATCTAAAACTAAAATACTTAAATCCGAAAATAACCTCAAAATGTTGTTTGTCATTGAATAACGGATTGGTTTCAATGTAATCAGCTGGCTTATTGTTTATGGAATGTGGGACACCAATCTACAGCCATAACTAAGTTACTATTGTTTCATAATCTTACTAATTATGCAACATAGTTGGTAACTAACTAACAATATCTACACCATTTAGAATTTGAAATAATGACAATGATATAGAATATTTGTAAGTATACTGATATTACATCAAAATCATTTCTTATTCCAAAACCACCAACATTTGATGTAAGATTAAGTTCTGAAGCTGAATTATAAACATAGTTTATTCTAAATTCCAGCTTTGCTATCAAGTTTACTTTTTAGTTAACCTGCTTCAGTTTACTTTAATCTAACCAATTTTAAATATTTTTCTTCGATTTATGACGTTGGAAACCTTACGCGTGTTGTCGTAATGACTCACCCAATCACAGATACACATACAATGGAATTTACTTACGTAATCACCCATTAAATTCAGTGGTATAGACTCACTACATGGTCAAGATACCAGTTTTCTGCTCGTTTAAAACCACCCTCTAAGTACGTACAGCTGTAACGATTTGCTGTGGACGTGACCAACATCACTCTCTAGTTTTAAGGAGGGAGAAGCTAGCCTAAATAGAATCAGTGAGGTCGGTCCTAAATGCCTTGATGGATTGGACTTTGTGACGGGAGATCACTTAAAATTTGTTTAAATACCTAATGTCTTTTGGGATTTTTTCCAATTATATAACCCAGCTTTAATATATTAGTTAATAAATGGTAGTTGACAAGAGCCCAAACGCTATATATATATTTAAATATTATAGTGAATTGTGGGTAATTCTAAATAGTTTACTATTGTCTTGGTTTGGATTGTTTATAATATACGTTACTATTTATATTTAGACTCATGTTTACTTAGTAACATTTTAAAAATATTTATCAATATAACGTACCTACAATAAACAACCTAAACCAATATTATGTTAAATTAGGCAAAACATAGCATCTCAAACATAACATGGTTTATCTCAAACCTGCAATGCTTCTTGATAGTTGTTATTTAAATAAATTAATTCCGTCTTTAATAACTGATTGACAACCTGCAAACAACAATCTATATTTTATGAATCTCTGTGCAATGACCAAGCATGACGCATATATATAAATTTATATATATTGTGCAACAAGAAAGTCATCCTGATGTGAGTTGTGCAAAGTGTCGGAAACATAAGAATCTTGCGAAGTTTTTAAGTTGTAACCTGACATGCATATAAAGGGTTAACGGTTCTAAGGATAGTTGGAAACTGACCATGAAAGCCTTCCTGAAAAAAGAAAATATTACATTTTTAAGGTATTAATTTACCTGCTTACACAAATTAGTAAGGTCTAGTAATATAGTAACATGTTCTTTACATATTATTACAGATTCCTATATAATAAGGCGGTTCCATTTATTTGTTTTTATTAGTAATCATTCATCAACTAAACTAAACACTACGAGAAATTTACATGTTTAAATTACTAGGCAGACGCTATATTACATATTGAAATTAAACCGTATATACAATAGTTAATGGTACCGGTGTTATGTACATTGTTTGCAAAGTAACCAGACGTTCCGCTCATATTGAGATTAGGCATCATCAGTGGTATCTCAAAGTCCGAATAAAATGCCATGATTAGTTCTGTCCAAACTAACACCTTGTAGTTGCGAGTCAGTCTGCATAGGAGAAACCAAGAGGTTAATTTCCACAAGGATTAAAGAACATGTAAGGCATAATAAGAATGAAGATTCGGAAAGGTCTGCAGTTGCGGATCATAGCGCAAAAACTAATCTTGAAATTTTATTTGACCAAACTAAAGTCCTTACCAACATCCCCTATTATTACCCGAGAATCTTAACGAAAGCTATATAAATATACAGAAAAAGAAATAATTTTAATAAGGATGAAAGTATATGGCTTCTGAAGATATGGGAAACCATTTTAAGTAAATTAAATAAAACGGCAGAGTCAGCTATGTTGATTTTTTTTCGGCCAATGGCTGTAGGTCACGTGGGTATTGCCTCCGCTCCTCTCCAGCGTACCTGTCAAACCAGTACAAACCCCAACATCTGTTATAAGAGGTGAACGGTCATTCGCCGATTCAGTCTCAGAAATACCACTGAGCCTGTGTGCCACATCACAGTATGGGCGAAACGTCTGGTTACTTAGTATATAATGTATACATAATGACACCTTGATGCGGTTGTCACCGGAAAATTTAGAGTGGAGTTAATTGTTGTCCAACCTACAATGTAGTTCATGCTCACCATTGGAAAGTCAACTGTATCTGTATACGAATTGAGTAAGGCAGCCATTGTGAAAATGGAGATGGAAACGTGAGATAAATGTTTTTCAAACACGCCTTACTCTTTTATTACCACGTGAAATATCATTGTAAACAGTGAAAAATGTTATCTTCTGGCCTCATGCCTTTAGGTGTAATCCACCATACCCAAAATAAGTATAAACAACCTAAAATATAACATATTTACTTGTAAAGTGGCGCAGAAAGTAGTTTATTGATCTAATAAATGTAGGTTTGGATAATTTCAAACAACCAAAATACGTTTTAGAAAATCTTCCACATTATATATGTATAGTTTATGAATTTATAATATATAGGCTAGTTTATGTTATGCATATAAAACTAAAATTCAAGTCTTATTTTAAATGTAAAAAGAATATTATAGAAATAAATACCTACTACAGGAAAAATAACGGAGCTAAAATAATTCATTTTAAAGTGTTCTCAACTGTTAGACTAATGAACTCTCTTAACCTATGTTTTCACCTAAGACATTTTTCCAGTGAAAAATGTCTAACAGTATATTTGTGTAGCTGGCGCCACAGAGAAGTAAATCACCTGGACAAAGCAGGTTCTTTCTGGAGTCTTGTTGGCCGTATGTTTGCCCAGATACATTAATTTCCATTTGTGTGCTCAACTCATGCTGCTCAAAAAAATGTTCTTGAGTATTTCATTGAAAATAAAATGTCAATTCTTTTTTAATTTGATAAACAATGTACATTTATGTTTGGATATATATTACTAACACAATATACTATGATTACTTATTAGAACTATGTATTGAATTAGTTTGTCAACTAGTATCTAAATTTTATTTCAGTTTGAATATCATACTTCTATTTTCTTAACACTAGAATAGTCGGTCTTAGTTTGTAACAATGACTAAATTCGCTTATCTACATTCATCACACTCATTCGAAAACCATATTCACCCATATTTTGACGATCGGCGTCTTATGAATAAATTAATAAAATAAAATAAATAAATCAACCCAACCCTTCGTTCCCACTCATTTAAAATGTGTACAAGCGTTTATGAAAACTAAAATATACATTTGAATGAATTTTATATTCTGTATTTTGACGTACTATTATTTCAAATATTATTAATTTCAGAGAGTGCTGGAGAGACACAAAAAGAGGGGGATGAAGAGAGAAATAGACTACTGAAACTATCAGTGAAAACCAAACTTTACTAATTTCGCCTAACAGTAGAACCGACTTCAAGGGATGCATGTAAGTAGATATTCTGCCACTATGCTTATTTATGGGTCTGCAGAAGCTGTCGGCCATGTTGGTTTTAATCCCAATAAGAACAATGTTTTTTGCAAATCCATATTTCTTTGATATTTATTGACCAACAGTTGTGTGTCATTTTCTGTCATTTTACAGGTGTTAATAGGTGTCATTTTAAACGTTATCATATTTCGCTTTGGGTTTGCTTTTCATATTTTGAAAACATGCGCATAGTTTAAAAAAATATGTGAAAATAAAAGCTTAAAACTAATTTTTGTCTATCAACATAATTAGATATTAGCAAAGCAATTCCAACGCACAATTTCATTCTTTATAAAATGCAATTTGTTTCGAAAAAATCCGTTTAGGAATAACTGTTTGGTTTGGATACTCGTAATCGTTTGTGCGGCTCAAAAATAACATTGTTCTTATGGGATTAAAACCAACATGGCCGACAATTTCCGACACCCTCTACAGTCATAAACTGCATTACTTTTCATTGGTGCTCCACAATGCATCACAAAACAGTCGATCGAGACATGATTTTTACCGACTTACAGACAATAAATGAAGCTGTATTCAATTCATGATCGTATTATGACACTGTTAATAATGTGGTTTATAGATAAAAGAGCCACAGTAAAATGTTTTTCCGATCTACTATGTTTGGTGTTACATGCAAAATAACAATTACAATACCTCCAATTGAACACAGAGCCGACTAAAAAATCAAGCACTCAACTACTATTTATAATTTTGATCAGTTTTTATTAAAATTCGCAGTAAAAATTAGTGTGAACACACGTCTTCAAGATGTTGCAGAAGAATCGTCACTTTCTCTATAGCTGTTTGTAGTAACTCACGAAGTAAAAAGGCATCACTATTAACAAAAAAATAAATGTAGTAATAAATATATACTGTTTTAATAATATATTTGCCAGTAAATACGATTTGCTGATATAGGGCTAGAATTTTTGTTTTCATTTCATAAAAGTTACATTCCCATTCTAGCTGCCAAATTTTACGTTTTACTGTTATCTTTGGCCATCATCAAATTCCAAATCATATTACCTTCTATATACTGACAATTTCAGAATACGTAAAAGTAAATAACTGTTAGTAATCAAAGTATTGCGCTTTAACAATTAATTTACTTTTTATCATACATTTCAATTATATGAATGTTCGACTTAACTATTCTTTTAATTTTTTACTGATTTCTACGAGTCAAACATAAACTGCAATTTACTTCTCAATATTTTTCCTCAAGAAAAATAAAACTGTACAACTGGTTTAACTACAAACATTCTTTTAATTTAGTTATACTTGATCCAATCCTAAAGTCAGGCTTATTGTCCTATAGTGTGTTTTAATATATTTTACAATTAAAAATAAAAGATCACTTATGTATAAAGTGAAATGAAAACATACTGAAATAACTCATACAAAAAATTTTAACTAAACTACAGAAGGTGCAATTTGAACAGATATTGGTAGCTAAAAAACAATTTTAGAAAAGCATTTTCTTAGAGCTCCCAAAATGATTATTGCTATCCAAATTTAAAGTAGTTTTCCAATGTAAATGTTCTAATTATTAAATCTGTACTAATTAATACAACCCTTTTCAGCCTAAAAAAAAAAAAAAAATGCAATGTTCTACGAGGAACTAAATATGCAGTGTTCCTATTTTACTCATTTATTGCCTAGGTAAGTTACGGAACTATCGTACTGTAAATGGTAACTACGCCAATAACCAAAAGACCAAACATTGCCTCTCTGATCAAAAATTTAAATTCAGGATTTTTACAGAATTAAATTAATTGTTTACTTACCGTTCAAATAAATTACTTGAAACATTTGTGTTTACTTTTGTACTTCCCTTTATTATTCACCCTCAGGACCCTAAAAATATTCCTTATTATTGGATATAAATTTTTTAATTTTTTTGTGATTTCAATTGTCATAAAGTCAACGTTTCGTGATTTTCGAAACTTAGAGGGAGGTAACCAAATATGTAAAAACTCAATCACTAAGTAAGTTAGTGATATAATTGAGCCTTATATTTTAGTGACAGTTAATAACCAAAAGAACAATAGACTATGATTTGTTGATGAAAAAAATTGTCACACAAAACATTTTTTTCAAGTGTTTTACCACGACCAAAATAACGTGTTTTGTAAAATAAAACCGTACTTACAGAATTCAAAAACAAGGACTCCAGGAGACAAATAACTCATATTTCCAATAAGTAGTGGTAGTAAACATGAATGAAAATAAACAAGGCAATGGTGGGTATCCAGACTCCAATCCACTGAAATTTATTAATTAAAAATTACTTTTTCTTATAAAATCCCATTCTTAGGAAAACCAATGTATATTTTTAAAATTCTACCTTCTAATATATAACTTTAAAAGCCAAACTTGTTGACACCCATCCTCCAATAATCACTTGGCCTGAATGGGGTATTTTTTTTTATTTTTTTATTCTTGATAGAATATATTAGGTTTTATAAAAATCACATTGGGTAATAGCCCAAATAAGTCAACATATCAAGGCTTCAATGATCTCTCAGTCAGAGAACTGAGACATTAATGGTGAAAATGGAACTGAGAATTACTCTAAAAATGAACGCTGTTCATCTTTCTCAAAGGAAATAACCTAGCAGAATGTTGCAGAAATTTGTCAACTTTATATATTTCAGCTTGAAATTTGATGCTACTTTCCAACACTTAACAACATAAACACTTTTTAACCTATATACTGTATATAAAAAGTAAAAGCCCTGGCTAATTTACTGACTGACTTACTCATACATCACTAATTCAACTACTTCCCATTATGTAGAGAGCTGACATTTTGTACACTGTTTCTTTAGGTTTTAAAATGGACAATTATAGTCGTTTCATCTTGACAAAGTACCCCTAAAAGGTAGACAGCACCCCTAAAATATTTGTTCGTAAGGATAAGATTGGGTGGATTTTAGTAAATTAATAACAGCTGTTTTTTAAAAAGACACGTTTATTTTACATATTTAACATTATACCTTTGATTAAATACACCTACAATTGATATTCCACATAATAGGAATATTTGTGACTGTAATTTTATTAGTTAGTGAGGCCTGCAACCACAGCTGGTTTAAACTGCATTACATTTACATTGGACTACACAAGCACTCCATAATGGACCTAAAAAACAGGTGATATTTTGAGATTCGAAATTTAAAATTGGATGAGAAATCTATTTATGTATAAAATCAATGTTTTTACTTATGATACATTATTATAATTATATTTTTAGTTTAATCTTCAGCTGTTAAAAAAAATAAATAAATAAATAAAAAATGAAATTAACGCGTTCGAAATAGGCTAAGTAATACCATTGTAGCCTATTTATACTAATAAATATTTAGTAACGCAAGTAGTGTGAGTGAGATACTGTAGAAAAATCAATATTATGATATTAAGATATACTGTTTGTAGTCAAAAGTTTCATGCCAAGGGCGAGGTGTATCACGCACAGCAAGCGTCGGGGTTGCCACGCTAAGCGTTCTGGGGTGCCTCCTAGTATAATTATAAATTAAGTAGTTGATTATGTTTTTATATATATTAAACATATTTATAATAAATAAAAATTGTTTAAATACAAAAAAGGTTACTAAATACAACATATGTTTAGTCATTCATCAATTATTTTAACTTATGCTCTTCTGCCAAAAAACTATCTGCTAGTGTAGGATAATTTCAAATTTATTTTTTTTGCTGATTTTGTGTTCTTGTATTCTCTTTTTTATTGGTCCATATTTTAGTCCAAAATAATTAAAATTACACTGATTATATGGCGTACTTTTCTCAATATTCTTAAAATTGCCTTGTCGTTGTAATTTAAATTATTTTGGAAAACATCTCGACCAATAAAAAATACTAGAATATAAAACCAGCAATTAAAGTCAATCTGAAAACTATTCTAAACTAGTAGATCATGTTTTGGCCCAAGAACATATGGTAAAATGGTCAGCAGCAAGTATAGTATATAAAGAATTCAAGTGGAAAAAATAACGATAAAAGAAGCAGTATGTATGGCCGTAGAAAGCTGCATTTCGCAACCGAGTGTCACCTTAAGCTCCTGCCTATTAACCTAGAAGTTTTAGATGCATTTTAAAATTAATAAGTGACTAAATAAATGTTATCAACATTTATACAACATAAATTCAACTGTTTTTGCTTATTAAATTATCTGTTTAGTATTTAAGGAAACATATGATCGACTGTTTAATTTATACTTATATTAAAAAGTTTTTATGTTGTTGAGTGTTTGAAAATGTCTTCAGATTGTAAGCCAAAATATAACATAACAAAAAACTGTGATATGTAGCTAATTTATTTATACCAGTAACAAACTACGTCGCAATAAGTGTATACCTTTAACTAAATATAAATAATATGAGAATAAATCTTACATTTACTGAGACAGAAAAAAAGAAATACTTCCCTCTTATCAGTTATCACTAGACTAACTATACACTAATTGACAGCATTTTACATAAACATATATACAGTTTGTTAGTACGAAAATAATAAACAAGTATTTAAAATCGTTTAAATACTTTGAAATTTAATTTTGTGTTAACATAACAATTTTAAAATCATATAAAACAGGTTTCTATTTACTTCGTTTGCTATGTATATACACAATATTGGATTTTGTTGGAGTCAGTTATGATAATGTAACATGACGATTGGGGTTGGAGGACTTGACACTTTAATTGTTGAATTTCAAAGTGTAACAACTCAATTAGTATATCAGAGTACTTCAATTATTGAATACAATGAAAAATCTATGATAAAAACCTATTTTTTTTTTACTTGTCGTTTAGTATGTTACTATTTTTAACAACAAAACCTTACAACTAGATATTTATTCGTATATATCGGTTTTTCTTACGATGTAAAATGTATATATGGTGCCTAATCCTGACCACATCAAAAACAAATGCACCAACAATACCACAATCAAATGCAGTAGCGAACACACTATTAAATGCATCAACATGGTAGAAATTCTTTTTCTGAAACAAAAAAATAAGTTTAGAAACACAGTACAGTATTTATTTGTATAGAGCATTTTATCTAAAATATTGTATCTACACAGTAAAAAATGCAATACTTTCTGTAGTTTAAATTTTTGAACATAGAGAGTATTCATCGCCAATCTTAAAGTGAATGTTATCACATGGTCATTTTCCACTTACAAAACATATGAAAACACGTTTTATAAATTTACTGCTATGGTAGGACTAATAGCAAAAATGTAAATTACATTGCAAATATATAAGCCTGCCTAATAAATGTACCAAACAAACTTACGTTCGATGTGTGCTGCGTATCATTTGAAATTATTCTACCATTCAATTCACCTGTAAATATTACTGTAACATTTTACAGTATTATTAAAGTTTTTTACGTATTATTTTTTCTCATAACAAATTTACAAAAACATTTTACATTAAAAAAATATTGAGATTTTGCGTTGTGTTTCTTGTTTACTTGTACTTAGTCCTGTAACTTTGTTAGAAATATTTATTCCAAAAGTTGAAAGAATATTTTTTTGTTTAGCTCTACTTACAACACAAACAAATATATTATAACGAATGTATGTTTGTATATGTGTATTGTTAAGACAATAATAATAATGTTTATTTCCTCCAAAAAAGTTTCTGCATAAATTGCAATAATAAATATTTTCATTACATTTAACCTGTTTCACAATAACATATAAATAATTCTACATACATCAATATTTTCATAGCAAATAAATAAAGAGGTATATTGCTCTCCCCTAATTTTTACGTGTACTGTGGTATTGCTTATCCACTAGCAATACGATATCGCTGGCCTTATCTTATCGCTTTTTAAGAACGGAGAGTGCATTTTGTGGTAAGTCAATTATTGGATTTACCAGTTTGTGATCAATTTTACTAGCCACCTAACCAAACCTGTCTTAATCTGACCTAACCTAATTTAATTTAAATGTAATTGCGATAAAACAAGTAGTGGTAGTGAAATAATCGAAAAAGTAATGGCAGTGAATTAACGGAAACGATCCGTTTATTTACTCAACACACATATACCTAGTACTGACCCACTTATACACGTGCAGTAGATGTGTTACTACATTTTATTTTAGTTTCACCAATAAAATCCTTTCATGTAAACTAAAGAAATTATATATATAATTTTATTTTGGAAAGAAGACACAACGCTAATAGGGTTGTTAAGATGGAGGGGGTAGGGGTTTGGTAGTCTAGATATTTTAAATTATCATTTTTGAATAATAATGTAGATGTTATTCGAGCTTTAAAGAGTTCCAAAATAAATTCGGAACACCAATTACTGGAATAATGTAGAGTTTTGAACAACTTAGGGTTACCAAACCACAAAAATACCTTCCCTTCTTATTCACAACATCGACCAATAAGAAATCTCCCCTATTTTACCAATACCAAATAAATGAACAGACCAAAAAATATTAACTATAAAACAAATAAGAATTTGTGTTGTATCTAGTCACTCACCTAAAATAGTGAAAGAGGTTGTATATTTGCCTAATTAGCAATAACTCATATGAACTTGTGTGTAATAATTTAGAAATGCTTTTACATTACATATAAATGGTGAATAAATATATATCCATAGCAACCATTTTTTATTTAAATCATAATTAACAATGGGTAAATATTGACCAGGCTACCAGCTCATGGCAAGCTGTATACATAAACTTACTATAAATGGCGTATGATCAGCGCATTGGTGACAGATTATGTGTCACCCAGTAACCTGATGATGTACATTCTCTGTCAGCATTTACAATTTTCTTTCAGCATCCAGATAGGTTTTTATTAGATCTATTTAATTGAAATATATTGATTTTAATTTATCGTCCTACATTAAGTTGGATATTAAATCCACTTCAAAGTGTAGTTCACATATTAAGTCACACATAATTTAAACATTGTTATTTGTAAGGTTTACAATAAACAAAAACAGCTGATTGAATTAAAGTTGCAATATTGTATTGAAAACCATTCAACAAAAATATTCTCTTCCATATAGCTTACGATGTAAATGCTCAATGTGTTAAAATATGTTAAAGAAAAGTAATCTATAATTTGTACAACAATCATAAATTTAATGAGAGTGCATTATGAACTGGAACCTAGTAGTACACCAATTTACGACCAATCACAGTGTATAAAATATTATTTAAATACATATACACAGGTATTTTATATTAACATGTTTCTCGTATAGAGGAAGCCAATATATAGGAGGATATTCCAATGGTCAGCACAAACAAAACCGTGTACTTAACATAATGCTCTCTCTTATCTTGCTCGTCTGTCTGTGTGTGATTTTAATAAACAAGTTAATATTTCGGAACTTACTTAAAGTCATGAAACTAGGTATGAGCCTTTTGTATTATAGTTTATATGTTTCTAAAAATTATCATTTTTGTACTACACTACTTTTTAATATTGAAGCCATTTAAGATTTGTAAAGCTAATAACATTTTTCAGATGGGGTACCCACACACAAAACTACAGCAATATCCATACACCTACAGTGGCACTGACCCACCTGCCCGCCCATACATGTTCAGTGGCACTGACCGACCTGCCCGCCCATACACGTTCAGTGTCACTGACCCTCCCGTCCGCCCATACATGTTCAGTGGCACTGACCCACCCGCCCACCCATAGACGTGCAGTGGCATTTACTACTGTAGGTATGTATTAGGGTGTGTGGGTCGATACATCCGCACGTGCATGGGTGGGTGGATTGGTTTACCACTGTAGGTATGTATTAGGATGTGTGGGTCGATACCACCGTACGTGCATAGTTGGGTGGGTGGGTGGGCTTACTACTGTAGGTATGTATTAGGTACCCATTGTCAATACTACTGTACGTGTATGGGTGGGTGGGTCGGTCAATACCACTGTACGTGTATGGGTGGGCGGGTGGGTGAATACCACTGTACATGTATGGGTGGGCGGGTGTGGGTCAGTACCACTGTACGTGTATGGGCGGGCAGGTGGGTGAATACCACTGTACGTGTATGGGCGGGCGAATGGGTGAATACCACTGTACGTGCATGGGTGGGTCAATACTACTGTAAGTGTATGGGTGGGTGGGTTAATGCCTTTGTACGTGTATCGGTGGGTCAATACCACTCTACGTGTATGGGTGGGTGGGTGTTTCATATTTTAAACACGTCATTTTGACACGTATCTTACCTTACACAAATCTCAAAAACCTTACACGTAATAAAAACGTGTAGGATACAATGATGTTGAATAATTTAGTCCTAGAATAAATATGGTATGAATATTTTAAAAATCTAACAACTGCTAACCAAGATATTGACAATGGTATAAAATAAAAATTTATTTTTAATTACTGTGATCAGAACTAGTTAAAGTAAAACAAAAATAGAACTAATATTATTTTGAGCATTGTTTTAATTCCTAGTTAGTTATAACTAATTGTCATTTCTTTAATAAAGTATTACATCTGAAATTAATACAAAAAGTTGATCAATACAGGGTAGAACAAGTATCAAATTTAGTTCGATTTAAAAAACCTACAAGAGATCAATGAGTGGATGAATATCCCTGTACATGTATAGAAGGGTGGGTGGGTAAATATCAATGTATATTTCTAGACGGGTGGGGATGAATATCACTGTATTTTATAGACGGGTGGGTAGTTTAATATTACTGTACATTTATAGATGGGTGAGTGGGTGAATATCATAGTACATTTATAGACAGGTGGGTGGGTGAATATCACTGTACATTTATAGACGGGTAGATGGGTGAATATCACTGTACTTGTATAGACGGTTGGGTAGTTGAATATCACTATACGTTAACACGTGGTTGGGTGAATATCACTGTACGTGTATAGACAGTTGGATAGTTGATTAATTATCACCGTACGTATCTAGACGGTTGGGTAGTTTAATATAACCGTACGTGTATAAACCGGTGGGTGGGTGAACATTACTGCACATTTATAGACAGGTGGGTGGGTTAATGTCACTGTATTTTATAGACGGGTGGGTGGGTTAATATTACTGTACGTGTATGGACGGGTTAGTGGGTGGGTGAATATTATTGTAGGTGTACAGACCATTGGGTGGTTGAATATCTCTGTACGTGTATAGACGGCTGGTTAGTTGAATATCACTGTGGGTGTACAGACCGTTGGGTGGTTGAATATATCTGTACGTGTATAGACGGTTGGATAGTTGAATATCAATGTACGTGTATAGATGGTTGGATAGTCAAATATCAATGTACGTGTATAGACGGTTGGATAGTTGAATATCAATATACGTGTATAGACGGAGGGGTGGGTGGTTAAATATCACTGTAGGTGTATAGACGGGTGGGTGGTTGAATATCTCTGTACGTGCATAGACCGTTGGGTGGGTGAATTTCACTGTACATTTATAGACAGGTGGGTGGTTGAATATCACTATTTTTTTGAAGACAATTGATTTTGGAACATTTACTATAATTTGTTGTCTGCTCATCATTCTTATTCTATTATTGGTTCTTTTCATACAGATCACACTCTAATCGCTTAAAATATTTTTTGTTATGTTTATTACATAAATACAATAGTAATCGTATGATATACACACAAAGTGAACTTATTCATTAACTATAATGACAAATGTGGTCAAACGTATTTGAATAGTTTTTCTCAGTATTATTATTTCCTGTTCTTTTATGTTAGCCTTGTTAATATAAAGGAGAGAGTAATTAATATAAAATCAGTAATTATGATCAAAACTGATTAAATTCAGTTGAACATAATTACTGCCCCAGGATAGACAAATACAAGCTAAATAATCAGCGTACTGAGCGACAAACCATGGGATTAGCTTAAACCACAGATTATAACTGAATAGTGGTCTGCAATCTATTAGGGTAGCACATATATCGCTTCCATGAATAATTTATTTTTTGTTTACAACCACCAAACTATAAACCTCTAATGCAATGATTCCTCCTAAAATATCAGCTAATTTAATTAAAATGAATACAACTTATATAATGATCTTATATTTTATATTTTAATAACAAATTAAAAATTGTTAAATATTTACTTATATTACCTATTTTATTTATTACCCTGAACGAATTATAGAAACTGTTCTCTTAAGGTCTTTTAAACTTCATAAATGCTGTTTAAACTTAATACAAATATTTTCAATTCGGATACTAAACAGAGGATTTATTTTCAAAATAACTGAAAACTCCTCCCAAGTAACATGAGTTGAGTAAACAATGAATGGGTCTGGCAAACATACTGCCAACAAGACTCCAGAAAGAACCTGCTTTGTCCAGGTGATTTTTTTCTCCATGGCTCCAGCTACGCTAATATGTAGTTGGACATTTTTCACTTAAGGAGACCAAGGTTGAGAAATATAAAAAACTTTTTACGATGATTTTGGCTCAGTTAATTCTTAATTAGTCTTACTTTGTTTATTATAAATGAATTTTTTGTTTGTAATTTACAAAATTCAATTTGTCAATACTTGAATCCACACGCTACATCCTAGTCCCACAGTATCCTGATTGTGAAGACATTATGATTATTGAGAAATAATAATAGTTTAAATTACCTTTTCCTATCGTAATAGTTCTTCAACTAAATTACTGTTATGTACATTTCAAAGCGTATAAAGCTTCATCATCAGGCTTATTTCTATAATATAATCCTGTATTATTTTTATAATATAAAATTTCTGGAGGATAATAACACAAAATATATAAATTATGATTATAATTGAATACAAGCACGGCATACTCCGTCCGTTCTAATAATAGATATTGAGTAATACAATGTACTAATATGCTATATAAATAGAACTTGGTTAGATATTTTAGTCATGTTAAAGGAAAAAATCCCCTTTCTGTATAGTTTTAAAATATAATATCCAAAAACGATCTACTCAGTATTCACTCATCACATAAGCTCCAGAACCACTGATCATGTTTTGATGAAATCAGGAGAGAAGTTTTTGTATCATAGAAACCTAAGGAAATGCCATGTGTAAGAAGTAGAAACAGCTGATCAAATGTTCCTTTTTTCTTCAGAGTAACATTGACATTAATTTAACAATAACAGATGATGGAAGAATTAAATTGAGTCAAAGAAATGTTTAAACATACAGTATGGCAGGTTTTTTTTGGACAACAAAAAATTTAATTCATTAAAGAATAGCGATTTAAAGAAATAACATAATCCATAAAATGTATTTATTAGCTGAAATAAAAATTAGGATCCACTCATCGAGATCGGTATAGATTCGTATATTTTTTTACGCTGTGGTTACAGTCTTAGTTTTGGAACATGGTTGGCACAACCACAGTGATGTTTTATACTGTTGTACAAGTATGAACAAATAAAAGTCACGAGTAAATATATACGCCTACATATATAATCAATTTAAAACAGATGATAAAAACATAAACATGACCCAATAGTCAGTTAATTAGGTTTTCGACGGGAATTTATACTTACTCTGACATGATTCCACTAATTTGTATCCCCATAAAGTAGAGTTATAGAGTTTTACAGACTTTAAACTTTGTATTTAGGTGATAGCCAGCAGGATGAACTTTTATATTGATGTGATGGTTCAAAGGGAAGAGTAAGTAAGCGTAGAGTACCACCCCGTTGTGAAACATGGACTATTATTTTATATAGGGCCTATAATTTTTATAATAATTATAATGAGTAATTTACCTCTATGGACTAATTTTTGTAAAAATAAGACGTCTCATAATCTCTCTTTGAGTCTTAGCTAGAATGCTCTGACGTGTTATAATTTCTTTAAATCACAAATCACTCATTAATGTATCACATAACTTTGTTAAAATGTACGAGTTAGGAAATTATATACTCAAACAAATCTCAGTAAATCATTATACAGAAACTGACCTTCAAAATATGTTACATCACTGGGCAAAACGAACGAACGCATGACTGAGCGAACATATTTCACGAGGGTGATTTTAAAGAGATTTACCACTGAGTGTAATTAGTGTAAGTTCTCGGTTTACCCATTATCCGGGTCATTACCACATGTATTTAGGTGTTCATCAGTACCGGTCCCCATAATTATGTGCTTTTCTAGTTTAATTTACCAAATAATGTTTCATTATAAAAGCCATATGGTATTATAACAACATTCAATGTAGGGTGAAAACTAATTTAGTATAGATTTGGCTTTACAGCCGGATGTATGGTTGGTTTTTGAGAGAAAATTGCTCTTATTACTCCTTTCATACATGTTTGAGAATAAGACTTATTTACATGATGCCTTCTACAATTCATTATTTTCATTATTCATTCATAAGACGCAGATCGTCAAGATATGGGCGAATACTCGTATGAGCGGTGAATGAGCGTAGTCATTGTTACTAACTAAGGTAGACTGTTCCTAGGAAATAGGAAAAACCTGTCTTATTAATAGCCCAATGGCAACCAAGGGACCTATAGCTTTACGTGGTATCTGAACCACGTAGTGTTGGTCTAATGTTCTTCTAACTCACAGCTTGACACTCAGTTCTTATTCCTACACAACATCTGAAAATTAACTATCATCCAATATGGACACCTCAGACTTCTCTAATAGTGGCCACGTAGATGGCATCTGCAAAAATATTATTATTGTATATTTACTAAAAGATAAATTGATTAGCCCAGTTTTGTACTAAACTGAAAAATATAGTAAATGAATTGTGATATAGAATTTAGCCTAGTGTATAAGGGATAGTCTATAGCCTCCTAAACATGGGTAGTAAAATATAAATAATAGTATATTAATTAAACAAAACATAACTTGTCATAATTAATCAGTATAATTTCTAAACCTATTGAAAAGTATGTCGTTAGTAAGTGTGATATTGTTGGATTCAAGACTTATTCTACGTTAATTTAGATTTTTTGTTTTTACTTAGAATTACACTTTTGCGTATGTGTAACATTTCAAATAAGTTAAAATGTGCATATAAATAATTAAATTACGACAAATTATAAATATATAGAATACTAAATTTTACAAATAAAATAATAAAATGTTTTTCTGCTTTAATGATAAGTATATAGATTTAATGAATTGAACTGTTATGAATATAGTTACTGTAATAAAGTGGATTCATACTTGTATCTAATACGCAAGAGCCATGTTGACTTTTGTAACTCCTCTTAAACTATCATCACGTAACTATTGATAGTTGTAGGTGTAAGGATTTAATCATGGCACTGTTACGAATTTAGTTAGTAAAGTGTCTATTTACAAGTAAGTGGCTTCATACTGTTGTCTATACGCAAGAGCCATGTTGTCTTTTGTAACTGATATTAGACTAACATCACATTAATATTATTGCTTCAGTTGTAGGTGTAAAGATTTATTGAATTGAACTGTAGTTTATAAAGTGCCTAGTCACAATTTTACTCACACTACACATACAAACACACACATATATACATTACATGCAAAAAAAGTGTTAATTGTTGTAACAGCTACTAAATCATCCATAATTTTTAAATAGCTAATGGAAACTTGTTTTTTAATACTGATTTTGTAACATAACATATTTTATAAAAAAAAAAACTTACCAAAACTTACTTCTAATCTGTGTCAGAACTTCTTTATTTGTGTTAAGCCAACAGACTAAATTCATTGTTTAAATTCCTCTCAACGAAACTGTCAATGTTTTCCATACAAAGTGCCTCCATTATTGTAATTGACTTCTGAACTCCATTACAAAGTCTTATTTCAGATAAAATTGGAAATGTTTTGTTTAAAAATTGCTAATCGGACTGTTGGACATTGGAAGTGTTAGTTTGTTTTGTTTTGATGTAGCTTTCAATGAAGGATCAAGTGTTGTTTGAATGAAGTTGGATATAGCAATGTATTAATTAATTCAGCAATATAAATCCAAATTATAATCATTGCAACATTTTCTATAGAAAAAAATACAGCACTAGATTTGGGAAAATCAAACAAAACAATTTGCAACAAAGAAACACCTTACATTGAGAGCAAGGCAATTACATTTAGTTACTTTAAAAATTCCTTGTAACATTTATTCTATTCATCCGCACACTAATAACGTTTTCACTTTTTTAACAACATTTCCTAAAACAATTAAATATGTACTTAAAGCTTATTATAAGATAACTATTAGGAAGTTAAATATTAGTTGTTTTAAAATATAATCGATATACTCAAACAAGATTATTTACCTCACACAAATATTAATTAAGAGTAGGTAAATCAGGTATCGAACTAAATTTAAATCATTCTGAATTTAATGCTAGCAGAAGTTTTGTAATTAAACAACGAGGTATAATATTATTTGATATAATTTATTGTTTTTCTGTGGCTTCCATGTTTTCAGGAGCATAGAGTTTAATTTACTATAAAGGATTATCTAAATAAACCTTAGGCTTAAAATTTGTATAAGTAATAAATATGTAATATTGTATGTTATTTATAAAGACAATTTGTTAATTGGCAGCCGATTTTAATTGAAACACTTAATCAGTCATTTTGTAAAACGCATTCTTCCCATTGCAATAACTCCACTCCAACTAGTTCATGAAGGATTTTTATTCTAGAAATAGTTCATGTTTTGTTTTAATTTTAATGATAATCATATTGACCCTGAATTGAAAATAATATATAATTGAGAAAATATATACCTTGTTCAATCACTTTATTTCATATACACGACATGTTTCGATCCTTAGATCATCTTCAGGTGTAAAATGTAACAAATATTGAATGTAATAATAAAATTTAAATTAATTAAAAGTTAACAAATTGAAAATACATAAAAACTGTTTTGGTTAGTCTAATTGTTATTATAACAGATGGTGTAATATTAAATGTAAATATTGTATTTTTTTGTAATTTAATGGTGTCTAGATATCTTCTTGTTGTATTTATTAGTTATGTATATTTTCCTTGTTTTTGTATATATGTATCAAATATAATATTAGATTGGAATGATATTTGATCATTGAGTAAATTATGTGGATCAGTCTTTTTTGCTTTGTAGATGGCTAGTTCTTCTTTGACATCGAGTTTAAGGCTTTTTGGTAAGATTTGAATAATGTCCATATTATTTTCAATAGATGTATAACTATGAGATTCGGATATTAAGTGTTCAGCGTAAGTGGATTGTTGGTGTTGGGAATTTTTTGGTATGTGTTCTTTAAATCTTTGTTTGAAAGATCTTCCAGTTTGGCCAATATAAAATTTGGGACATTCATTACATTTGATACTGTAAATACCAGATTTGTCATAATTATTTGAGGTGGTTGGATTGTTTTGTAATAATTTTTGGAGAGTATTGTTGACGGTATGTGCAAGAATAGTATTGTTTTTGTTAAATATTCTATTAATGCTATTATTGATTTTCCCATAGTATTGCATTTTTATATATCTTTTATTAGATTTTTCTCCTTCTTTCTTCTTGTTTTGTTTGTGTTTATTTATTATGGAGTCTATCATTTGTGTTTTGAATCCATTTGCTCTAGCTATATGTTTTATTGTAAAATATTCTTTTTTGTATGCTTCTTGATTTAAAGGATATGTCAGTAATCTATGAACCATGGAATTGTATGCCGCAATCTTATGGGGCCATGGATGATTGGATGATTTATGAATTGTGTGATCTGTTGCTGTTGGTTTTCGATATACTTCAAATTCTAAATGGTTGTTTGATTTCTTGATAGTAACGTCTAGGAAATTGATGGTTTCATTTTCTTCGGTTTCAAGTGTAAATTTGAGATTTTTATGTAGATTATCATCTCTCAAGCAAACATTGCTTCTTTGACACATAAATATCGCAACACAAAACTAAAACTCATTAACACCATAGAAGGCATAAGATTTAACAAAACATGTATTAATCAAAACATAATTCCCAAGTATATACATGTTAGAGTAAATAGTACAAGCTCATCTGCCATCGCAGCAAAAAAGACAGCAGAAAGAATATGGCTCAAAAATAGTATTAATGAGTTATACAAACTCAAACTACATCACAATAATACACTATTACAACTACATCTACAAATAGGAAACAACCTCCACCCATTAGAATTTGATTGTTTTTTAAAAGACGTAGAAGAATGGCTCCAACCTCGTGCTATCCAGAAATCACAAACTATTAACAAAAAACTAAAACGATTAATTGAAAATCAACCGAATACCGATGAAACACACACTTCTCACGTGTTTAACACCAGGACAGTTAATAAAACTAATATAGAATTTTCTCAACATGAAATAAACCTTCTAAACAAAGGATTAAAATACAATCTACCCCACCGTGATTGTACTCCAATTCTAATAGATGCAGAAATGGCAGTAAGATGCTTACCAAAAGATCAACAAAATGAAGCACGGTTTTTAGTTCATGATAAAATTAAAAATCATCTAGACTCAAAGAGTCATAATAAAAAGCCAATAAATGAAATAAAAATCGCCAATCAAATAAAGAAAAAATTGAAAGACAACAACTCTATACTTTTAAAAGCTGACAAGGGCAACACCACAATTATTATGGACAAAGAAATATACAATAACAAAATCCTAGACTTTTTTGAGAAAAACAACATTTCAAAAATTCCCAACGACCCCACAGACAAAAATAACAAAGCAATTAGAAAAGCCATCAACAAATCGGTTCTTTTAAGTAAGGAACAAAAAATACTAACCAACACAATAAAACCTATAGCCCCGAAACTAAGAGGACTCCCAAAGCTCCACAAAGAAAATGAGCCAATCAGGCCCCTCGTAAACTTTATCAACGCACCATCTTACAATTTATCCAAAGTACTACACACTATCCTTTCTAATGAAATTTTATTAGAAAACAACAAAAGTTTAAAGAATACAACAGACCTTCTGAATAAAATTAAAGATATGAATATCCACAACACACATACAATGGTCTCATTCGACATACAGAATCTATATACAAACATACCTATTGAAGAAACAGTCACCATAATCACCGAAAATTTGAAACATCAAAATAAATTAGATATCAAAGACATTAATGAAATTACAGATCTTCTAAAACTTGTCTTAAAACAAAACTACTTTGAATTCGAAGGAAAATTTTACACTCAAAAAGATGGATTAGCCATGGGTAACCCACTCTCAGGACTCATCGCTGACATCTTCCTCAACCACATCGAAAAGAATATATTGAATACAAACAACCAAACACTTACAAAAATTAAAACATACCATAGATATGTAGATGACATTTTTGCAATTATAGAAGGAAATAAGGAACAAGCACAACTAGTATTAACTCAGCTTAATAATCTACATAAAAATCTCAAATTTACACTTGAAACCGAAGAAAATGAAACCATCAATTTCCTAGACGTTACTATCAAGAAATCAAACAACCATTTAGAATTTGAAGTATATCGAAAACCAACAGCAACAGATCACACAATTCATAAATCATCCAATCATCCATGGTCCCATAAGATTGCGGCATACAATTCCATGGTTCATAGATTACTGACATATCCTTTAAATCAAGAAGCATACAAAAAAGAATATTTTACAATAAAACATATAGCTAGAGCAAATGGATTCAAAACACAAATGATAGACTCCATAATAAATAAACACAAACAAAACAAGAAGAAAGAAGGAGAAAAATCTAATAAAAGATATATAAAAATGCAATACTATGGGAAAATCAATAATAGCATTAATAGAATATTTAACAAAAACAATACTATTCTTGCACATACCGTCAACAATACTCTCCAAAAATTATTACAAAACAATCCAACCACCTCAAATAATTATGACAAATCTGGTATTTACAGTATCAAATGTAATGAATGTCCCAAATTTTATATTGGCCAAACTGGAAGATCTTTCAAACAAAGATTTAAAGAACACATACCAAAAAATTCCCAACACCAACAATCCACTTACGCTGAACACTTAATATCCGAATCTCATAGTTATACATCTATTGAAAATAATATGGACATTATTCAAATCTTACCAAAAAGCCTTAAACTCGATGTCAAAGAAGAACTAGCCATCTACAAAGCAAAAAAGACTGATCCACATAATTTACTCAATGATCAAATATCATTCCAATCTAATATTATATTTGATACATATATACAAAAACAAAGAAAATATACATAACTAATAAATACAACAAGAAGATATCTAGACACCATTAAATTACAAAAAAATACAATATTTACATTTAATATTACACCATCTGTTATAATAACAATTAGACTAACCAAAACAGTTTTTATGTATTTTCAATTTGTTAACTTTTAATTAATTTAAATTTTATTATTACCTTCAAGATTTGTTACATTTTACACCTGAAGATGATCTAAGGATCGAAACATGTCGTGTATATGAAATAAAGTGATTGAACAAGGTATATATTTTCTCAATTATATATTATTTTCAATCCAGGGTCAATATGATTATCATCTCTCAAGCAAACATTGCTTCTTTGACACATAAATATCGCAACACAAAACTAAAACTCATTAACACCATAGAAGGCATAAGATTTAACAAAACATGTATTAATCAAAACATAATTCCCAAGTATATACATGTTAGAGTAAATAGTACAAGCTCATCTGCCATCGCAGCAAAAAAGACAGCAGAAAGAATATGGCTCAAAAATAGTATTAATGAGTTATACAAACTCAAACTACATCACAATAATACATTATTACAACTACATCTACAAATAGGAAACAACCTCCACCCATTAGAATTTGATTGTTTTTTAAAAGACGTAGAAGAATGGCTCCAACCTCGTGCTATCCAGAAATCACAAACTATTAACAAAAAACTAAAACGATTAATTGAAAATCAACCGAATACCGATGAAACACACACTTCTCACGTGTTTAACACCAGGACAGTTAATAAAACTAATATAGAATTTTCTCAACATGAAATAAACCTTCTAAACAAAGGATTAAAATACAATCTACCCCACCGTGATTGTACTCCAATTCTAATAGATGCAGAAATGGCAGTAAGATGCTTACCAAAAGATCAACAAAATGAAGCACGGTTTTTAGTTCATGATAAAATTAAAAATCATCTAGACTCAAAGAGTCATAATAAAAAGCCAATAAATGAAATAAAAATCGCCAATCAAATAAAGAAAAAATTGAAAGACAACAACTCTATACTTTTAAAAGCTGACAAGGGCAACACCACAATTATTATGGACAAAGAAATATACAATAACAAAATCCTAGACTTTTTTGAGAAAAACAACATTTCAAAAATTCCCAACGACCCCACAGACAAAAATAACAAAGCAATTAGAAAAGCCATCAACAAATCGGTTCTTTTAAGTAAGGAACAAAAAATACTAACCAACACAATAAAACCTATAGCCCCGAAACTAAGAGGACTCCCAAAGCTCCACAAAGAAAATGAGCCAATCAGGCCCCTCGTAAACTTTATCAACGCACCATCTTACAATTTATCCAAAGTACTACACACTATCCTTTCTAATGAAATTTTATTAGAAAACAACAAAAGTTTAAAGAATACAACAGACCTTCTGAATAAAATTAAAGATATGAATATCCACAACACACATACAATGGTCTCATTCGACATACAGAATCTATATACAAACATACCTATTGAAGAAACAGTCACCATAATCACCGAAAATTTGAAACATCAAAATAAATTAGATATCAAAGACATTAATGAAATTACAGATCTTCTAAAACTTGTCTTAAAACAAAACTACTTTGAATTCGAAGGAAAATTTTACACTCAAAAAGATGGATTAGCCATGGGTAACCCACTCTCAGGACTCATCGCTGACATCTTCCTCAACCACATCGAAAAGAATATATTGAATACAAACAACCAAACACTTACAAAAATTAAAACATACCATAGATATGTAGATGACATTTTTGCAATTATAGAAGGAAATAAGGAACAAGCACAACTAGTATTAACTCAGCTTAATAATCTACATAAAAATCTCAAATTTACACTTGAAACCGAAGAAAATGAAACCATCAATTTCCTAGACGTTACTATCAAGAAATCAAACAACCATTTAGAATTTGAAGTATATCGAAAACCAACAGCAACAGATCACACAATTCATAAATCATCCAATCATCCATGGTCCCATAAGATTGCGGCATACAATTCCATGGTTCATAGATTACTGACATATCCTTTAAATCAAGAAGCATACAAAAAAGAATATTTTACAATAAAACATATAGCTAGAGCAAATGGATTCAAAACACAAATGATAGACTCCATAATAAATAAACACAAACAAAACAAGAAGAAAGAAGGAGAAAAATCTAATAAAAGATATATAAAAATGCAATACTATGGGAAAATCAATAATAGCATTAATAGAATATTTAACAAAAACAATACTATTCTTGCACATACCGTCAACAATACTCTCCAAAAATTATTACAAAACAATCCAACCACCTCAAATAATTATGACAAATCTGGTATTTACAGTATCAAATGTAATGAATGTCCCAAATTTTATATTGGCCAAACTGGAAGATCTTTCAAACAAAGATTTAAAGAACACATACCAAAAAATTCCCAACACCAACAATCCACTTACGCTGAACACTTAATATCCGAATCTCATAGTTATACATCTATTGAAAATAATATGGACATTATTCAAATCTTACCAAAAAGCCTTAAACTCGATGTCAAAGAAGAACTAGCCATCTACAAAGCAAAAAAGACTGATCCACATAATTTACTCAATGATCAAATATCATTCCAATCTAATATTATATTTGATACATATATACAAAAACAAAGAAAATATACATAACTAATAAATACAACAAGAAGATATCTAGACACCATTAAATTACAAAAAAAATACAATATTTACATTTAATATTACACCATCTGTTATAATAACAATTAGACTAACCAAAACAGTTTTTATGTATTTTCAATTTGTTAACTTTTAATTAATTTAAATTTTATTATTACCTTCAAGATTTGTTACATTTTACACCTGAAGATGATCTAAGGATCGAAACATGTCGTGTATATGAAATAAAGTGATTGAACAAGGTATATATTTTCTCAATTAATTTTAATCTTAATTGCCTTTTTGTGTACAATATTATTGTCCTATTTTTTCCTTTGCTAGTAAACTATTGTATAATACGAAACTTAAGCAAATATGCAATTAATCCTTGTAACAAGCAAACAATATCTAAATTTTTAAAAATGTTTAAGAAAAGAAAAATCACCATAATTCGTATTTCATTTTAATACTGTTATCATTAATTTATTCATAGGAGAGAACTAAAATATTTAAACTTTAAAAGAAGCTCGTCACGTATTAAAATGTTTATTAACATTTAATTTCTTTAATCGTCCTTCGAGCAATAGCAAACTAGAAAAAGTAAAAATAATAAAAGTTAGATACGTTTTTAATTACTTTTTGTAACTTATAGTTACGAACTAAAAGATCACTTTTATGGTTACTGAAATACAAAGTCGTCAATTGAATAGCCATAAAAATACTAAAATCATACTTTTGAGCTGTATGTCAGAATTATTAGAGATTGAAAAGAATAACAGACTATACAACTGTCATTTCGTAGTGGATTGGTTTACAATGTAATCAGCTTATTTATTGCTTATGAGGTATGAACAATCTACAGTCGTAACTCTAATAGTTACCTTCTGATCAGGTCAGCAATTATTGCAACTGAATGGCCAACAGATAGGTTCGTTCATTACGATAGATCGCTAAAGAAAATTGGAATTTATTACGAAAATGACATACATCTGTTTGACAACACAATCAGTAAAAGTATACTTCAAAGTAATTTTTATTCTCCGCGTAAAATACCTTAACAGGTTACTTAATTATTAATGATTTTTATATATTTAAAGTAATTTATAAAATTTGATCCAGTATTCTTAATAATGATTCATTTTTTAGACATTCAAAATTTTTCCAACTTCAGTAATTCTTCAGCAAAGAAACTTTCAATTGAAATATTAAGATCCATTATTTTCTGATCTGTGAAAATGGTGATAACCAAACATCGAAATGTTTACAGGTAACTTGGTTTGGTGCCTACATCTTCTGCCGAGACCAGAAGATGGAGTTGGTGGTCATCAGTAACACGGAGGAGTATCAGCTGTTAGTGGACAAGTTAAAATAACTAGAAGGTAAGTGTAGCAACAATGACGTTATTATCCTGTTTTAAAGTTACACTTGATACAGTATAATATCATTATACTGTATCAACTTTCAGACAAACTTTACTAATGAACCTAAGCAATGGCATATACACACTAACTTGTAATACTGTAGAATAATGATTTTATAACATTTGTTTCTTTGTTAAAAATGATACATTATAATGATACTTTCAGACAAACTTGACTAATGAACATAAGCGATGACATACACACTAACTTGGAGTACTGTACAGTAATGATTTTATGACATATGTTTTTTGTTAAAAATGATACATTATAATGATACTTTTAGACAAACTTGACTAATGAACATAAGTAATGACATACACACTAACGTGGAGTACTGTACAGTAATGATTTTATGACATGTGTTTCTTTGTTAAAAATGATACATTATAATGATACTTTCAGACAAACTTGACTAATGAACATAAGTGATGACATACACACTAACGTGGAGTACTGTACAGTAATGATTTTATGACATGTTTTTTGTTAAAAATGATACATTATAATGATACTTTCAGACAAACTTGACTAATGAACCTAAGCGATGACATACACACTAACTTGTAATACTGTACAGTAATGATTTTATGACATGTGCTTCTTTGTTACAATTTATATATATATATATATATATATATATATATATAATGATACTTACATACACACTTGACTAATGAACCTAAGCGATGACATACACACTAACGTGGAGTACTGTGCAGTAATGATTTTATGACATGTGCTTCTTTGTTACAATTGATACATTATAATGATAATTTGAGACAAACTTGACTAATGACATGTACACCACTGTACACTATACGATATATGACTGTTTCACTTTATACAATATAATGAACTTTAAGATCAAATTGAACAATGACATCTCAAAGTTTATCCTCCCTATCAAGACCACTAAGATACGATCGGCGACCGATGACATTTTATTTAAAATGGAACACAATTACTAGCTAAACCAATTATGTAATAATATATGTCAGATAATAAATTTATGACGCATTAGCTTAATTAACATTATAGTTTTCTGCTGGACAGTCCGACATTGAAATTTCAATAAGTGATTCTTAGGAAATGGTTGAAACGAATTATTCTCCTTCAAATGGTAACTTTTTAAATGTTTATTTTTATATCTGGAAGCACCCTGATTTTGTAGAGCTGGTAAAATCGACTAAGGAGATTATTTTGAGATAGTCTTTTGTAACTTGAAACGGATTATAATATATTTAATTAGATGATTTGTTGTCAAAATGTCACTTACTATTACATCTTAAATAGACAAAACCCTTATTTATTAAAATGAAACTTAGATCCTTGTAAAATTGAGTTAGTTGAAGACAACCGCAAAAGTTTTTTCTGAAATGTTACTAAGACACTTGTCAAGTTTTACTTTGTCCAAAAAGTTACAGCTTAAAATGTTGTAAAACAACGTGTTAAAATATTTTATATGGATTAGTCACTAACTCTAAAAAATATCCATTACCTATATTATATCATGTAAATTACTCTATTTAGGTTATTTTACTTGTGTTTAAGTTTTTGTGATTCATATTTATAGTTGCTTTTGTAAAATTAAATTATAAGTGTATATTGTTCTAGTTAAGTGGTAGATGGGACTAAATAGTCCCAACTTTGCTACATTATTGAAAGCTATTTTATTCCATCTATATTTTTAGGTAAATAGATAGTTTAATGTAATTATTTTACTAAAAAATTGTTTGCTTATTATTGTACACTATTATAAGTATATTAAACAAAAGGAAATTTACTGTTTACTTAAAAGATTTGTTTGCAATATTAATATGATTTTTTGTGAATATATAATTATTGTTGGAATCTATTATGAAAAGTATATCTATCATACTATTGTATTTGTACTTTTGTATTTTATGGCTTGTTTAAGGATAACAGCTTTATAGTCTGTCTTATGATCAATAAAATCTTATTTTGTGGGATACTCCACTATAGGACCGTTCAAAGTATGCTTTAGTTCTAGGTGTTATCTACTAAGAAAATAAATCAGGATGTAATTTAGAAATACATTTTTCTATACCTTATCGATTAGCGTAAATAAAAAAACTGCTATCATATTTAAATTAATTGTGTAAACAACTATACAAAGTTCCATTAAAATACAAGACTGCGGGATCAGAGCTTTTTTGACATGCTAACCACTCTATAATTTGACATTTCGCGGGCCAGCGGAATATTGTCCTGGAAGTCTTGGAAGTCCATTCGTAACAAGAACTTTATTAGATAATTCCTTGCCAATGTGCGATATTCTGTACAAAGGTCAGACCTTATATTTATTTTATTCTATGCTAAATACGATGATCCTACAATGAATAATTATTATTTATTAAAATTGTCTAACTAATCGTATTATGGAGGAAATAACAGTTTAACCTGTAATTTAGATGTTTTTAATGTTTGTGATACTAATATAAGAGTTTATGCCCTTTGCTTGTAAAACGTTTTATATAATAAACAACAATAATTTTAATAAGTATAAAACTTAATAAAAAAAAATTATTAAGTTTTATGTGATTTTTGAATGTGGAAAAATCAAATGTAGAAGGTAAAGTACTGTTTAGTTTGTGACAGAATATTCTATAGTCCTGTGTACAGAATTAATATTTGTGAGTGTGAATAAGAAAGACGTAATTTATGTAAATGCCATTTATTTTATCCTAGCATATTCTATAAACCTACGTTATCAACTCTCCTTTGAAATTGTGAATGTGTGTAATTGAGATGTAAAAGGTAAAATTGCCGTTTATTTTATAATATCATATTCTATAAAACTACTTTATCGACTATTTGTGTAATTGTAAGTGAGATGTTAAATGTAAAATGCCATTTATTTTATCCGATCATATTCTATAAACCTGCGTTATCGACCCTTTGAGTACTTGTGATTGTTGACCCAACAAAGTGATCCATTACCCGTTCTCTGTGGTTTGACCTAAGTTTCTGATGGTTTCATCGAATTCTTGGTTATTTTCTATAGCGTTATTTAAATTATATCAGTTTTTAAAACTAATACATCGTTGATATGGTTGCAGTTAATAATAATCATACTTAATATGAAATACAGTACATATTAAGTGGTAATCTTTAATTTTATGATTGAAGAACACGTTTACATACTTAAATTTGTTGATTCATTATTATAATCTAAAATAAATCTAATATTAATAAGATACACATTTTTACTCTATAGTTTTAGATAGTTTATTTCAATTCTCTGCTTGTATTTAACATTATTGTTTTTAACTGGTATATTTCAAAAATTGAAGCGGTGGATATATTTAACGTGTATAACAAACACGAATAATTCATTGCTAACAAATGACTTTCAAACCAAAAATATTGTCATTCTCTATGAAAATGCATACGTTATTTTATTAATTTTTTTTTAATATCAATTAATTGTTTATGTTGAAAATAATGCACAAAATTTACTGACGAAAATAATTATTTAAACATTGAATTTTTGTGCAGTTTCTTGTCATGTAATAAAGTTTAAAAACTTTGCTCGAAATGTGTTGAGAGTTGGATATATTTTCACATGATAAGCTTTATATCTCCGTGCATAGCCTCAATTTCATGAACTAACGTTTAAAAAATACTCTTGAAAAATATAAAGTAACTAAAATTTTCAGAAATCTCCTTTTATTTGAAATATATAATTTAAAATAATTTCCTTTGAAAATCATTGCAATCAAAGTATTTTTTAATTGATGAGACCTTTTTTAACATTAATAAGAATTATATCTTTAAATACTAAATTATTCAAAATTACTCATTACTAAAACTTATATTTAATGAATCTGTTGAAATAAATCCAATTTATTTATTTAAAATTAGAAACCATACATAAATTTTTATAATTGTATAAACATGTCTATATATTTTTTAGCCATATATAAATTATGTTTTTTAAGGCAGAAACTGTATAACTTTCTGAAGAAACGTGACAACAAAAAATGTATCAAGGTTACCCCCTAAATGTTTCAATGTTAAATTAATTACCAATTAATTGTTCAATATTATCTATTCATTGTTACAACATAAATTCTTTTTTGTTTATTTAAGGCATTTTGTTTGTGGCTTAAACAACATTTCTTTTTAAATTTATTGTAAATTACATGTATCTGTGTGATTCCTTGGAAGAGATTTAAAATATTTGAAATTTAAATCAAACCGGTTTGATATTGAATAGTACCTTTCATTATTTTAATTTTTATTACATAAAAATTATTCATTATTAATAGTAAACTGGTTATTAGAACTGTTCTCTTACATAAGATTACCATTAAAGTCTCGTTACAAAATAAAGTACTGTGGAAAGTTTTTATATATATATATATGTGTGTGTGTGTGTGTGTGTGTAATAATTGGGCGGAAAGAAATACTTTAAGTATGGTTGATTGTAACTATGTAAATAAAATTTTCTAAATGTTCAAAAATTAAGAACATTAAAAGCAAGACTCTGCGGGGTCAAATGGGCTCTTTGGCATGCTAACCACTCTATAATTTGACATTCCGGGGGCCAGCGGAATATTGTCCTGGAATACTTGAAAGTCCATTCATAACAAGAACTTTATCATATAATTCCTTTCCAATGTGCGACATACCATGGTATCACTTTTAATGTATTACAATCATGCATACATTTATATATGTTTCAATTTATTCTGGAACTATATTATTCTTATATTTTAATTATTACAGACATATTTACTTCAATTTTGTCACTTAACAATTACGACATATATATAAAAGCAACAATACAAGTATCAAATTTCAACGTATATTAATAATAATTATTTTTCATCTATCACTAAAGCTGATTATTTCGTGTAAGTGTTAGTTATTTTTTACTATCATAATTTAGCTAATAGTAATGCATAATAGAAACACAAGAACTGAGTAGATATAATAAAACTGATTTCTTTTTTTTACTATTAACAATTTCTCATATTTAATTTGACATCTATTTAGAAACATACTGACGTAACTACGCGGTGTATAATGTTTACTTCATATATTTTCACAAATAACAGTAATAGTATATGATTGAAACTACAGACACATGTTATGCCATATAAATTATTTTTAATATTTAAGATTTTTAGTTTTTTGATTCATAATGAGTACGAAATTTCACTTAGATTGCTTATTTTTATCAAAAAAACATACCAACATGTTTGTTGTTATAGTAAATAGACAAATAAAAAAATAATAGACTGAAAAGGAGTGTGATTATTTGTTTAGTTATTTTTTTTAATTTTTTTTACTTACACTTAATTCGAATTTCGCTGGTTTAAGTGTGTTTTTTCATCACTTTAGTGTTCATAGGGTGAATAGACAACTGATCGATATGTGCTCATATGGTTGGTTACTGTATGTGATTCTTATCATTAAACTATACGATCGTGCATTTCATTACTACAGTAATATGGAAAAGTGCACAAAGAAGCATGCAGTATTACTAAACCTAAAAACATTTCCAGTTTTAACTCGACGGATCTTTTTTCTGATAATTTTCTTTTACACTAGAACTGTAGTATTTACTATATAAATATAACAGCAAAAACTATGTAGGTAGTAATAATGTAAAAAAATAATGCCTAAGCATCTATATCAAAACAGTTATATTATATACGAGAATTAAGTGAAAAAATTTATATTTTGGAAAGTATTGCAGATACATTTCAACGATGTTTTTATTATTCCTCTGTCTCAGTGCGTCATTTTTTCTGTTCCTTCTTCTCTTAGATGTAATACTATTATTTTTTTATTTTATCCTTTAGCCTGTGGTATGAGGAGTTTATTTCATAGTTAGTGTTTTTTTTATTTACGTTTTCCACTCACCAGGAAACAGTTTTGTTGATAACTCTCGGTCCTTTCACAAAGGCTTTAGTCCATGAGAGGATCATTCTCAGTTATGTTCTATATTGTTAATTTTGTACTTTTCTTATTTGAGAATAAACAGATTTTTGATTTGATTGATTATTCGTTGTCAAAAAACATACAAATTGTTGTATAACGAGTTAAATTTTACTTTAAATACATTCAGCGTAACAAAAAGCACATTTAACTTTTTTCTCTTTATAAAGCACAAATTGCAACTAAAGAGATCCTCAATGAGGTTAAAGTGTTTGTTGATGTAGACGGACATGTAAGAGTCGGGGCAGATGGAAGGACATGTGTAGGAAGAGTCGGTTTCCTGCGACGTGCATGACCCAAGCGTGACGACCGACCGTCACGGGCGTGCCCAAGCATGACCGCACGCGCCCCCCTCCCACTAGCCAGCCAACAATGCCACAAGAGGGCATCTTTTTTTGCATTACTATGTTACATAATGTTTATTATAGTTGAAACCTTTTCCTTTATTATAATAATTATTATGTTGATTTTTTTTTCTTTGATATGCTTTACCATTAAAAGTTTACCTGGTTTCTGTCGGTCGTAGATAAATAGTAAAATTAATCCCTTTTTTATTGTACATATTACTCTCAAACACCAACAATTTTTTATATTTCTGTGGTTTTTACTTTATAAAATGCGTAATTATGATCTTGAAAAATATATTTTTCAAACATTTTGAATGCAGTTTTAATTCAAAATTTCACATCATTGTTAGTAAAATCTATCATCTATGCTGGATTAGGAGCTTATTTCTTAAGGCTTCAGATAGGATAGATCAACTTCAAAAGTTTATATTGCAAACCGAGTTAATGGCTTGTATTTTTAAGATGAGCATTTCAATATTATGACAGTAACACACATGAATGAGCGAGTAAAGATAATATTGGTATATGTACAAATATATTACGTGTATATTATTTATTCGGTGTATCCGTATAGAAGGAACAGTTGTAAACATGAAACTATGAAAACCAATTTAAGATAAAAGAATTGTACTTTTGGCAGTTCAGAATTGATTCGTTTCGAAAAATATTAAAAAAGTATTCAGTTTAGTGATCTGCGAAGTGTTAGTAGTTAAAAAGCAAAGTGCGACTGATAACGAGGAGACAGTCAATATTTCAAAAGGTCAGATACCTAATTACACTTCCTATTTGGTGATAAAAACACTTTGGAAAATAATACTACGGTAATGATTTTTTTATCTAACATCCTAGAGGACAAAAGCACCAAAGAATTAGGTCACGTACCTGATTGCACTCTCTAGGAAAATGATAAAAGATATTTATATATATTTCTTACAGTAGGTGAGTTTTTGTAGCTAGCATACTAGAAGGGACAAACACTAAACAGGTAAGCCAAGAAAATGCTTACACTGAATATACCGTGATGACAGATGTACAGTAATATCCGTTGAGGTTTGGTAGCTAACGAAAACTGGAGAGAACAAGCTCTAAAGGAGTAGGTCAGCTTTCTCGTTACACTTGCTATTTAGTGATGAAGGCTGTTTGCGTACATTCAGTACAATAATTACCTTCGAGGTGTTGGTAGCTAACGCAAATCGGAGAGGACAAGCACTAAAGCAGTAGGTCAGCTTTCTAGTTACACTTGATATTTAGTGATGAAGGCTTTTTGCATACATTCAGTACAATAATGACCTTCGAGGTGTTGGTAGCTAACGCAAATCGGAGAGGACAAGCACTAAAGCAGTAGGTTAGCTTTCTAGTTACACTTGATATTTAGTGATGAAGGCTTTTTGCATACATTCAGTACAATAATGACCTTCGAGGTGTTGGTAGCTAACGCAAATCGGAGAGAACAAGCTCTAAAGGAGTAGGTCAGCTTTCTCGTTACACTTGCTATTTAGTGATGAAGGCTGTTTGCGTACATTCAGTACAATAATTACCTTCGAGGTGTTGGTAGCTAACGCAAATCGGAGAGGACAAGCACTAAAGCAGTAGGTCAGCTTTCTCGTTACACTTGCTATTTAGTAATGAAGGCTGTTTGCGTACATTCAGTACAATAATTACCTTCGAGGTGTTGGTAGCTAACGCAAATCGGAGAGGACAAGCACTAAAGCAGTAGGTTAGCTTTCTAGTTACACTTGATATTTAGTGATGAAGGCTTTTTGCATACATTCAGTACAATAATTACCTTCGAGGTGTTGGTAGCTAACGCAAATCGGAGAGGACAAGCACTAAAGCAGTAGGTCAGCTTTATCGTTACACTTGATATTTAGTGATGAAGGCTGTTTGCGTACATTCAGTACAATAATTACCTTCGAGGTGTTGGTAGCTAACGCAAATCGGAGAGGACAAGCACTAAAGCAGTAGGTTAGCTACCTCAATACACTTGCTATGGCGAGTTATGTAAGCTTTTTACTCAAGTAAACTACACTAATTGCCTATGAGTTGCTTGTAGGTAATATTCTAGATATGACTGTTAACGAGGGGAGAAGCACTAAAGCAGTAGGTTAGCTACCTCAATACACTTGCTATGGCGAGTTATGTAAGCTTTTTACTCAAGTAAACTACACTAATTGCCTATGAGTTGCTTGTAGGTAATATTCTAGATATGACTGTTAACGAGGGGAGAAGCACTAAAGCAGTAGGTTAGCTACTTCAATACACTTGCTGTGGCGAGTTATGTAAGCTTTTTACTCAAGTAGACTACACTAATGGCCTTTGAGTTGTTTGTAGGTAATATTCTAGATATGACTGTTAACGAGGGGAGAAGCACTAAAGCAGTAGGTCATCTACCTCGTTACACTTGCTGTGGCGAGTTATGTAAGCTTTTTACTCAAGTAGAATTCTGTAATTGCCTTTGAGTTGCTTGTAGGTAATATTCTAGATATGACTGTTAACGAGGGGAGAAGCACTAAAGCAGTAGGTTAGCTACCTCAATACACTTGCTATGGCGAGTTATGTAAGCTTTTTACTCAAGTAAACTACACTAATTGCCTATGAGTTGCTTGTAGGTAATATTCTAGATATGACTGTTAACGAGGGGAGAAGCACTAAAGCAGTAGGTTAGCTACTTCAATACACTTGCTGTGGCGAGTTATGTAAGCTTTTTACTCAAGTAGACTACTGTAATGGCCTTTGATTAGTTGTTTGTAATGATTAGTTGTTTGTAGGTAATATTCTAGATATGACTGTTTACGAGGGGAGAAGCACTAAAGCAGTAGGTTAGCTACTTCAATACACTTGCTGTGGCGAGTTGTGTAAGCTTTTTACTCAAGTAAACTACACTAATGGCCTTTGAGATGCTTGTAGTTAACAGGCTAGTAATTATGTGTCATACAGTAAATAAGTAAGTCACCTACCTCTTAGAACCTGCCATTAAGTAAAATTTGCTTTGTTGTTAAAATTATCTAAATTATTATTTGAATTCATACGTGTAAAATAAAATTTATTCAATACCTCAAATATTTATTATTTAAATTAATGATTACTTGTTAGTTCATTTTACATTAAATGTAATAAGGGAGTTTTATTACACAATCTATGAAGTATAACAATTTAATTAGATAAAAATGTGGTTTACCATTTTATTTATTGTTATACTGTCAGTATGGGTTAATATGGATAGCTTTTTATGAGTTTCGATCCGTAATTTAGTTTTTATTACTAAACATGACTGAATTTTTCTTCTAAAGTATTAAACATTTACCGTCATATAGCAAATGCATGATCAAAAACGAACAGTTATTAATTCTATCAAAATTAGTTTCGATAAAATTACAAACATATTAGGAGGTCTAAGTATGGTCAGGATACTTTGGAATATTATATTTATATCAACCAGTTGTGCTAAACACAGTTTATTTTGCCTTAATTTACAATTATCTGTTTATGTCATCAAGAATATGAGTTTTTGTTATTATTATTTCAGAAAACAAACTTCAATATCATGTTCGAGCTTTACGTAAACTTCATTGGCTGCTTACCACTTGACGTACATACTGATGTAAGACCAGACTTCCAACAGGTCTCCAGGTGCTGTGTGAACAGATGGAACCAAAGTAGTTCATCCGTTGTTATTTACGCACCGTTGGCTGTTCTCGGTCTGGTCGCTTTCATTGATGGTCTTTTAGGAGACAATCAATCATTGAATAAGTCACTAAAGTGGAACTTCAAATTTCTCACTTCATTTTTCACTCACATATGGAACTTCAAATTTCTGACAATATGTTAGTTTTAACTAATTCAAATAAAGTAAAAAAAGTGTCATTTTAAATTTTTAACGCCTTATGTTCTCATCAAGTCAACTTACTTAAATCTTCAAATTTGTGTAAACTATTTGGTTCTTATGAATCGTTGGCCTGTGGACTTGACCACAGGATTCTGAAGTTATCGCAAGATCCACGACGTTATCGTAAGATCCACGACATTATCGCAAGACCCACGACGTTATCGTAAGATCCGCGACGTTATTGCAAGACCCATGACGTTATCGCAAGATAACGGCGTCAAGTAACATCACGTGCATTTACAAGACTAACCGACTTTGACAAACCCTATCGTGTCGTCATTGGCGACAGAAAACATTGGGAACAAGGTGAATCAATCGCAATGAAGAACGGTACACAGATGGCTCACGAACCATCCTTGGGTCTGGTTATAGGGTCTATAGTGCCAGGTTGAACTGAGCTCTGTTGTAGCCTTGGCAAACTAGCTACAGTTTTTTAGCTGGAAGTGGCTGCCATAGGTGCCTGTGCTCAAGCAAACATAGATTTGGGCTTTAAGGGAAAAACAATATATCTGAACTCAGACTGCCAAGCGGCACTAACTTCACTTGTGTCGTTCGACTTTACCTCGAGTCTAGTTTGGGACTGACCCTGGTTCTTAAATCGCTGACGCGTTCCAATAGGGTAATCCAGTCATGTGTGCAGGTCACACCGGGTACTTTGAAACGGGAGGGCAGACCACTGTGCCAGGAAAGGCACTCAGAAACGTCTCATTGGCCCAGAGCTGGTATACGGGGCTGCCTACAGCCTCGCCAAGAGGATTGCCTATACATGCGTCGCCGGCAAGTTCCAAGAGACCTGGGAGGCAAAGCCAGTTAACAGGCAAGCCAAGTAGGTCCTGTTGGGGACGTCGTACTCCAACACGGCTGAAGCTCTTTCTCTTGCAGTATCAGAACTCCGAAGGGTGGTTGGTTTTATAACTGGACACTAGACGTTTCGGGCACACATGAACAAGATGGGGTTCCCAACCCCCATTCTCTATACTCAATTCCACGTTCACCGTGCAGTACAGATTTTACGGGAAATGGTCAACTACTACCTGTACTGTAAATATAAAGTTTTTTGTTATGTGGGTTGCGTCAACTGTCCTCGCGACCCGCGTGAAGGCGCCAAAGTAGATATTACTACTTTCTGCTTTCTGTAGGCTAAGTAACAATAAAGATGGTCATATGATGTGTGTTTCAGTTATCTGTGATGCTTTTTATCACTATGGATTGGTATTTTAAAAAAACAGCCTATGATAAAAGCGTAATAGGAAATTTTAAAAACGTGATTAAAATTCATCTAAGTGCTGTAGGTTTACTTTAATATGAAACAATATACGAGTTACAGCATAGACTAACTAAACAATATTGGTTAGTTAGTCTATAGCTACAGTAACTCAAAAATCTAATTAACACGCAAAATACCGAAAAAGTACAATAATATGATTGCATAAGGGTCCTGTAGGTGTCTTTTAATATATGAACCGATTGTCTTGAATAGATTATAGATTTATTACGTGGAAAAATTGGTACAAATAAAATTGATCCGTCGCTTTTCTCGCAGTTATAAGGTTCTGAACGTGGGAAGGAAAGGAAACAATCTGTCCTGTGTTGTCTACTATCGGGGACGTCAACAGTCCTCTATTATAAATAGAATGCCTCGACAGGGCAACAACAATAACAAATGGTTACTGATAAGACGGGCTTGTAAACGTTAGTCCACAAAAGGCCCAAAAAAGTTTGCTGAGACTCCCTCCTTATCATTGCGAGTTAAATCCTATAGAATTAGTGTGGAGCCAAGTTAAAAGGCATGTGGCTGTTAATAACAAAACGTATAATGTCAAGCTAATGGAGCCATTAATTGAAAACGCCTTTAAGGCCGTCACAAAAGAGCAATGGAACAACTACTGCAATCACGTGGACAAAATTGAAAAAGAAATGTGGAAGATTGATAATTTGCAGGATGACGTGGAACCTTTAATTATTCAACTCTCGGGGTCTTCGACAATCTTGTCCAGTGAGGGAGAAGATAGCTCAACTACGTCACACGTCAGCGTTGAATCTGGAGTTGCTTTGCTACAGTAAATCAAGGAAGGCAATCAACGTGAGTAAAGTTATAAAAATAAAATAGGAATATCATGACATCATAATTGTAGCCTATGGCCTATATGAATAAATATATTTGGTGTTTAATATACATATTTTTACTTATCTATAACTGCGTTAATTATCATTCCAAATTTATTACTTTCACATGACTGAATCTTATTTAACTTACATTGTTTAAGTGTTAAGGAATTGCTCTCTGAACTCTTTTTATCTATGAATAAAAGTAAGTTTAAGACAAAACTAAAGAAAATATAGGCCCAACCGAAGTAAAATAATTAATTCGGTGTATAAAGGAGCGTTGCGCGAGAGTTGATGTTTTTTGGACGGCTAGTAACGACGAGACTGCCGTTTGGATAACATGGCGTATGGGCGCTCCGTACTGCACGGTGAACGTGGAATAGAGTATAGTGTAGGAAATGTGGGTAGGAGGAGGAGTCTTGACGTCACATCCTCTTTCACTGCCCGGCCATAGATAGGAAGCGGGCTCTAACTTTAGGCGGTAATTTAGAACGTAGCCAAGGTGAAGCACAGGAATCTCAAGGTTCTCAAAGCACCTTGATTGGATTAGATTTGAAGTCATGTAAAGGAGGGCCCACAATAAGCCTTTTTGGCTTAGGATCCGTTAACAGGTTTGAAGCCTGGTCCTCCAAATCGTAACAAACAAAAATCGATCGTGGCTGTTCCTTGGATAGATGACTGATGAGGAATCCCGTCCTGGCAAGCAGACCATCTGCCAGGTCATTAGTGGTGGTTTGGAAGTCACCCTCAAACCGTTGATGGCCAATTTATGTTTTAAAGAGGGCTTAATCTCCCTAAACTCACCTGTTAATGTAAGACATATTTAAAGTCTTATGTCAAGGCTTTGTTTTACATTTTGCACAATTTTAATTTAACAATAAATAATTTGTTTTCATGAAAACCTTATAAAGATTATTATGACGTCATACAGTTATTACTTGAAAATGTACCTGTTACCTGCAATAAACAGCTTGATTCTTCGTTTTATTGTTACTGTTATTACTTAATTTGATATAATATTTATATATTATGTCAAAGTTAAACGTAAAGCCCTTACAGGGTTATTATTGCCTGTAATGGTTAAATTATTCCATTTCTTGCGTTTAATACTAGTCAACTAGCTTGAATAATTTAGCTAAGCACATTCAACACTTTTCCAGAGAATATTATATTTATCTATGATCCAGAATATCAATACAATGACAATTATGTATTTCTCAATATGTGAAATAAGTTTTAATTGTTATATTAACATTCCATTACAACTGATTGTTGTTATAACCCGTAGACAGACACTGAGGGATTAGAGAAAACTGCTACAGTATTGAGATGTTTCTTTTTACACATTACAACTTTTTATGCAGAAGTAGGTTATTTAGAAATAAATCAAACCTTAAAGGAAAAAAATCAAACGTTTTAATACTTTGGTAAAACAAGAGTTTTCCTCAGCAGTTTTATTTTGTTTCTGTTTCTCCCGATTGTGTTTGTTCAATGAAACATTTTAAATCAACCGTGTTGACTGGTCACAAAATAAAAACTGAATCCAGTCGAGCTGCGCTTCGAGTTAGCTTCGGTTTCTGGTTCACAGCCCTTGTTTCGACTGAAAACTTCCGTTACAAGTTTTTTTTATAAACTTTTGTTACAAGTAATGAATACTTTTTTGAAATTATTTAAATTGTTTATAACTTAGGTTCTGTTAAGGTAATTTTAGACATTTTAATTCTTTATTCGTTCTTTATTCTTCATTAAGACTCTGCTCGTAGAGATATGTGTGAATTTGAGGGGCGAATGAGTTTGATGAATGTAGATGAAACAATTTGTCACTGTCACTAAAGTCGACTGTTCCTTAGACTGAGCTATTTATTAAAAGAATAGAATTTCTTTATTTTTAAAATAATCACAAAAAGGTGAAGTTAGTCCTTGGTTCTTTCTTACATTTAACCTTAGGAGAACTTATTAATAGCCCAATAACCGGAGCAACTAAATAAGCTACAGCTTTATGTGGAATTCGAACCACGTAGTATTGGTCTAATGTTGAACTAAGTGACAAGCCAGTTACTCAGTTCCCTTACATACACAAAATCTGGACCCAGACTATCACCATACAGGACTTCTCTAATAGTGTCCACGTCGATGGCAATCATTGAGCCGACGCCGTGTCGGCATTAAGAGGACAAAAACTAGGACTTATCGCCTACAACAAGATACAACAGGTTTTCTTGGTGGTTTCCTTTATTTGGACAGTAGTTTAATGAAATTACTAATTGTAGACCTACATATAATTTGAAAGAACATAATTATAAACTAAAAATGTTTTGAGATTAAATACTAGAAATAATAATTTGTTCTGTAAGTCTATGAGAAAGATGTATAAATATTAATATCTATTTATATAAAAGGCAAAGCCCTCACTGATTGACTCACTCATCACTAATTCTCCAACTTCCCATGTAGGTAGAGAGCTGAAATTTTGTACACTGTTTCTTTAGAACTTAAATAGGACAACTAAAGTATTTTCATCTTGATAAAGTACTCCTAAGGGGTATAAAGCACCCTTAAAAGATTGGTCCATAAGGATAACATTGGGTTGATTTTAGTAAATTAATAACAGCTGTTTTGTAAATAAATAAACATGTCTATTTTGAATGTTTGACATTATACTATTTAATATTTAACTATGAGTTTAATCTTCAGCTGTTAAACAAAAATAAATGAAATGAACACTCTTGAAATAGGCTAAATAGGTGGCAAAGCAATTAGTGTGAGTGAGATACTGTAACTAAATTTAATATTGTGATTTTATGTTATATAGTTAATCTCCTATTTTTTGTATTGAATAGTTACATACCGAGGCCGAAGGCCGAGGTGTATCAATTGCAGCGAGCATCGGGGTTGGCATGCGAAGCATGCAGGGGTGTCCCCTAGTAATAGAATAATCATAGCGTTTTACTTATTAATTATAACATAAACATAGTGATACAAACAGTCATTACATAGAAACAATGATCATCTGTTAGGAACATTTATTGTAAAGTACAGTAAATATAGGTAATCGTGTAGTTTTTAATCATTATGTAGATAAAACAAATATGTAAAGAGTACGAAAAAAAATTAAACCTAGGTTGATTATTTTCAAGTTAATTTACTTACATTGTTTAGTCTTTTAGGTCATACAACATTCTAAATATTATAATTCACAACACTGACAAGGATATGTACAATACTAACCATAGTAAAGTACGTATAAGTTTGGTTTATTTCCATTTAAAAGTGTCTTTAGGGTGGTAATACTAAGACATTTTAACAGCTGTTTGAATATAAATAATTATGTATATAATAATGAGTAGGGTGGTGCAAGTCTCTCTTCGCGAAGCAAGCAGGAGTGTCCCCTAATTTTATTTGGATTGTTTAAGGTTTTTTAATGGCCTGTCTGTAGTTTAGAGGTAAGGTTTCACCCCCGATTTGTTTTGGGGTTTTTGTCCTGTCTCCCATAAAATAATATAAAATCCTTGATAATGTACGTCAGATATGTAGATCTGTAAGTTTCCTGTAAATAACACGTGTGAGGGTTTTTATTTAAAATAAACAAAATAAATGTTAAGAAAGTTTTACCAAATTCTCAACATTTTCCATTTTGAGATAACAGCATAGATATTTTGTCTTAGTAGGTATGTTATATAGAACCATATAAGTTCTAAATCTCATCAAAACATCATGAGTCTCCGGGGAAATGATGTGGTTCCATCATAACAGAACTTTCTTGAAGCTATCGTACATTTACTGCACCCCCAATCCACCTCAATTTACCAAAACTCATTTTAAAGATACTGTTCCTTCGAGAAAAACTGGGTATTGAATGGGCTTTATTGTAGAGTACCGAGAAAAACTATGTTTTCTCGGTAAAAAGCATTTATAAAATATTTATGACAGGACGTTTTGTAGATGTACTAGCTAAATTTTATATATAAAAAAAATTATTTTGGGTGGTGGATCAATAATATAATTCCGACAGTAATTAAGTGTCGATGTTTAGTACTTCATTCAAACCACTTTTGAATCGTCCTTTTTAAGTAAACCTGAAGAAGACGAACATTTCATAAATGTTCATGCAAATTGATTTACTTGTTAACTTCTTGACTTCCCTTACTTCGCTGTGGGGTGGTTCTCTACACTCGTTTACCCTTCCCTCCGTGGTTCTCCCTAATCAATATAAAATGTCAGACAGCTCCTGATCTTCTAGATAATAAGTTTAATAGTCTGAAAGCCGTATAAGTCTACATTAGGGCGAGTGCAAAATATCATATCAGGGTTAGTAGAAATTACCCTCAAACATTCCACAGTAAAAACCAAATCAGCGAGGCTTTTGTGTTATTTGTATGATTTTGCATTAGATGTTTAAATTAAATTGTAAAATAAAATTAATGCCATTGTTACTCTTACGGAAATAAACAAGCACAGTACCCACCCTTCATACTGGGTTTACGTTGATTTATATTAAACTTATTGCATTCCATTATACAAAACATGTACCTACTGGCATATATATAATGCAAAAGTGCGTTGTGGTCACGGTACTCCTAGGGAAGAAGACGGTAGGTATCACGCACATCTCCTGTGACGTCACATGGAAGAAATGACAAAAACAAACAAAAAATGCTGTTCTCAGTCTCGTAGTTTATGATTCCAGCTGATAAGTGGTAAATAACTTGCCTATTATTTAGCTGAATGTTTCGATTGGTAGATTTAGTTACCAGTATTTTATCAAATAATCAAAACAGGTGATTTCACCCATGTCACGTGTAGTCTACTGCGCAGCCTAGATACCGTGGTTGTGGTAAGGTTTGGTCAGGTATTTATTTTAGAACTATATAAGTTGTTGTTTATTTATTCCAATAGCTGATTAATGAAACTATTATAAACAATTAATTGTCAAATTGGTACTGTCATATGGGTTGTATTGATACTTCATAGAACCCCTGGGGTGGTTACCTGACGGAGTTTCAAAAGAAATATAGGCCTATATGTTAACCAGAGACCCTAAGAATGTCCATGCAAGAATGTTCAATTGCAAATGAATGGGTTCAGTGGCTTTTGCGTGATTGAGTAAAACACACACACACACACACACACACACACACACACACACACACACACACACACACACACACACACACACACACACACACACACACACACACACACACACACACGCACGCACGCACGCACGCACGCACGCACGCACGCACGCACGCACGCACGCACGCACGCACACGCACACGCACACGCACACGCACACGCACACGCACACGCACACGCACACGCGCACACGCGCACACGCGCACACGCACACACGCGCACACGCGCACACGCACACACGCGCACACGCACACACGCACACACGCGCACACGCGCGCACACACACACACACACACACACACACACACACACACACACACACACACACACACACACACACACACACACACACGTTTCGGTTCGGTATCGGTATCTAAAGAGGTCAATGATTATTTAACTATTCCAAAATTTTACAATGCTTAACCAAATGTATTATACACACTTCGAATGACAGTCATTGCCAAGTTAGCCGTCCATTGGAGATGATATTTGTGGCATCATGTTATATTAATGAAAACCTTTAATTTTATATTTTTAAGTACATACACTTGTATTTCAGATTTGTCTAACTCCAAATGGGCCGTCTCCAGGAAGGGACAGTGATAATAATTATTCAATCACAATTGTATATTCTGTAATTATGTTATTAGTTTCTTTGCCTTATGATTATCTGGAACGATTAAGAAAACATTAAGCTGTATCGGAATTTATTTTCCACTCTGCATTATTCGTATAACTTGTGGTTATTTTTCACGAGAACTAACCACACATTTTGTAATTTACTGTCATCTATTTATTGGTGAATGTAATCCATCTCTAACATTGTATAACATGAGTAAATTCAATCAATTCTATCAATTTACGAATTACAATGAAATATGATAAATGTTATGTAATTAATACACTTAGTTTCTGAAATAAAAAAGAAATTGGGTGTGCGTCGGACCACACGGTGGAAGTTATACTTCTTTGGCCATTCTCATACACCCACTCACGCACACAAACAGACAGGATATATAAATGAAATATAAGACATTTGTCAATATTATTCAATATATTTATCTTCAATATATTATACGTGACTTCATTATTATATTATACACCTATATTAACATTATCAGTAATTTCTTCTATTAAATTTCTTCGATTAACAATCGATTAATCGATAGTTCTTAAAAATTTGTTCTTACTTTTCAGCGTGACGCGGTTTCTTGACCAACATCCCATCCCAAAGTGTCTAACGGGCGCAAAGAAGTATAACTTCAAAAATGTTTGTTTACCCCTGACAGACATACAAAATGCTAATGTTTGTTTTTATTCAACAGCTGATGCTATAAAATGATTTTATATATAAGGAAAATCCCTCATGCACTCATTACTTCCCGTTATCACACAGAGCTGACATTTTGTGCAAATGTTTGTTGTAGGCTAAATAGGAACACGAAAGTATTTTTTATCTTGATAACATACTCCTAAGGGGTGTAAACCACCCTAAGTGATTGTTCCATAAAGGTAGTATTGAGTTGTTTTTAGTAAATTAATAAAAGTTGTTTTTTAAATAAATAAACATGTTTGTTTTGTATGTTTGACATTTTAGCCTTCTTTTAAAGGAGACTTCAGGATTGTCTAGACTATTTAATCTCTGTTATATATAAGGATGGCAGTAGGCTGAGATTATATATTGATGTGATGGTTCAACCATGAGGGAAGGACAATAAAGCGTAAAAACCTTCCCTTAGCAAATCGAAGGGTATCGGCTAATCTATATCTATAAAAGGCGAAGTTCTGGCTGACTCACTGACACACTTCTCCATCTTCCTATATAGGCAGAGAGCTGAAATATACACAGTTTCTTTAGGTCTTAAATAGGACAACTAAAGCATTTTCATCTTGATAAAATACTCCTTAATGGGTAGACACTGTCGTGTTTCGTAAGGTTAACATTGGTTTGATTTTAGTAATTGAATAACAGCTGTTTAGTAAACATATAATAAACATGTTTATTTTGTATGTTTGACATTATCCTATTGATGCGTTTAAGAGTATAATCTTCAGCTTAAAAAAAAAACTAATTAAATCAATACGTTTCAAATAAACTAAGTAATACCACTGGGTATTTATACTAATAAATAGGTAGTAACGCAAGTAGTGTGAGTCAAATACTGTAAATAACTGTAATAATGTTAATTTACGTTATACAGTTAATCTAGTATTGTTTGTAGTCAAAAGTGCCGAGGTGTATCGAGCGCAGCGAGTGTCGGTGTTGACACGCGAAGCGTGCAGGGGTGTCCCCCCTAGTTTTGGAAATAGAACAACTCATTAACCATAAAGGCTGTTCATTTGTCATTGGGCTATTAATTAATGACACTTTCTAAGGAATAGTCGGCCTTAGTTTGTAACAATGACTACATTCACTCATCTACACTCATTCGAAATCCATATTCGCCCATATCTTGACGATCGACGTCTTATGAATAAATAAATAAATAAATAAAATGTTAATTCAAAGGCCAGGGAGACAGAGTTCTACTGTCGGGTGTGAAAAATACTATGCTTAAGAGTTGCCCTTGGAACAATTTATAAATTCCCAAAGTTTCATATCGATTGCATGAATTTTGTAGCGATGGGTAAAGGAGAAAAAGACAAAGAGACATTCATATATAGTCTTTTGAAAGTCCTTTTCCTCCCTATTAACTTTTATGAATGTAGACGAAGCGGTTTGCTTTAGAAAACGTTTCTACTCGTATGAACAAATGAGTTTTTTGTATATGCATTTTAACCTCCTTAAAAGGGCATCGTTTGGGGTTGAGTCAATATTTTAAAATGGTAACCCTTAGAAAGTTACAACTAAATTTAAGGATATTAAAAAAAGAAGAAGGACTGCACACGCTAGAGGTATTTAATGTTACTCCATCAAATGTGGAGATTAATTAAAAAAGGAATTCATCCTAAAATCTTCAAATTTGTGTATGGAGTTATTTTAATGCAGATAAAGCATTCACTCGCCAGTTATTTTAGAACCTTATTACACCGAAATTGATGTAAAGCTAGGTATTAAATAAATCAACAAACATGAATAAATAGAAATAAATAGTTTTGAAAAAGTCCTACCCCATCTAATAAATCATCTATTAAATATAAAACAGTCAAATACCATCAGATGTTCACATAAAGTTGACGGATTTCTGTTTTAACTTCCAACGTTTTAATAGGCAAAAATGTGACCAACTATTTAATAGAGCAACTGTTTCTATTTAAGAAAATTTTGTGTTTTTTAAACTATAATAATATAATTATTAATACAAATGATGTTTTTAATTTGTTTTAACTTATGGTATTTTTTATTGAAATCATAATTACATTTTGACTAAGTATTAATATTGCTATTTAAAAAAGTTCAGGAAATATAAGAACGCATAAATCATATAAGTGACAAATGTTGATAACATAATTAGGTGATAAGGATTGAAGAATACTTCAAAATGTGACCTGACAAGATCTCATACTAATACTGTTTTAAGTAGGCCTAATGCATCCGACTGATGTTCAACAGTTTTCATAAGGCCTTAAAGGTGAATAAAAGCTATATTTCAAAAAATTTTACAAAATTGATGCTAAACAATCAAATTGAAATTCTCCTCTATCTTATCTTTTACTCGACATCAAAAACCAATCTATGTGTTAATCGGTTTTTAAATCTGTATTTGTTGTCCTCCAAGAAACTATCTCGACGCAACTGAATATACGTGTTTCGATATTTTATTGGATACAGGTAGAAACGGGAATGTAATAAATACGACAGCTTGCTCCGTAATATTTTTGTTGTGATTCAGCACTTTATAAATATGAACTGGTATTCTCGGATTTTCAGAAATAACAAATCTTAATATTTATAAGAATCTCAGTTTTTAACTCTTCTGACCAGAAATTATTTTTAAAAAGGAACAGTTACTTAATAAGGAAATAATATTGTTTACTGTATATCATTTTAAAGAAATTGAAATGAATTGTATCGACTATATTGTTATTAAATTATTAAAAAAGAAAGACGTGGACATTACAAGAGAAGTCTGAGGTGTCCGTGTTGGGTGGTAGTCAGTGTCAGGTGTTGTGTAGGGAAGAAAAGTCAGGCTTATCAGTTAGTAGAAAACAAAACCAACACTGCGTGGTTGGGATTAGTTACTGTAGCCGTGGGCTATTATACAACTATATAATAATATACATTATGACAAATATAGTTGTAATAAAAATATACAACTATACCAATATTCAAATATATCATACCATATATTTATTAGTAGGCAATATACTGGCTATTGGGCTATTAATAAATGTATAGATGGCGTAGCTGTATTGGTTTTTATGCATAGAATTGTTAAATTAAACACAATTAAATTATAAATATTGATTTTAAATTCTTTTTAATTTAACAATTATCATTAATAAAAAGCTCTTTCTGATAAACAGAACCACCTTAGATTATTAACAATGACTACACTCATTCATCTACACTCATCACACTTATTCGTTCCCCATATTCGCCCATATTTTAAAGATAGGTCCATAATAATTACTCATTATGAATATTAATAATGAGTAAGTATTGTGATCTTATTTTATTTATTTATAGCATTCAAAACTATGAACTCATTAATCACGACATTTCCGGAACTACTGAATAGATTTTGATGAAATTTGGAGGTGAGTTAGGTTTTTTACTATAGATAATTGTAAAGAAAGTTCCATTCAACAGGTTATAAATAGCCCATTAACCTTTCCTTCTTTACATAGCAGTAGCATTGGCATTGATTTAATTTAATAATTCATGTCAAACAGCGCAAATAATAAATAAATAAATGCCACAGTAGAGCTTGGCTAATTATCTTTTATTGTGAAATGTTAAGGTAAGTAACACTAACGCTGACTTTTTTGCCCTATTTTGCATTCCCAATAATAGCAGCAGGTTGAAATTTTGTATTTATTTTATGGTTTAGAGAGGACCCTGGAGGCAACGGTAAGTGAGCGTGGAGAAAAACCCCGTAGTTAAGTAAGGGCTGTCGGCTAGTATTTTATAATGCATAAACTGATATTTTCTATAAATGTGTAAAGAATGTGACAAATAATTAAAGGAAACTAATAAAGAAACGGTCTATTTAATATTACATTTCTTAACTTATAATAACATTGTAAGCAATAAACAGACAGTAAGGTGTTTTTACTAAAAGTTTTAATAAATAAAATAAAGCAAGATTTCAACTTTTAAACATAATGTAAAATTTATTTGTAAAACATACAATAAATATATTTTGATTCCATTAAACTCTTTTCCAGGACTTATACTATGATTAAGGTTGTTCTAGTTTTTTTAATGTTTTCTACACAGTTAGCCTTCCTCGACTTATACTATATCTAATAGAATTTATCCTTTAGAGCCCTTTGAGTTCGACTAACCATAAATGGTTGGGAAAATAAGCCAATTGAAGCAGCAAGGAGTAATACAAAATTCACTTTGTTGGAAATTTCAATTTTCTGTTTTTACGTAAATATTTTTTTTAACCCGTTCTTGAATGCAGTATATTTTAATCAGGTTTTAAATGTATTTTTAGAGATAGAGCTTTTTTTTGTTTAAATGTTTACAAACAGCTCGGATGTAAGGTTTTAAAATGTTATGTTATTTATTTAAGAAAAATACAGGCTCACAATTAAAAACAAAATCGTAACGTACAGTACCAAAAAAATTGTGCTTCGTCCAATATACGAAGGCGTTTGGGAGTTGGGGAAATGTTTATTATAGAATTTCACCAGGCGCCTTCCAATGCATTTCAAAGCAATAATCATGACATTGGTGATCGCTGTCTTGTCGATAGGAGTAACAAAAACGGTGAGCTTTATTTTGAAGGATCCCTGTTGGCCTGTTTTCCCTATAGACATGTTTAATCATAGATTTTAACTTTCTTTTTTCCATAAATGCGATAAAATTTTTTTATTTTATATTTTTTTATTAACTGTTTTCCAATGGTTAGACTACGGTAAATGTTCACCTCATAATATTAATGAATAAAAATTATTCATTAGTAAGACGCCGATCGTCAAGATATGGATGAATATGAAGGGCTAATGAGAGTGATAATTGTTAATGAACGAATGTAGTTAATGTTACTAACTAAGGTCGACTGTTCCTCAGAAAGATCCTCATTATGAATAATAAAATCAGGATTATTTTACATATTATGCGTAGATAAATTAAAAGCACGTTAATTTGTTTTAACAAACAATAATCATTAAAAATATAGATATATTGAAGAGACATTATATTAGATTAAATAAAGAGTTGTTTGCAATGATTATTTATGCGGTGACACCACACTTGTAGGGTCAAATGTTGATTATTGTAAACATTTTACTGATTTAAATAATAGTCTTCAACTGGCTAAAATATAGTATGTAGCTAATAATATTATAATAAATTATTATAAGATTAACTAGAAGATCCTTGCTGCTGTGCAGCATTTTCGAAGGGAAATGCCACTCTGATGCATATGTATTAGATAATAATTTGAGTGTGACCTGAAATAAAATGTTGTATTGATATTTACAAATTAATATTATTTTATAACAGCTCTTTAAATAAAACATCAGCTGTTTGTCGGCTTTTAGCTTCAATCTCAACCTTTACATTCTTGAATATTTTTCCTCAAGATAAGGCAAGATACAATTATCTGTGGCTAAGTCAAATGAGGCGTTTGGCCTTGCGCCTCGTTGATGGTAATACAAAACGCTAATCTAACAGGATATTGTCGTGTTGAAGTAAATGGTACAGTGGTATCTGTTGGTGACAGCTCTATGCGAGGTATCAGTACCCGTTGTCCTATATTTGCACCCTTTATAACTTGTAAATCTTAAACATTTATGTGATTTTTTTCAATTACGAGTAGTACATTCTTATTCAATAATACTTTACATGCATTTATATCTCTCAGGAGCATTACAATGGGACCTTCATCAGAGTTACTACATGGGGTGGTAAACCACTCATCTCAAGACTGTTAAAACATTCAGTTGGAGACTGTAAAGCTCGCTTTCTCCTTTTATTACAAATGTATTGACACTCATGTATGAGCTTCAATCTCCTGGGAGAAGGTCTATAACTGTTTTATTGATATCATCGGAATATTCATTTTTGGTGCAAGAATTAAAGTTTTTAATCAGTAATTGTACGAATAATCTGCCCATAAGTTAGGTCACTAATATTAACATCTCTAGAAGCTGTTCCGTTGCTTCATTACTACTATATTTTTTATCGTCATTGTGGTTAGGCTAGGTTAAGTCAGGTTTGGTGGCTATAAAGTTGATCACAAACTGGTAAATCCAATGATTGACTTACAGTCAAATGCACTCTCCGTGTGTAAGTTCTTGGAAAGTGATAAGATAAGGCCAGGGATATCGGATTCCTTGCCGATAAGCAATACCAAAGTGGACGTAAAAACTATTGGGGAACAGTTTTTAGAGCAATAGAATATTTATCAAGTTGTAGTGAGTTAATGGAAAAAATGTAGTGGTAATGAATTAACGGAAAAGATCCTAAAGATGATATTAGTGATCAATCTTATGGGCAGATTATTCGAACAGTTACTGATTAAAACCGTAAATTCTTGCGTTAAAATATTAACATTACGACGATATCTATAAAACAGTCATAGACCTTCTCCCAGGAGATTGAAGTTCATACATGAGTGTCAACACATTGGTAATAAAAGAAGAAAGTGAGTTTTTACAGTTTCCAACTGAATTTTTAAACAGTCTTGAGATAAGTCTCTTTAAATACACGCACATGTTTTCTGACATTTTCAACAACAACCGAGTGTGAAATTGCTCGGAATAAACAGTTACCATCAGCAATAAATGTATATATAGATATATGTAAATGTAGCTTATCTCTTGGCTAGATTTTGTAACTTTTTGTTATTTAAATGGCAAATAATGAATCTGGAATTTTGATCCCTATGTGGACGTTTAAATGTTTCTCTTACAACTTGCTTTTGGGCTTAAAATAAAGTATTACTGTAACAACTATTAGCCCTTATAACAGATTTAAACAACAGTAAAATAATAAAAATTAAATACAGTATAAGGTAGTCAACAAATAAAGCAAGTTAGTAATAACCTACCATATACATAAATTAAGAAAAATAAACTTTACTCTCATACAAAATATAAATCAAAAATAAAATATATACTGTAATAAGGTTACATGTTGATATATAAATGACTTATTGGTAAATCTTACAATATAAAATATTACCTAACTACGATATCTGGCCTATTGTAACAATAAATAACACCGACAAAATCATAATCACATAATTAACTAATTAATAAAAAATAACCACGGTTACTAGAAGAGTGTGCAACAAACTAATAGAAACGGAAGCGGAGAAGAGAAGTTACCCCCCATCACTTTATAGTTATAGGTCACAGAAGTGTTTCTATAACGCCGTGACCAGCCCAGCGAGACGCTTGTAGTGTTCCTTAAAAAATTTCTTTTTGTCCAATGGAAAATAAACAATTGGTGGTTATTAGCTGATCTAATTCAAAATTCTTTAATATCCCCACAATTTTTATTTATAAATATCGTAGCAAATCAGCAGCGATGTTAAATCGTAGATATTTACTCTCGATAAACCGTACTCTCGATAGGTCATAATCTAGGTGGCTTAGTGTCAGATTGGTTTTTTTGTGTGTGATTTTTCTTCTCGTATTTTCGCTATTTTATTGTGAAATTTTGTGCTTTGAATATTTAAAACCAAGTAAAGCCACGATTAAAAGTTCTTGGTTCACTCCAAATCGTGAAATTGTTGCATAATCATGCCCTGTGGCTGTCAAGACGTCATCGTGAACTGGGTTTGTGTGTAACTATTCTCTTGGCATATAATGTTTTGCCTTGACGTGTTTTGTGTACCTTGAACTGTTTCGTTGCTTATTCATTAGTTTTATAGATTAGATAAGAGTTAGTTCAAGCTTTTGTGCCTCCAGGCAGTATCTGCCATGGCAGATACTGCCTGGACGAATGGAACAGGTTGCCTAAAGGATACCAATGAGAAGGGACGTGTTAGAGAAACAATTCTTGCAGTTAATATTCTCTTGGAACAAGGAGAAAATTTTAATTAAGATAAAACGAACGTTGAAATGACGAAATTCCAACAGAACCAAACGACTCCATCGAAGACATTTGCAAACCTGATGATATGATTAAGTCTCTAATAATTAAAAAAAAAAATGCTTTTTATTAGATATTATAATGAGAATAACAAAGGACCATATAAAATAATTATCAAAAATATATAAAAAAGGAAAATTAACCTCTTTTATTTGAAAAATTATCAATCATAAAATTATAAATTTATTGGATTTAAAGTTAATTATTCATATTGGAAATTTTGTGTAGATTCTGGAAATAGTAGTATAATTAACTAAATGTTTAGTTTTCTATTATTAAATGCACAATAAATCAATTAAAAATGATTTTCCGTAAAAAATTTAAAATAGCTGACAAGCCAAGATAAATTACATCAGGAACATAAAAGTTGCACCATTTCATTGGGTTTTGTATGTAGTTACAGCAGTTATATACATTAACACCAAGAGTCAAACACCCTGTATAAAGGATATGACTATGAAAAACTTACATTCCTTAATGAGTGAACTGATATACGATGAAACTAATTCATTTTTATTCCGACGTTTGTCAGTTCAACTGAAGCAGATTTGCGAATATTGGAGTATGTTCAACATTATAAGCTAAATATATACACTGACTCATTTATCAGGAAATATCCAAAACTACAAAACCGATTAACGTGAAATTTGGTTCATAAGTTTATTTAAAGCCCCAGACACACACCAAGAAAGGATTTTCTCTCCATCCTCAGGGGTTGCCCCACTGACCTCCAAACTTAAATGTTATTCTTACTGAACTATTATTTATTCATATTATATTATTTTCTAACATACGCAGTATTATGTTTGAATATTTTCTTGTCCAATCACCAAACAGTGATATTCAAGGAAGGGGCATAAAATAAAGTTTTCATTTAGTGCACTTTGTTTTGGGCAATCTTTAAAAATTCGTTATAAAACATATGTTTTCTGTTTATAAAATACAGCAGTTTTTATTTATTTATTCAATGGTTTATTTATACAGTAAAATTTTATGAAAATGTAATTTAAATTAATATTAATCGTTTATTTATTGTAAATAGGTCATCTCAATTTGTTTCTATCAACCGTAAGTAAATTCTTCCATAACTAATTTTTAAGGAACAAATTTGTAAAACGATATAAAATTATAACATGAAAGGTTATATTATTCTATGGTTAGTTGTAGACTTAACATATACGCCCTAATTGATCAACTTTCCTCCTAAAATTAGTCACTGAATGTCAAACACAAATAAAAAAAGGAGGTTGTCTACCTCACTGAGCATTTAAATTGACAAATATTTTATATTTATTTGCAAATCTTGACAAGTTAAATTTCTAATGTAAACTTGATTATATCTTTTTAATTTACAAAAAGTACTCCGAATGTAATGGTTAAGTTGTTCTGCAACGCTAATGAGAAATAATTTGCTGGTTAGTTAAAATGTTTATTATGTGTTGAGAACATCTCTATTAATATCAAAAATAAAAAAATCTTTATTAACTATTAAAACAATTAATAATAAAACTGCTAAATTACAAAATTCGCAATTACGTAAAGAAGGGCGTATGAATACTTTTCTGTAAGACTTACTTTTATTAGGCTCTTTTGAAAATATATATTTTTATGCCTGCTAGGTATTCAAAGTTGTTTAGTTTCTTTGACACTATCCATTAAAAATATTTTAATTTCATCGTATATTTGCAAAGAAAATATTATGGTGGTGTTGTTAAATTTACTTATATAAACCGTAATACAGAAAAAGAGTAATGTGTTATAGAGAGCAAACAACTCAAAATCAATAATAATTGTAATTAAGAGTAACCTAAGCTACTCTTAGTAGTAAATGAGATATTCCCAAGGGTAATCTTAATTGCGTTGATAATTACAGTAAAGTTTACGTAATGTTTAAAAAGTAAACCTTGGAAATAATTTAAAGTTTTGAGTTTAATGGGATATTTTTAATATATAAAATGAAAAATGAATGGTAAATGTATTAAATTATGCTTCTTACTTATAGTTCACAACTCCAATGAGGATTTTTTTAATATTCAACCAACTCCTTTATTGTTCGTAAAAAAAAAAAATGTCAGTCGTATTTTATTGCTTACAAAATTAATATGTAATCTTTTATAGTGTAACAGTGGTAAACTACGAGATTGTCCAGAACTAATAAAAATCACCATTGAATAAAATTATAGTTCAAATAATGGGTGTAGCATTATTGAAATTACTAACATATTTTAACGAAAATTACCTCAATGCTGTCAACATTTTGTTACAGATTTAAACCAACAGATAAAATGCCTTGTTGTTTCTGCGTCCCCATGAAACCTGGGGTTATAATACTGGCAGGATTGTATATAGTAAGTTTAAAAAACATAAAATATTATCAGAATATGCTTAGAGTATCATTAGTTTTTTAATTATATGTTTTAATGTCATACAATGCAGTAATATAAATTATGTATAGTATGCATTATTTAAAAATATTATATAACTAGGGGAAACCCTTGCACTCTTCACGTTCCAACCCCGTCAGCCCCGTCATGTAAGTTTTGGCTTCAAATATTAGTAATTACACTGTATTAATTGAAATCATATTATTTAAATTCGTTTACAGTCACTCACTACACTTGATTGTTTGGGGTTTCCATACTGGTTGGTAAAATGTATACTTACTGGTTTATTCAGGTATTTTGAAAGTAAATTTCTATCTCATACAGCTTAAATAACGCTGTGGATGTAAATATTGCAGAAATAAGGGCTTCTCTGTTCCTGTCGCTTTGAGCGCTAACACTGTGTTTTTCGCAAGTTTTCAACGCAAACTAGTGGTAATACCATTGTGTGTGCATACTGATAAATAAGTAGCGTGAGTGATATACTGTAAATAAATAGAGTATTTTGATATTTACGTTTTACAGTTAATTTACTATTGTCTGTAAACAAAAGTCACATGCCGAGGCTTAAGGATGAGTTTGATCGAGCGCAGTGAGCGTCGGGGTTGGCATGCGAAGCATGGGTGTCCCCTAGTTGTTATTATAAAACTTTTACGCAGGTAGTATAATTGTGACCCTCCAGTAAAAATGTTCTCTCTTATTAATTTCTTAGTGTTTTTATTGGAATTTTCTATACAAGTTCCTACTTCTAACATAGAAACGAAAAGTTTTGTGAATCTATATTTATAAAACAGGATGTTTGTATATATATATATATATATATATATATATATATATATATATGTTTGAAGTTTAAGCGCTGCTAAACCATCCAATCAATCGCTATGAAACTTAAGGATGTTGTCCTGTATACTCCCGAGATGGTCTCTGTGAAGTTTGATGCAGATCCGTCCACAGGGTCCTGCCCCACGGGCTCCTAAAGATCCCATGTTATTCAAATGGAGAATCTGAATTGTTTACAAAAAACATATGACTGTGTGGTTTAATGTAGTTTCACATGCCATAAGCAGATTGAAGTTCTCACAACAACAGTACTGTATATGTTTTGATTTGTTGTAGTTCTAAATTTCACCTTGAGAGTGTAGCACACACTACTTTTACTTTATTAGGTGATCTGTATTTGGTGTTAACCTTTTTTACTCGGTAATTAAAACATTTGGTGAAACGTGAAAATAAAAAATAAATACTTATTTGTTTTGCAGTTTACTTTTTATGACATGCCTCCTAAAAATCTAATATTGGTAGAAGAAGCAAAAATGCTCGAATTCTTTCAGCTATTAGAGCTGCTGAAACATCTAGAGAGACAGAAGCACGCTTGGAAGCTGTCCGAATAAGGGCATCGTCTTCAAGAGCTGCTGAAACCCCTACAGAGCGGGAAGCACGACTTGAAGACCTGTGAGAATGAGCTTCGACATCAAGAGATGCCGAAACGCCCACAGAACGGGAAGCACGACTTGAAGACCTGCGAGAACGAGCTTCGACATCAAGAGATGCCGAAACACCCACAGAACGGGAAGCACGACTTGAAAACCTGCGAGAACGAGCTTCGACATCAAGAGATGCCGAAACGCCCACAGAACGGGAAGCACGACTTGAAGACCTGCGAGAACGAGCTTCGACATCAAGAGATGCCGAAACGCCCACAGAACGGGAAGCACGACTTGAAGACCTGCGAGAACGAGCTTCAACATCAAGAGATGCCGAAACGCCCACAGAACGGGAAGCACGACTTGAAAACCTGCGAGAACGAGCTTCGACATCAAGAGATGCCGAAACGCCCACAGAACGGGAAGCACGACTTGAAGACCTGCGAGAACGTCGATTTGCGCGTTGCCGCAATAAATTTATGTAATCCATGTTTTTCACATGGACAGTTCTACGTCGCTTGCTCGAGAGTAGGCTCACCAAAAAACCTTTACATTTATGCACCAAATAAGAAGACCAAAAATATTGTTTACCCTCTTGCACTCATTTAATAAATCATTTATTGCTTTATTTTAGTATGTCAATGACAAATTAAAGGCGAGACAACGTCCGCCTGGTTCAGCTAGTTATTTATAACATATAATTATCACTCTCAGCACCAGTGGTTTATGGTAATACAAATTATGGCCAAACCAAATTACGTATAATCTATGGAGGGACTTATGGACTTAGATGTCACGTTCGGAACTAAACGCATTTGGAACATACTCGAGGGTCTGGCGTTGACGTCACAAATGCTGTGCGCGCGCGCGTGTAGTCTACATTTAACTCGGCCTGTAGTGGTACGGCGCTGACCTCAAGAAGTTTCCGATGATCTGGAGTTCGACCGGATGGCAACGATATATCGGAAATATCAATAAATATATTTCGACATATCGATATATTAGTATCGATATTTACTTTCGATAATATCGGATATATCGACATTTTTGGTCCGATATATATCATATCACTGTATAATGACGTTATTCTCCCTCCTAAAAATTATCGATTCGATAAAAACACATTTAAATCGTCTCTTATGTCTACCAAACATGTATTTAAATAATAAAGTAACTTTATTTAATTTTTGGATGTGAGGTTAACGAACTAAAATAATGAACTTTATTGTAGACATTTTAGCCCGGTGGACCGGGTAAATGAAGTTCTTTTTGAGTTGACAACGGTGACTCTAAGATGTCAATTGAAATACCTTAGTGGATTAATTTGTTTTGTTTTTAGTGTTTATAAGAAGCCTAAAGATACTTTTAAGTGTTAAAAAGAAAAATAACAATGTTAATACATTATTTTATAATTAACATAATAGGTAAAGGTACCGGTTTAGTTTTTGTTTTTTTTTTTTTTTTTTTTTATTTATTTTCAATTAGTTCAATTCAATGTCATAGACTACAACTTGTTTCGTGTAGATAAATGTATTTAATTGTTACATTTAGTAAGCTATTCTAAATACTGACAGCAAAACATGAGGGTATTTTTAGTCATGTCATAAAAAGTAAGTGCATAATTTTAAACCGATTTATCATTTACAACTCGATATATAGGTTACCCAAAGTGTTTGGGAAATTGTAGGCGATAAGTTGGATGATCGGTCCTCTTAATACCGACATGGCGTCCACTCAGTAGTTTCTATTGGCGTGGACAATACTAGAGAAGTCTGGGGTGTCCATGTTGGGTGGTAGTCATTGTGCGGATGTTGTATGGGGGAGATAACTGAGTATCAGGCTTGTCAATTAGCTGAAAATCAGACCAGCACTACGTGGTTCGGATTCCACGTAAAACTGTAGGTCCCTTAGTTGCCCTGGCTGTTTGGCTATTAATAAATTGCCCTTTCTGAGGAACGGTTGAACTCAGTTAGTAACCAGACTACACTCATCCACACTCATATAATCATTCATATTCGCATTAAAATACCAAAAACGTTGTGTCGGCGTCTCATAAGTAAGAATTGTACCCGATATATCGATATTTTTCTTTCGATAATATCATTAGATCGATATTTGGATTATGATATATCGATATTTTGAACATATTTTCCATACCTACCTGCTCCGCTCTTGACAACAGACCTGGTGGATGGCGTTGAGAAGATTGTCTGAAGACAAACAACTTTTATTCCCAAAGTATTGCCGGCGTGGTGGACCAGTGGATAAGGCTTCGGACTATGGAGGGCAAGGTCCAAGGTTTGAATCCCCACTGAGCCAACAGTCGGTACTTCACTCTTTGAATATAACTGACGCACAGGCCTGTAGGCCTATGTCAAATGGCAAGTGAAGTTTAAAAAAAATTTTTAGTGTGGTTTTCAAAATTAATTTATCATCACAATTTGGACATAAAAAATAAATTGCTGGATACAGTAAATAACATTATCATAAAGTTTTAGAAACCAAATTATATTGCTGCGTTAATTATCAGTACTTTTCCGTTGTTTTGGGACCTAATTATAGTTTTAACCATAAAGAAGGTACTATTCTTAACCAACAGTTCTAAATAAAAATTGGTCAAAAGCGAAAGTCATGGTAGTATGACTGTTGTCAACGATGAATACATCACATATGACCTATATTGAGCAATAGTACATAAACTTAAGGTTTCAGTAATCTAGTTTCGTGCTACCACTAATACCTTCTACAACTTTCAGCTCCTTCAACTTTTCTACATTTCCCAATACAGTGAAACGTATTCCGCAATGGTAGAAGAGGAAAATGAAGATGAAGAAAATATAAAACAAAAAGATCTAGTAAAATCAGGTGTGGAAAAATGCTATCATTTATAATGCATGTACATTTACTCCTAATTCATCATTTGGCTGACATCCCGAATGAATTGTAGAAAAAATAATATTGTTGAGATGATATATTGCCAGTGAACATAATGAAGGAATAATAATATAGTTATTAGTTATAACATATGGTAATACCATATGAAAAACTATCAGAGTATTTTGTCCCATTAAATGTATGGAAATCTGTGGCAACTGAATTCTTTATAGTGATGACCCACATTTGCAGATTGTTTTTCCTTAAATATTTTATATCTATGAAAATAAAATAAAAATGTGTCCTTCTTTATCCGGTGAGGGATAAAAGGTTGAGGTGTTAAAACATTTCCCTCTGTTTGTTGTTGTGGAATAAGGTCTTAAATATTCAATATCTATTATGAAGGGTATAGGAAGCCCTCAAAGTAGGTTTTTTGGCCATAAAAATGAAATTGATATATTAAATTAATATAATAGGAACAGCTGTTTAAATGTAAACAATGATCTCCAAAAAGTGTTAACAGCTTTTGGAATGTAACCAAATGTGTTTGTAATATTTTTTACAAACAACTGTACGTGTATGCGTGGGCGGGTGGGCCATCCACCACTGTACGTGTATTCGTCTACTAGTGTACGTGTATGGGTGACGAGTCGGCCGTCTACCACTGTACGTGTATGGGTGGTCCGTCTACCACTGTACGTGTATGGGTGGGTGGGCCGTCTATCACTGTACGTGTATGGGTGTGTGGGTGGGTCATAGAAAAATGTAACTTGTAAGGTGGGCGGGTGGGTTATCTATCATTTTACTTGTATGGGTGGATTATTATATACTACAAGAATGGTCTATAAGAACAGTTCTTTAACTTATTAAATGACACTTAAAATGTTGACTCCTCCAACCCAACCAAACTAGTACAGTGGTTATTATAATATATTAATAACCATTTAATATATTATAACATAATAACCATTTAACGATATAACTAGATCTTTAGTAGCGTTAAACCACAGTATAAAACACAGGGAATGTTGTAAGCATGGCTGTGCTACAGAGCAACCACAGCAATCTAAGTGACGACAGAACTCTTGCCAATATGGCGGCCCCCTCAACTGTCTGCTCAATTCTAGGTGGAAGCTAAGTGTCAGCTGAATTTTAAAAACTTGTAGTGCAGTATTGTGACTAGACCTTAGTCTTCCTACCTTTCAAACGAGCTACCGTAGCTGATAGCAATAATAACAATAAAAACAAGTAGGATAAAATAATCAATTTCATTTATTATTTATTTTTAATACTGTACATTAGTCGACTTCTAGTTGTTTTACTTATTTTACTGTGGCGTTAAAAACAACAATTTTAATGTTAGGCCTATTATATGTTTTATTTCAACAGTAGGTTGTATTTTTAGGTTACATCAGCTGTTCCCATCTCACACAAGTGTCTAGTAGTGTGGGGTCAGTCTGGGAGGGGAGTGATCAGTCTTTGGTAGGGCGAGAGGATGGCTCCCGAACACGGTCTAACCCCACAATCATAGACGCTTGTCCATCTCACCAAATTCAAATTATTTATTTCTGAATAGATACATAAATAACATTTATTTCTCTGGCGTCAGCTTTAAAACTATGTTATACTAACAACTACTCGTAATAAACTTATCTAAATAAATTTTAATAACGAGTACTTAAAAAAAAATAAAATTAAATGTTGTTTAAAAAACCATGTAAATTGTAAAAATATTTGTCATTGAGATATGTTTCAGCTCTTTCTCTAACAACCTGGCTTGAAATGACTTAATTTCAGTAGGCAACCTATTAAAGAACAAAATTCCCGCATGAAATATCTGACACTCGGAGAGCGTAAGATATTTCATGTCTGGGAGTGCGGAGGTTATTACCATTCCTGGTTGGAAACCTGTGATCCACATTAACTTTTTGGAGTCCTTCAGAGTTCTTCAGAACAAATAAAATAGACTTAAAACCGTAAAGCCCAGTCAGTGAATGTAAAATGGTAAGTCCTCTAAAAACACCACTACATGAGGTCAACGGGGGTAGGCCCAAAATAGCATGGACAGCTTTTTTTTGTTCAGTAAACTCCTAAATGAATGAGATGAACTACCCCAAATCTCTATCAATTTCCTACATAGTTCTGAAACATGGTCTGACCACGTCAGCCCACTATCAATTATCAAGCCCAGAAATTTAATTGCAGAGCACTCCTTAACTCCAAATGCTTCCAGAGAAATTGGTTGCGGACTTTTATAGCGTGTTAAAATCTGAACAAAAAAGGTTTTGTCATTATTAAGCACTAAGTTTTTGCTTGATACAATACCATTGTATGTGTATGGGAGGGTGAGTGGGCGGGCCAATACTACTGTACGTGTATGGGAGGATGGGTGGACCAATTCTACTGTACGTGTATGGGAGGATGGGTGGGCCAATACTACTGTACGTGTATGGGAGGATGGGTGGGCCAATACTACTGTACGTGTATGGGAGGGTGGGTGGGCCAATACTACTGTACATGTATGGGAGGGTGGGTGGGGGGTAACAGATGATTTAGGTAACTGGTTGAGTGTGAAAGATGTTTCCGTCAGTCAATGATAAGTATAAATCAATTAAACATCAACCTAACAACTATTAATGGGACAGTATTTGAACTAAAATTCATTGAAGGTATATTGTTAAAATGACAGTCCTGATTAGAAATTATTTGAAAATTTAACAGAGTTAGTCGGCACTAGTGGAGCAGCGCTAAAACCCAGCTACTTATACTTATACGGTGAGATAGTGTTGTGGAGATTGTCTTCTTATACCTGAGACGGCAACCGCTCAGTGGTTCCATCAACGTGGATACTAATAGAGAAGTCTATGGTAGTAGATGTCTATGTTAGGTGGTAATCATTCTCCGATGTTGTATAGGGAAGAGAACTGAATATCGGATTAGTTAGTTAGCTGAAAATCAAACTAATACTACATGGTTCGGATTCCATGTAAAGCTGTAGTTCACTAAGTTGGCTAATAAATGGCTCTTTCTAAGGAGAGCTAATAAATGGCTATTCATGAAACGTTGTTATAGAAGTAGAAATTGTGGGTTGTAGGTTATCAGGACCTCCGAACAGTAATGTTGTGTCATCTGCGTATAGGAAAGGCTTTCCCAGAGGAAGGCATGAAATTATATAATTTATATAAATGATGAAAAGTGCAAGTCCTAGAATACTGCCCTAGGTTCTATAGGTTCATAGATTAACTGTATAAAGTAAAATCACAATATTAAATTTATTAAAAATATTAAATGTATCAAAATACTCATGGGTATCTCATTTACACTACTTGTGTTGCTACATATTTATTAGTATAACATAGCACTATACATAGTATTAGTGTAGTATATTAGTATACCCAATGGTGTTACTTGGGTTTGATTAAATTATTATTTAACACGTCCTAAAGATTAAACTCATATTATAGTATTAAAAATACACCATTAGTATAATGTAAACATTAAAAATAAAAATTTTTATTTATTTATAAAACTGCTGTTATTAATTTACTAAAATCAACCCTATGTTGTCATTATAGAACAATCTTTTAGGGGCGGTTTCTACTCCTTAGGAGTACTTTATCAAGATGAAAATACTTTATTTGTCTTATTTAAGATCTAAATAAGCAGTGTACACAATTTCAGCTCTCTATCTACATGGGAAGTTGGAGAGATAGTGATGAGTGAGTCAGTCAGTCAGCGAGGGCTTTTCCTTTTATAGGTATAGATAAACTTTGTATTTATACTAATAAATAGGTAGAAAAGCAAGTATTGTGAGTTATATACTGTAAATAAATTGAGATTTTATGTTATACCGTTAATCCACTACTATTTGTGGTTGAAAATCACATGCCGAGGCCGAAGGTCGAGGTGAATCGAGCGCAGTGAAAGTTGGGGTTGGCACACGAAGCGTGCAGGGGTGTCCCCTAGTCCTAATATATAGAATCCAAAAAGATTTTCTCCATCATTACGAAATATCAGGAACCATTGAACACGTTTTGATCAAATTTGGAGAGAAATTAACTTTCGTACCTTAAAAAGCCACTGTGAAATTAATTTTCCTAATTCAATTTCAATAGGGTAGAAACAACCCCTATGGCATGAATTTAATAATTAATTTTAAACAGCTGATACATAAAACATAAACATGACACAGAAGCATGGCTGATTTGCTTTTTATTTTAAAATGCTTAAGGAATTTCTTTTTAAGGAGAGATCAACTTCCTTCTTAGCCTCAATCTATTGAATGGGCACCTCATAGACTATTGATCTGTGCGAGGTATGTATTCATATTACACTTAACCCTGACTTGATGGCATTACTTTTTAACGTTTATCCTCCTAAATTAGAATTATTATCGAATAAATAGACGTTGTTATCTAGGAGACCGGCAGTAGTCTGAGCTTTTACATCCATGTGAAAGTTAAGAGGGATCCACGGAAGGATGAGTAAGTTGTTTAAAGAACTTCCCCGCAGTGAAGCAAGGGATGTCGGTTACGTTTATATTCATAATACTTACATTCTAAAGAGTTTTCTGTGATTTTCGTAATTTACAATAGCACTGTACGTGTATGGGCGGGTGGGTGGGTAGATCATGTGTTGGGTGGTCGGGAGGGATAGCATAAAGCTGTTTGTGGGGTTGGTAGATGCATGTCTATAGGGTGAGTGATAGGGCCAGTAGGGGGATTGTCTGTAGGGTAGGTGGGAGGGATAATCTTATGAGATATACATAGTCATCATTTTAATCTGTTTTTAGTTTGGTAATTGGCCTATAAAAGCCATAAACAAACAAACAAACACACACATAAATAATATGAGAATAAATGTCCCCAATACGCAATCAATTAGTTCTACTATGGTAGCAGTTGCAGTAGACATTCCAGTAGCAGAAAAGTACGTATTATACACATGCTCTATGATTCATTTACATAATGGTTTTTCTTCTTTTTTTAGTACTCTTTTGGAGAACAATTGGTGCATTAATTCGGATTATACTTGGATTTGGAATAATATTTGCAGCGGTAATGGTAAGAAAATTCCTTAAATATGTATAACTGAAGAAAATAGTTCCTGAATTACATAAGCTTGAATACTGTATTATATCTTACATTTACTAACAATTACCACAAACGTAATAAAAGTATTACATATCTCATTGCATAGAGTAAAATTTTAATTTTTTATGTACATTAGGAAATACCCTGACTTGGTTTTTATCACCAAGGTATTATCACACATAACCTCATGAACTTTTTTATTTGCTATGTGGAAGCTATATTGGTGGGTTATTTTGGGTTTATTTATTAATTTGTATTTATTCTTAAGACGCAAACCGTCATTACATGGGTGAATATGGATTTCGAATTGATTTAGATGAGCGAAAGAAGTAATTGTTACAGACTCAGGACAACTATTCCTTAGATAACTATTCCTTAGATATTTGGCTATCAATTAGTGACACTTTCTATGGAATAGTCGGCCTTAGTTTGTAACAATAACTACATTCACTCATTCAAAATCCACATTCGCCCATATCTTGACGATCGGCGTCTTAAAAATAAATAATTAAACTTAAAATAACCCACCAATATACCTTCCATATAACAAATTAAAAGCGTTGATGGGGTTGTTTGTGATAATACATAGTGCTTTAAACCATGTCAGGGTTATTTCCTAAGTTCTGTAAATAATTAAAATTATTATACTCTATGTAATGAGATGTGTAATGAGAATCGATATTCTTACCTACTGAAAAACTCCTTACTCAGGTTTTAGGAAAAATGCCAACATAGTGGACAGCACGCTCTCTTTTATTTAACTGCCAATAGTAACGTCTTAGAGTTATGATTCAAAGAAACTAATACTGTTTTGATCAAGTCTAGTGGTATGTAAACTGTTACATAGTGAAATAATATGTAAAATAGTTGTAAAGTAAATAACACAATTCGTATAGTATGAACTACTTAGCAACAGCTTCTGTTATGAAAAAAACAAACCTAGTGGATAGAGAAAAACCAACACGATTTCTGTTGCAGGAGATGCCCATGCTGTTGAAGGGTCTTGGCACCGTTATCGTGGCAATAGAATTGCTCAGTTTTATTTGGCTCCTACTGTCAACTCCGAACGCTTCTAATATTATGTGGATTGGACTGAAAGCAATGCCTTTGGGTTTGTATAAGACATTGTTCATAAGAAACAAAGTATTTCATAAGAACATTACGAACGTAATTATTATGTATTTTTGCCTCACTGACATTCTCAACCAACGGTGTCGGCACTGGTGGCGCAGTGCTGTAACTCTGCTACTTGGGGACAAAGTGTTTGGGAGATTGTAGGCAATATGTTGGATGCTCGGTCCTCTTAATACCGACATGGCGTCCGCTCAATGGTTGCTATCGGCGTGGACACTACTAGAGAAGTCTGGGGTGTCCATGTTGGGTGATAATCATTGTGCGGATGTTGTGTGGGGGAGATAACTGAGTATCAGGCTTGTCAATTAGCTGAAAATCAGACCATCACTACGTGGTTCAGATTCCACGTAAAGCTCTAGGTCCTTTAGTTTCCCTGGCTGTTGGGCTATTAATAAATTTCCCTTTCTGAGGAACAGTTGAACTCAGTTAGTAACCAGACTACACTCATCCACACTCATATAATCATTCATATTCGCCTTAAAATACCAACAACGTTGTGTCGGCGTCTCATATGTAAGAATGTAAGAATGTAACACTGACTTTACCCATGGCACATATCTAGCAGGAACTTTCCTCAATCTTTGATTTTTGACTGGATGGAACGCCCTCCAGCCCATGCATGACCTTTGACTTTACGGACCCTACCTTGAACCAACGACTAACGAGCTGAGATTGAGTATTCCCTAACCCATGCGACACTACTAGATGAACACTTCCCCATCATATTACATATAATTAGACGAAAACCTCCCTAACCCATGACACAAAACTAGAAGGAACTTTTCCCAACCAATGACTTTTTACTGGATGGAACCTCTCCCAATACATGATTCATGACTAGACGGACATTCCTTCTAATTCCATTTTTTCCTTTGACTAGACGGTTCCTCCCTCCAACACATCACTTATTACTAGACGGATCTTCCCCTAACTCATTTCCTTTGACTAGATGGTTCCTTGCCCCAAGCCATGACTCATGACAAGACGGGCACTTCTGCTACCCATGGCACATGACCAGAAGAGACATTATACTATTAACCTTGACTGGAAGGAACCTTCTCCCAACCAATGGCACACTACTAGATGGATAGTTCTTAGAATAATTCCACAGGACTAGATGGAGCCTCACTCTATTCAAATATCATGATTAGGTGGACCCTCACCCCCAACGCTTGATTAAAAAATCTTTGAGAAAACTGAACTAAAAATGTATTCCTTTTTTCTATTTTGTACTTATTAATTTTAATTATCAAATTTTATCACGAATGTATTGATTTCAATATCAAAAATGTATCAATTAGAATATTTCTAGCACCAACAATTAAATATTCTGACAACGTTAATAGACCCAACGTACGTCTACAGGGTCACCCCTACGAAAACTACATCTTTATAAAGATAGTGTCCTAAACGGATTTAAAATATGAAACAAAAGATGGACACTGTGCAGAGAAGTGTATATCAAATTTTATGAATTATCATGCAAACAGAACATAACAAGTAGAAAGTTATGTAAGAACCAGAACACCTCTTCACCAATATTTTGGGTCCCTTAGAGGCTATATAGTATGTATGTTCCCTAAAAACACAGCTGTTCCCTAAAAAAAAACTATTGTAATTATCATATGGTACACCGTGTAATTATACCTTAAAATATATATAAAATTAAAAATTATTTCTAAAATATACGTACTATACTCTATGTCATATCGAGAATGCAGTAAGGTAAGCCCATAAGCAATGCTAATCAAATGGGAGTTTTTGAGTTACAGCACTGTATAAAAACGTTGGCTCGCTGATAAAAAGTAATCATAAAATCAAATTTTCGTATGGAAATGGTTGGAAAAATATTTATTTCCTGTTATTAAAGGTATAAAATAAAAAAAATAAGTTAATAATTTTAAAAAATTACCATATGCTTTAAAAACGTATAGCCCTTAGAGATTCAGTTTTTAGAGGCCACGATTCAATTACACTGCATTTTAAGTGAATAAATATTTACTGAACATTTTGAAATTTTTTGTAAACTTTATACAGAAGTATTGGATGCTTACTCTGTTAGTATGAATTGATTATATAATAAAATAATTTGTAATAATATAACAGAAGTAAAAATTAGTAAGGAAGTCAGCAGGAAGTTGTAGATAAAAACTGGTACTTTATTTTTTATTTGAAACTTTTTTCACCAATATGCATAGTCGGTAACAAGTGACAAAGAAACATGACTGTGCGGCGAGCGCAGTTGTCGTCTTGTTGGTGAGTGTCGTCTCTCTAAACCATCCACGATTCCATCGGTGCTAAAATATGAATCCATGAGAAATATTATTTATTTTTATATAAAACCTATTATGCTAAAAATATATTGTTTAAAGTTGAATTTATAATACTAGGCAATGAAAATTGCAGGCATAAAGCCAGTTATTATTTTTCAGTTATTTTAACAGGACATCAAATCATTTACAATACAGTAGGTGTTTTATAGTGTATAAGTCACATTTATTTTGTAGTAACCCACCCATTCCAAAAGTTTAGTAAGTTGTTGATCTTAACTTATTGCTGTTTATATACTCTCTTTGAATATATTTATAAATATTATTATTATTTATGTTATTTTTTTTAGTTTGTTCATTTAAGCATACAAGGAATTTGAAACTATTTAAGTGTTATTAACATATCTCATCTGGTGGCAGTTTTTTTTTTTTAATTTAATTTTGATAAAAACTTACGGTAGTCAAAATTAAGATAAAAATTTAACTGTCATTTTTTGTTTTATATTTTATTTTTTTGAGATTTTTTTTGGCGTGACAATCTGTCCACAATATCCTTCCTTTCTTAATTTATAATTATTCAATCCTAGTTATTTCACTAATTAACGTAGCCTCATTGGTTTTTTTCCATAAAAAGTGACATTTTTATCTGGGTAACACTTTTCGATATACTTATATACATTTAACATACTCAATATATCAAAGAAGTTAAAAGAAGATAATGCAACAGCCGTCAAAGCAGATAAAGGTAATACAATAGTAATTGTTAATAAAGACGAACACCATATGAAAATTATAGATTTCATCACCAACAACAATATAAAAGAATTACATAAAGATCCTACAGAAACATACCACAACAAAATAAAATCTGCTATCAACAAATCTCACATTTTAACTCCTGACCAAAAATTATTTTGTAGAACAATAAAACCAAATGCTCCCAAACTTTACGGTCAACCCAAAATCCACAAAGACCAAGAACCAATCAGACCAATTGTCAATGCAATGAACTCTCCTGCTCACAAACTTGCAAAAACCCTCAACAATATAATAAAAAATTAAATAGCACTAGAAAATAACTGCTCCCTTAAAAACACAACAGACTTAATCGACAAAATTAAAAATACAAATTGCCCTGATAATCATATCCTAATTTCATTTGACATTAAAGATTTATACACAAACATCCCTGTAGAAGAGAGTTTAACCATTCTTGAAGAAAATTTAAGAAAACAAAATAAATTAGACAGCAAGAAAATTCAAGAAATCATCAAATTAACAAAAATTACTCTTAAAAAAAATTACTTTCAATATAACGATAAAATGTATTCCCAAGATAAAGGATTGGCCATGGGATCACCACTTTCAAGCATCATAGCAGACATTTTCCTAAATTATATTGAAAATAAATACATTCTCAACCCTGAAATAAACCCTTACGCCAAGAAAATTATATATTATCATAGATACGCTGATGACATTCTTTGTCTATTCAACGGAAACCAAAGACAAATAGATCTATTAGAAATCTTTCTGAACAAAATTCATCCTAACTTAAAATTTACAACAGAAATAGAAAAATCTAACAGCATAAACTTTCTTGACCTTACCATAACTAAAAAAGATAACAAACACCAATTCAAAATTTATCGTAAACCAACATCAACAAATCAAATAATTCACAATACATCCAATCATCCAACTTCACACAAATTAGCTGCCTTCCACAGTATGATTCATAGACTACTGAATACACCTCTTACAGAAGAAGATTACCAAGAAGAAATCAACATTATCAAACAAATTGCTGTTGATAATGGATATCAAGCAAATTTAATAAGTAAATTAATTAATAAACACAGCAAGAAAACTCTTGATTCTAAAACTAAAGAAAAAAATAACTACATTCAAATGACCTATCATGGAGATATTAACAAATCTTTACATAACATATTCTCCAAACAAGGATATAAAATTACATATAGAACGAAGAACAGTATCAAACATATACTACAGCATAACTACTCTACTAAAAATAATGAAAACAAATACAATAATTCTGGAATTTATAAAATTAAATGTTCAACTTGTCCTAAATATTACATTGGCCAAACAGGAAGAAGTTTTAATAGAAGATTCAAAGAACATATACCAAAAAACAAACATCAAAATTTATCAACATTTGCTGAACATTTAATACAAGAAAACCATAATATTTCATCAATTGAAGAAAATTTAGACATTATCCATTTTGCACCTAAAAGTAAAAAACTAGATGCCATTGAAAAATTTTACATATACAAAAACACAAAAGAAAACCCATCATTATTACTCAACGATCAAATAAAATTTCACTCAAATATTATGTTTGATTCTATCATGAAGATACAAAATTATAAAATTTAACAGGATCTACAACTTATCCATCTACATTTTTATTTAAATTTTTATAGTGTCAGCTGTTAAATTAATTATTCTAAAGATATATTTATAACCGTATTTGTATTCTATGTTAAACTGATGATGGTCTTTCGAGACCGAAATCGATTTTAAACATTAAAAAAATCAAGAAAAGATTGCTAAGTGTGGTTCTTTTTATATATATATATATATATAAATATTAAGCAATCAAATAGCTAAAAATGTCAAAAAATAAAACTAATTGATTATTTATTGTAACACAATTCCTACATTTCTTGACTAATGTTTTAAAATACGTCTAATAACGTAACATAAATTATTATATACAAACGCAATTGTATTAAATCAATTAATTATTTCAACCTAAATGTAATTTAGGTACAAAACATGGGTTGTACCAATAAATAATCGTTCGTTTTTTGTCTTGGAATAGGCTAATTAAAACTTGATTCCTTCAAGTAAACATTAATTTACAGCATTAAACTTGATAATTTATTTTCTATTTTACTATATTTGTATTTTTATCAGTAACATTTTTCCTGTAAATGAATATATATCAGTAACATATACGAAAAATCTACAGACTTTTATAGTTGATAATTTGTTTGTTCTTTAAATAAATTTTTAGCTAACGATGATTGATTTATACACTATTTAATACCTAATTAAATTTTATGAGACATTTTTAGACATATGTTTTTTTAAACAAAAATACTGTAATATAATATCCGAGCAAAACCGTGAGGATGCTATATGACAATGGGCAGACAGACAGTGCTCTATATATTTGCACCAGCTAGTAGCGTTGTGTTTGTCCATAAGAGCTGTACTGCATTCTCAAAGTGAAACAGAGTATAGTACAGAGAACTCATGGGAGTTGGTACTTGTATGAACTAGTAAGCGTTGGGGACAAAGTATCAATCAATAATCATCTACAGGATACACGTACAGTGGCATTGACCCACCCACCCACACATACACGTACAGTGGCATTGACCCACCCACCCACCCGTACACGTACAATGGCATTTATTACGTGTTTTAAAGACTGGATGTAGATTTATTAAGTTTGTTTTGTAACTGCCTACCACCTTGCTAATTTATCCAACTTATTTTTAAATAATTAAAGAATGATAAATCTTGTTATAATTTTGAAATTATCAGATTTAATTTCTATAGTTTAAGAGTTTTTGAAGTTGATATAGTTTATGTAATAAATCTACCTAGATTGTTTCACGGCTAAGTACTTATTAATTTGAAAAAAAACTTCTTAGTCAATTACTAGGCTCATATTAGACTAGCGGCACCTTAAATATTGATACCGTACAATTAATTTTATAGATGCAGTTTATGACATAGTTGTATAGGGCCCATCTTAAATAAACTGTGCCCAAGGTATGGTAAGGGAAATTTATGAAATCAGTGTTTCTATATTATTTGTATTGAACAGCACCTATTCTGTCCTTAATTTTTTGCATTCCAAGTAAAATGAAGCTATAAAAATAACAATACATAAGACAATAAAAAATGTTTTCTATAATCAAAAAAATGTGTTTTTTTAGTTTTAGCCCTTTGGACTGGTTGTACGGCCTGGAACTACGGTGAGGAACTACAAGATGGCCCGCCTGTAATAATAGTGCACTCGCAATATAACATGGACGATTGGAACGGCCACCGTATTTAACCCTTGGAAACAGCAAAGGGCTTACAGTTTAGTAACAAAAACAACTGTAGACTGTAAATTAACAGCAAAATTATCCTTAAAAGGAAATATCACTTTGTATAAAATAAATAATTAATTACTGTTTATGCTATAAAACTGTTATTATCGTTTTATCGAGAAAAATACATTAACATTATGTGGTTTTTCCCAACCTATGATTTTTGACTAGATTGAATCTACTCCAGTCATGACTTTTGACTTTACGGACCCTGCCTCTAACCAATGACACACGAGACTAGATGGAGTATCCCCTAACCCTTGACACACTACTAGATGAACACTCCCCCATCCCAAGAGATATAACTAGACGGAGACTCTCCTAACCCTTTACTCTTTAATTTTCGGACCCTCCTCCCATCCAAAACTCAAGTTTAGTAGGCCCACCGTAGTTTATCATGGTTTAGGGGGTGGTTCCATTTAGTCATGTTCCTTGGTTTGGGTGAAGTTCTATTTAGTTTTGGACCATGGTTCTGTTTGTGTATTCTGTAATGGGCATGCAGTGTAATATATACTTTTCGTCCATCTTTAAAGTAGGCTTTAAAGACAAAATATCATTATATTTTTAAATAAATAGCAAGTGAATGAAATGAAAATGAAAAACTACTTTATTTTTCAGGTGAGGTTAGGACTGGACAGTCCTACACCTAATCTTAATCCATGTTTATAAAAGGCTAGCTTTCAGACATTGCCTCACTACGAGGTGGTTCTCAACGCTTGCTTATCCTTACCACTGTGGTTCTCTCTAAAACATAACTTAAATATAAAAGGCTTATCATGACGCCAATATTGTAGATAACGATTCATTACAGTCTAGAAAACCCTATTAGTCTTCTTTAGGGGGATTCAAAGTAGTGGTAATCATGCCATACTTTATTGAAATGACTTGAAACATTTCACAATGAAAACAAAATCAACGAGCTTTTGTTTATTTTTTCGTATCAGCTATTTTAAATAAATCATTACATTACATTAATACCAATGTGATTCTTATGAAAATAAAGGAAGGCTTTGAGCCTGATTCTACCCCTTAGGGATGGAATTTCTTGTAGTCCTTCATTAGTAAGACTCTATGATACATAAGTTAAACTCACTTCAAATTTTATGAAAATCTATTTTGTGGTTCCATAGATTTCGTGACGTATTTGTATTTTATTTAGTAAGATCACGAAAGATGGGCAGTATGATAAATGAAAGCCTAAACAATTATTTTATTGCCTTTTAACCATGAAAAAGAAAACAAATGGGCTTTCAGAGAGAGACAATAACAAAAGAGAGAATTTCAGGCGACAAATCGATCAGTAGTAGACTCAACATTTTTATTCGGATAAATGTCCATGAGCTATTCGGGAAAGACAAATTTTTTCCCGGATTTAAGGGCGGTAATAATGATATTTAACCGTGTACTTCATCATTAGGGCATGGAACTTGTGATAACTACAAAGTAATATCTACTTTGATATTCGGGTTAATTAAATCATTATGTAGATATTATTATTAATACACTACACATTAAAAGAAATATTCAACGAATTTGTGGGTTTTCAAATATATAACTGCTTGAGAATAAAGTATTGAGAGGTTTTAGAAATGTGTTTTAATGTGTTTAGTCTCGTTTAACACTTATTGTACTATTGGAATTTGATTTCTAGTTACTTTTCCTCTGAACATGAAACAAGTACATTATCTGGGTAGCTATCTAATAAGGTCATGATGATATTTGGATAATTGTTACACTCGTAAATATTTTTGAGGTAAATAACAATTTTGGCAGAACATAAATGTTAACACATATGAAAGAATAATAATATACAGAAACGATATTTTTACTAAGAATTGTTCTTTATACCTTTGTTTTTTTTTCAGGCCTATACAGGTTTTAACATATTTATTACAATTTCCTAGTTGATATAATTGAAAGAGCAATTCTTTTTTAGCCAACTAATAAGATTTAACCTTTTTATAATAATTAACTATTATGGAAAACGGCATTACAATAAAGAGGTTATATGTTTTATTTACCCATTAAAATATAGTACAATGAGTATATCTTGTTCTATTAGAAAATGTGCAGGTTTAATACCAATAATAATCATATAATAATGGTTACTCATAATGTTATTTACTAAGTCAAGTTGGATGCTTTTTAAGTTTGTTCTAATATCTAACATTTCTTGCCATTATCGATATTTGTACTTTATATTTTCATTACTATAAGAAATCGAGAGAACTAGAATGCTTTTCTTACATAATAATTGTACCTTGATATTATCTTGTTTCATTATAATTATTATATTATAGTTTTATGGTTTATGAATTTAGAATGTAAGGAGATAGAATGCTCGTCTCAATTACGTTATAGTTCTTTATTTTTAAAACAACATTATGAGGATTGAATCTGTACGTTTTTTTAACGTACTAATGTTGTCTAAAAAGCTATGTATGTTCATAGTCTATATATATATATATATATATATATATATATATATATATATATATATGAAATCCAAAAGGTATATATCACTGATACGTGTAATAATTAGTGACTTAGATATTTTAATAAATTAGTTCGTTAAAATAGGCTAACATATTTATTTATGTCATACTACTTCGAAAAAAAAAAGAAAAAAAAAACCAAGAGTGTGACACAATAAAAATGAAGTTCATAATCCTCGATATACAAATTTGTATATTTATTAGCATAGTCTTAAAGTTTAGAAATAAAAAGAATAACTAAAATAAATAAAAAGTTCCATGTATTTGGATGGTTGGCCTACCTATTACTCCACTCTTAAGGTTGACTGGAAGAGAGGATTTAATAGTCCTAACTCCGCCTAAACAGACACGTTTAATTTAATTTCACTGTGCTGATGATACATCAGTCTTTGGCCAGTTAGTCCACTGTAATACGTACACCAACAAGTAACAAAACAATGTATATTAAATACTTTATTGATCAGCCATTTATTTTTAATTTGCTGTAAAGATACCTTTGAGTAGTTGGAAAGAATTCTTTTGAATGATGTTTTACTCTTTACGAGTTCTTTCTTGCAACACCTCCATGATGCAGAACCTGAAATTCTTTAACATTTCTAGACAATCAATTGTAAAGTTTTTGACATCATATGATGGTTTCATTACAAGCAGGACATTTTAAGTGTGCTTTCTTGTTATCACTTTTTTGAAATCTTGGACTATTGCCGATATACTATATACGAGATATTCTTACGAGAGATCATAATTATATTAGGGGATTTTTTTTTACCTTTGAGGAGTGGCATTTCGAGAAATCATAATACATATTGAAATAAACTTTGCATTCCTTAAAAAATTTAAAAAAATCACAAGTAATTTTTTAATACCTCGTATTTTTCAAAGTCGCACCAATGTACCAATGTATGGGTGGGAGGGATGGTCAATATATATTGTGTATATTTGTAGCCCCCTCCTACACTTATGGGGTACTAGGACATTACAAATAAAATTTGACTGACTCCTAAACAACATATTGCCACGAACTAGAGACTTCGTTTTTACTATCATAATATTTGTTGACTCATCCCTTGAGCCTACACTACTGGAAAAATTAGTGAAAAAATTCAAAACATGGACATAGAAACTCTACGAAAAAAGCCACAATTTGGATCTTCCCCTGTTACAATTTTCATTAAACGTATAAATAATTCTCAGTTATGGATGGACTCAGGCCTTGAGACTTGGCCATTATTCAGGAACCCGAGATTAGTTCTAAGAAGAGAAAAGTAGCAATTTTATAAATATACAAAAAATCCCTTTTTTGGGTGAATTGTAGTGCATAACCTGTAATAAGAATAGCAGCTTGCTCTGCAATCATTTAGTGGCTACTCAGCGATATAAAAATATATTGAACGAATATATGATGTTATATTTTTCCATATAAATCAGTTTTTCTTACTTTTTATTTTGTATTGCATCTAATACTTAAATTTACTATAAAAGTTACTAATAAGAGACACCCTTGCGCGTTTCACGTGCCGACCCCATCACTCGTTATACTCGTGAAACCTCAGCCCTAGGCCTCGTCTATGCCAGTTTGTATTATGTTTCACTCGCTGCATCCGTGACTCTTCAGCCTTTGGCCTTTTGCTATTGGACTATTAAAAGTGCCAGAACAAATATTTAAGCATTCTTTTATGTATTAGTTATTTTTCCGTTGTTTATTAAGTTATGATGAAGCGTTCCACAAAAAGGTCATGTATACTTGTTATTTCTAAGGGGAAATAACTTATTTTTTTTTTTAATTTGTATTGGCATGCATTCTATTTTATAAACACAGTTATTTGTCTGGTCCATTGTTGAACGGTTGGCCTGAAATTATCAGCTGTTTTGTGGTCTAAAATAGAGTGCTAGTGTAGACCCATGTAAATTTAATGCTGATCAGTTGCAGACTTAAGGGGGTTCGGAAGGTTGTATCTAACGCATGTTAATTTAGCCTACTTTATGTACCTTTTTCTCAAGAGCCATTAATTGTATTGACCTGATTTTTTACCCTGTTTTTATGACACATTTTTATAGAAATTTATAACTTATGAAAGCAAAATAATAATAAATTTAGCCAAAATAATTTTTTGAAGATTATGTAATTTTTTCTTTGAAAATTTTAGAATAAAATTTTTTTTCTCAGTTATAATTTATCCAATTTTGATTAAATGTTATAAACTTGTATATCTATACAAGTATAACATGTGGTAAAAATTTCAGCCTTCTAGTACTTTTATTTCCTGAGAAAAAGGTACATAAGCATAAAAAAATCCAACTTTCGGGGAATCGCAATGAAACTAGGCAGTTACTGAATCAGGCTTACTTTTTGTCCTAGTAATGACCAGGGGCATAAGATGGATTATTTGGGTCATCTTCGTAAAGTTCCTCCAGCTTCCTCTTGGCACCATTTCTTGATTCTCTGGCCTTTTTGTATATCTCCGCATTGTATATATATATATCCTTTTTGTATATCTCTTTTTGCATATAACGCAGCACCAAAATCTCGCGTCTGAGCGCATGACATGTACTAACAAAATAATTAATAAAACATGTTCTGTTCGTCCGATTTATTTCAAACTTTCGACAAAACGTTCAGGTAAGTATGTACTATAATAAAACAAAAAAAATGGAAAATCCATATTTTGACCATTTTCAACCTTCCGAACCCCCTTAACTCACTAACGAAGTTTCTGACATGAATAGTACTACTATATATGGGGTATTTATTTGTAAGTAATAATATAATCAATGATATACAACAATAGTTGCACTTTCTTAAATGTTAAGAAGCATAACTAATGCATAGTATTGTTTTTGTTTTGCCACTTTTTTACTTTGTAAATAAATGAGATAGTTTTAAATACGTAAATATGTAATGTTTACACCCACAGAGAAAAAAGAAAAAGAAGTCGCAACCAATGGTGCGCTAAATGTTCGTCCGGTTTAGTGTGTCGTATAGTTACTACTCCACTTTGCCGTGTGATGACAGGCCAGCACCTTGGCATTCCCTCCTCTATTGCCCCAAATTCCTCAAAGATTAATGTAAAAATTATAGCAAATTCATGAAGATGAACGTCAGTTTTAATCTACCTATACCTGCCACAAAAATGTTATCTCTATATATTTGTCTCTAAGTTACACCAACATAAACACTATAAACATTCATGGCTTTTATACAGTAATCATTAAAATAAGAAAATTCATTTCAGTTATAGAAAACTCTAGTATGTTTTAAGATCAGTTACATAAATCCCAGGTAATTTTTCACATCCATATTGTTCCAACCGCCCTTGTTTGACTTTAAGATTTAGAATGAATATATTCAAGCTATCTTCAAATCTCTCCAGTTAAAGATATTCCTAGGGGACCGATTCACTAATGGCATTTTATATATATCTGTCATAGACTATTTGTAATTAAAACAGTATATCATGCCATAGTATCCTACAACGTGTATCAAAGTGTTTCGTAAAGTGTGTTATCCATAAAATAAAATTATTCTTGCCTTAACCTTAAAAAAAATGTTAATTTCTTGGGTTTTGTACCGCAGCTTTGCCCACTTTTTTATCATTATATCACTCTGTTTGAAAAAGGAGGCCAAATATTTCGTGATATTGAAATATTTTTAATCCACTGAATCTGCCATAACAGTTTTAAAGGCTATTCTTATGGAAGTTTCAAGGTTTCGTTACATTTATACTATTTTTATAATTACTATCAGCTGTTATATTTTCTATAGTTATACCACAGTATTATATAAACAAACAGTAGCAAAGAATAGTCTTGAGAAAAATGCCAATCGACGCTAGTGATCCTAGTGGTCATAGCACAGAGCTACGGCATCTCTCCGCTAGATAGAATAGCATTTTACTTATGTTACAGTATAATTGATTAAGCTTAAATATTCAAATGGAATATTGTGTACTCTGATAACCAAGTGATGCTAAGATCACTAGCATCACTTGGTTGGCAAGTAAAGCGGTTGAGCCTCGCTGTTGTGTTTATATTATTACTGTTGTTAAACTTTAAACTCAATCGTATTACATATAAAACTGAATTACCTTGATACAATGTAATCTAAACATTACCAATGTTACATTTTATTAGCACTAGAATGGATCAAACAGCTAGTTAAAGAGTAGTCGCAAAATAACACGGCATGTTATTTAATTTTATTATACTTTGAAGCTTAACAAAGATTCCCATTATTTATACTCAAATCATTTTCCTAAATCATTGAGTTGTAATAGTTTCAATATTCCTTTTCTCCAAAGTCAGTTTACACTTGTCCTTATAGTGACCGTTGTGGAATGAATGAAGTGTTGGCATTTTATGCTTAACTAACACAGCGTGTGGCTCGAATCTTAGTTTAAATCATGAAATTGGTTTTGGAAGATTATATAAATTCTAATTAAATTAACTGTCCACTTTCTAACTTAGTAATAATTGTATTGATTCAGGAAGTACATTTCTCATAACAGATTTCAGGCCGATTCTAAACAACAAACTTATCATGTTCTTAGTTATAATATTGTTATTATTTTGTATCTGGAATATTATATCGTACTAAAATTAAGTGGCTTGTCATTTGTTTAAAAACGTTTTGCTTTTGTATTGAAAGGTGTTTTTCAACAATAATACATGAGCTAGTAAATATTCATATAAATTTAGGTAAATATTCATAACAAATCTTTTTAAAGTTACGTATTATTTTGTCAATAAAAAGAAATGTATTTTTGTAGTAAAGTCTACTAACCAGTCTCTTTTGTACCACCAACTTTTTGGCTGAAATTATAGTTCCATTGGTAACGGCAATGAATAATTCTTCATTCTTTAAACTTATCATAAACACCATGGTTCATTATATATTTTTTATAATAGAATACTAAGCAAACTAGTTGCAGTTCTCTCAAAAACATATGTAATTTGTTTTAGTTATAAAACAAGATTAGAATATTTAATTTATGTTTATAGATCACTTTAAGTGGACCACAGTAATGCTTTTGTTTACATACAAGTTAAAACTGTATAGATCGTATTATTTTACCAGGTGAAATTAGGGCTAAAAAGTCCTCTCTAACACGTATCCTTGAGTTCAATGGCTTAACGTGACTACTGGAACCACGGGAGTGGCAGAGAAAACCTTTTACTGGGTTTAACGGGAATCGAACCCGAACCAATGCATGGTAAGCCAGCAACTTAGTCCCTTAGCTAAGGCAGCTCTAAGTAAGTAGGGTAGGATAGGAAATGTGAACTATAAGGGAAATATATATCTTAAACACAACAGTACATAAAATAAATGTTATTAGCTATATAAGGATTAGGAAAAATGTGTCGGGCAAACAAAAATAAAAATTCTTGTATCGTTTTATCTAAATATATTCAGACAAATTTCTTAACTATTTGTACTTTGCCCGCTCCTGTAAACCACATTTGTCATTTTAACGAACCAGTAGTAGCTATACGCCACCCACAGGAAGTATACTTCGGTCACTGAAAAAAATAAATTGTAAACACATTTCAAATTTAACACCGCAAAAAAACTTAAACAAATAGATTGTACCATCCCAAATATAATAATCATAGGGTGTCTCTAAAACATGTATACACACTTTGATTGTATATGCTCATTCAATACAAAACTTAGTGTTTTAAAACCCAAATATACTAATAGCTTAAAACAGCTGTTGCCCAAAAAAAGTATTCTATAATTTTGTTGTACATTTACTCTGTACAAAAAAACACTCTGTACAGGAAACGCGACTGAATTTCAGTTATCCTTTGAACAAAATAAATGGCTTTTAAGTGTTTTCGGAATACCGAAAATCTCAAGAGGAGCTAAGGCAAAGACAAATTGAGTTCGGAACACTACCACTGACAGAATTAACGATTTCAAGGATCCAAGACAAGTTTGAAACATATGGGACAGTGATGAATGCAAACAAGGAATGGTCTGTCGTAAGAAAAACTCTAACAATGAACATTTCGATATGATCTTGCAACTACTTACACGAAATCTCCTCAAAAATCTTAATATTCTTTTAAATGTTTTGAATAATTTTGAATATTTATAAAAAAAAACAAACATAATTTGTATGTATATAGTAACCTTTTTTTAATGACATTTATATCTAAAAAACGTGTATAAATTTTTTTTGAGACACCTAGTATATATATTTGTCTATGTACAGTACAATTTTTATAATAGTAGACTCGGAATGCAGAGGCGGTGGTAGGTGAGAAGCGAGGAAGAGCACCAGTATAAACAGTGTCTTACAAACGTTCACTCAAAGTAGTTCACTTGTTGCAGAAATGACTCATCAGACTGAATTCATTCGTTTCGGTTATTAATTTTTGACTAGTCTACAGTTATAAAAAATGTACTGTAAAATGTTCAGTTACCATATGCATTAAAGTTAGTACAATAATTCAACAAATTTACAACATTTTTTTAGAAATTATAACTGTAAATATTTATGGAATTGAATATTAATTTTTTTTGAAAACATGGGCTGATTTAAACTGTTACTAGCACATGGGTAAGCCCATGTATCACAATCACCATTTTTATCTCTCTTACCATAAACAGTATTAATTTTTTTAAACTGTTTGTTTTAGGCCTATATTAAAACAATAACGCTATTTAGTATAACACCTCTTGTTACTAATCACATATATATGATTTCCAGATAATTTTTTTACATGATATTTCTAAATAATTAACATTCAAAAAGTTAGTTTTACTTTTACTAACATCGCATACTTTGTTTTATTGAAACCATATGGTGTAGTTCGTAATACTACTTGTAGATTTATAATCAATAAATTACAAAATAAATGTTTAGTAGATATAGACATATGTATTATTAAAGCAGCAACATTTTATAACATTGATTCAATTGGGTTTTGAAAGACAAAAATATCTTTGAATATTCAATTTGAAACAGGTATACATTATTTTTTATATTGTTACTTTTTGCACTTATTGTTTGAAAAAGCTGTGTACGTTAAACTGTGGGGTAAGATTTTAAAATATAACACATCATTAAATACAGGGTGTTTACTATAGTTAATATATTTAGTATAATAGTTTAACATTTAATTTATAATTACGATTCAAAATAGCTTTGCTAGTAGAAGTATCTGAATTACTATAGTAAAAATCCACACACACACAATTTATAGCATAATTAATCGCAGTCTTACTTGAATATACCAAAGCCAATATCCAAAAGGCAAGTTCTGTCCCTTCAGTCTCTTCAATCAAGCCGGGACTGATAGTTTTTTTCATTTGCAGGAGTAGACAGATAATAGTCCAAATTGTGAATACAAGTATATACAATGTTTGAGCAGTCAAAAAACACTTCAACAATAATTTATTGTCCTGGAACACAGTTGTTTGAAATTGTTCTAAATAATTGTTTAGAAATATAAAGAAATAGAAAAACACTTATCGTTGTTATCTACGCAAGGGTTACTTAATTCCATATTTTCTTATCCTAGAGATTTAAAAGAATACGTTTCATTTTTCAAAGCTTATAAATATAATAGTTTCAAGAAAATTAAATATATTACATCAATTAGAATACCTATGGCAGGGTTTGAAGATGACTCTCGATGGAGGTAATATACGAGAATGTAATTTCTTGTATATAATTTCTTAAGTGGTTACATATTTACTTAATAATAGAGCTTAATGGTATTCAGTAATTTTCATCATATACATACTGTAGAAATTGAATCAACCACTAATTATACTAAATGATAGCCCTGCACACTACTAAAACATTTACTACTTCCAGAAATAATAAATCCATAAATCATCAGAATGTTCGTTAGCAAGTGATTTTATTAAAAACTGCATCATTTTCTTTTTTTAATCTGAAAAATTATTTGTGTACTTAATATTAATTTTATTTTCAATCAAACTAACGTTATATAATACTATCAAGAGAACATATTTCATATTACTTACTCTATTGATAGTTTCTCACTGTAAATATTTTTTTCATGTTTTCTAAAGATATATATTAGGGGAAATAGTGTCTTAATCAGCAGTGTTTGGAGGGATATAGTTCATATCTTAATCCATCTGCTCTGAGGAAGGAACACGTGGTTTACCAGAATCGATCACCTCTATGCTATGTGAGTATATTAGTACATTTTATACTTATATTGTAATATATTTGTGTCTGGAGACGTTAACATAAATTTTATTAGGAAATATTTAATTTTCAAACTTTTAGTGAAAGTGAACTTTTTCTGTAAAAAACGAGTTTTTTACCACGAGTTTCAAAACTAATATCTTATTTCAATCTATTCAATAATCCTATAATAATGGCCAAGTCATCAATTTTACTAACAATGAAAGTGGCATTATTGTTAGAGGACTTATTCTTTTTTTTTTAAATATGTTTTCACAGATTGTAGAGTTGAACACTTTTTTTAATTCCACTTGTTTGGTGCATTGCCTTAACTGTATTGTTAACTACAGTTTCTAAATAACGAAATATACACTATTACTAATGTTTTTATTACGTAGGCAAAGAACGGTTTATTTTATTAGTTTTTCACGGTAAAAAATGAAATTGATAAAGTGAGAAGGGGGGCTTTGAAAATAAATTCTATGTGAATCTCCTGTAGGACTTCATGGGGAACATTTGATAGTGAACAAATTTAACATATTTCTTCTCAATCGTAAAAATACAGCAAATAATTTATCTGGCTGCTTGTTTATTAATTTTGCGAAGATCAGCTGGTAGTTAAAGGTATAAAATATTCCTCAAACATATGATAGAATAATTTAGTCTGGTCACACGGCAAAAGACAGCAGGCTAAGAGTGAAGAGGGGGCTCTGTTATGATCTACACAAACTTTGTGTGAAGAAATGTTAAATATGGGATAGTTTTACTATTAGCATATGGTTATTATTGTAATATCATCTGGTTAGTTGTCTGTCTACATAAGTAAAATAAAGGCATTTTCATTTTGATATTACGTGGTTGAGTTCAAAATACATTATTATTAAATTTTATTACAATTTTCTTTAGTATTTATTAACATTAATTAACTATTTATTTATTAATCACTATTAATTAACATATTTAATTAATCAATGGATGATTAATTAAATATGTTAACAGTACTCTAATTATTCAAAATATTGGATATTAATTGTCACATTGTTTTAAAATGTTCAATATTATTCATGAAATAAAATTCATTGACATTTGTACAGTGAAATAGTTCATTACATACCAATGAGACGATTTGTGACTTTAAATTCGGAATTGTGAAGCATGGCATATGATTGTAGAGTTTTGATTTAAAATTTTTTTGTGTTTTATGTGCAGTTTTAACATATTTTGAGTTAGCTTCCACTCCACAACCTAACCAGTTTTTTATATTTATAACAATATTATGTTCATAAACAACACATACAATAGTATACAAAGGGACAGACAGACAAAATCTCAAATCTATTCTAAGAAATCTTAATATCATCAAATTCAAGACACACTAGACCCTTACAATTACCTTCTTCTCACTAATAACATGTCTATGATTTTATATTTTTTGTGAAAATCATTCTGACGAAATCTTGAAGTGGAGCATGCATATAGAAAACAATGTATAAAAAGTCAGATATTATCATTAGATTTTGTAAAACATTTACAACTACAGACAGTAGAGTATATATTTGTATGCTCTTGTATACAGGACATCAACCTTTCGCACCCAGTAATTAGTTTGGGTAGAGCGTATGACACGTCTAATAAAAAAATCAGGAATATTTTTTAAGAAAAATTACTAAGTAAGAAAATTAACCCATTGGGAGTTTTACACACATACACAGTAGACGCATTAATACTTAACAATGAACAATTTAAATCTTGGCCTCAAAAAATAAAATAAACGGCTTCTCAACTTTTTTTGAGAAAAGTATTGTTCTGACAGTAAAATAATGAATAATACGTACTAGAATTTACAGTACTTACAAGAAACACTGCTACCGTGAGGAGTACCGGACAAATAAAGCTGACACAGAGGATGACGGTCGATACATTTTCAACTAAAAATAGAAACATAATTACATCTTAATCAACATCGTACATCTTAAAAATCTATTGATTTTTAGTATTTTGGTTTTGCTAATAAAACTTTATTTATATACTTTAATTACACTATGAGGTCCAGATAAAATAGATAAAATTCGTGCATTTAAAATATGATATTTAAATTAATCATGAGCAATAATAATTATAAATAATGTTCATTTTAGAAGGATATTTTTCAGAAAAAAAGTTAAATTTATAATTATAAAATATTGGCCTGCCCGAATCCAGACCCCTTCCAATCCCTCATTTCCATTTATATAGAATTTTAAACCTATGTTATAAATATTTGTTTCAAGACAGTTTGAAAATAAAAAGAAGATATTTTGAACATGGTTGTTAATGGTATTTTTTACGTAACAGTGACCATAAATATCTAATTTATAAAAAATATAATATACATGCTTAATTCAGCCTTACTATTTTTTAAAAGTAGATTCTAGCTCACTCCAAGCTAGTTTTGAGCCCAGAATAATATTTTTTACTAATTAAATATAATATACTGATGGAAATTCTGCTTTTGCTATAATGTAATTAAATGCTATGAATTTTATTTTATTATTTTACAAGTACAATCAAACTACCCCTCTCTATATATAAATGTTATTTTAGAGAAACAAAAACTCACCTGTTATTATCTCAGTGACTTCAGGTTTCTTAAACAGTATTTTACAGTTTAATAAAACTATTAAAATGATTCGGAACGCCTGAAATCAATAATTAGGAAAATCATAATTATATAATTAATCGTGAATTTTTTTACATAATTAAGGGATAAAATATAGGAGAGTTTGAAGAATAAGTGCGTATGTAATTTTTTTTTTTTTTTTTTTTGATTTTGAGTAATTATAATGTTGATTTTGGTTATCATTACTTATAGTACGTTTTCTAAATATGCCCCTAATGTTTAAAGAATATTGCCTCAACTATCAATAGTTGAAAACTAAACATGAACCAAATTTGATAAGTACGTGTTGTATTAAAATAATTGTTCGTCAAACAACGAGAACTTTGTACAGTTAATATGCAGGTAACGTAATTTGTTAACAAAATGTTCAAACACATAAACACAAGGGTAGTTTAAGTAATTATAAATTATAGTTTTGATAGAGTTGCATATTTGTCATATTTACTGTAAGTAGATTTAATTCAACTAATGATCGTATTATTTGATAACTTAACTCTTAAAATATTAGAATTCGATCACTAATATATATTGTTAATTTCAGATGGAGTTGATATTGGTATTCTTCTTTTTTTTTTAATTTACAAAATAACCAATAAAAACACTTTTACTAGGCCTTTCGCCAGCAAAGCTGGTATCATCAGGCAACACCAATTTATTTTTGGTTATAAACAAAACAATATAATAATGAATTTTAAAAACACATGTAAATAATTAAAATAATATAATAATTAATATATATTAAATTATTAATAATATATATATTAGAGTGTATAATTTTTTATAAAATGTGATGACAATAAAAGAGAATTTTGAATAAGCCTACTTTTATTATTCATTAAAGATGAATCACTTTTATTAATAAAATAGGTTTCCCAGGTATTTAAATGTTTTGAGGATGAAACGCGATTTTATTATTTTTGAATTTTCTTTTGGGATGTTATGGTTTGTTGTTAAGCAATGTTTAGCAACTGCTGATTTTTCTTCTCTATTAAATTTAATATGTGAATAATGTCCTTTAAATCTTATTTTTAAATTTTCTTACTTTGTCCTATATATTTATCTTCACAATTGTCACAATTAATTTCATACATTTCAGAAAGATTTTCATTTTTAATTTTGTCTTTAGGATTATTTAGTTTGTCTTTTAATTTGTTTACAGTTTTGAATAAAGGAATTATATTTGTATTTTTCGTGAAAGGACGTTGTATGGTTTTTGATAATTGTTTATTATAGGTAAAACTTGCCCAGTAATTTTCTTCTTTTTCGTTTATTTCTAATAATGTAGTTCTTGATGTTTTCTTTTTCTTAGTAGATCTATTTAACATATTACCAATTAGTCGGATTGTAACCGTTATAAATTGCAATATTTTTTATATATGAAAGTGCTTTTTAGACATTTTCTTGATTTAAGGGTGTGTTTAGTAATTATAAATCATACTATGGAACGCAGCTTTTTTTTAGATGGAGGATGATATAAATCAATAATGATGAATCTGTTTGTATGTGTTGGTTTTCTATGAATATCAAATATATATGTACAAAAAAAATCAAAATACAAATGCATCTGTATTATCTCAGTTTATAAGATTAATTGTCATACAGATATTAATTATGCATCTGTATACAGCAAATATTATATTTTTTTTAGAAAACTAAGCTAATATTATCATGCTATAACAAACCACAGAAATAGCTGAGTTGATGAGACATCCCACGTCTAAGAACAAACATCCACAGCAACTGTTTGCGACACCCATGTAACCGTAGACGGTTTTAACAATTTACTAATAAAAACACAAATTTTTCATAGTGATTTCAGGTACAATTTAAATCCTTGGGAACAGTTTAGTTCATTGTTGATTTTTTAAAGTAAATTTAAATTTAATCATCATAGTTCTATTTACTAATCTGATAAACATTTTGGTAAACGTTCTTAACTAAATAATAATTGTTGATTAAAGTTACTGAGGTAAAATGCAGCTTTATTGGTTAATTCTTAAATCTCAAGAAATTTTAATTATATACTTTTTATATATAAAATGTTCAACAGATAAAATACATATAATAAATTTATATGTTTGGAAGTTTGAGATTTAATTTCAATATAATTTTTATTTATACAGTAAGTTCTGAGCATTATCAATTAGAAATCTTTGGTAATATTACTAAAGATACTAATATAAATCTAGTCTAAATAATAATTAGAATAAGCATTGATTTTACGCACAAAGATATCTCATCCAATGATAATTGTCGTATCTCTTAATATCAACTATTTTTATTTCCGTAAGTAAAGCGTTAGTGTATTCCCATGTAAAGTAATTCAGTTTAAGCCAGCTCTAGTGACAGGCCTCTTTAACTAATCAAATTAAAGAACTCAATACTCCTATTACGTGATATATATATTTATATATTGAGGGAGACAAAGGTAGTTGGACATTTGCCATCATTACGTGAAAATTACTATTTTTTTTATCGATTTGGTAAAACCCAACCTTTTCAAGTGCTAAAAACTAAATTACATTTACACAAACATGTTATAAAAACTACGTTCTTAAACTAATCTACTTTAATAATTATCTACATTTTACCCTAGATCATAGAATAGGGTACAACAAAATGAACTTCTAAATATAAAAATGTTAGCAGGGTTAAATTAATATGACCAATTAGGGACTGCCCAGGTCATGATATGAACGAGAAAATGTTAAAACACAATTAAATTAATATTCAAATCAGACTGTAATAAGATTACATCAACTAATCATATATACAATAAATATATGGTACCTGAAAAACAATATTAATTTAAAATTACATTAAACATGCACAAAAAATGATATATTTGACTCGGAAGGACTGATACTACTATCCAATCTAAATAACAACTACACAATTACATTTTAACCTGAAAATACAAGAATTATTAGGAATAAACCAATACAATAAACAAATATTACAAAAATGATGAAGTCTTACTATCCGCAGTGACGATGGCGTCTAGACATCCCAGGCACGAAGTGAGGATGATACAATCCAAACGCAGTGTCTACGAAGTTCCCTCCAAGGTGATTAAACACGGGGACAAGACAAACATACACACTATAATTCACAAGAACCATCCACAGACTGACGTGGTCAAGGACGTACGCTCCGAGATCGCCAGGCATGCGGTGACTCAGGTACGGGGACGAGGACGTAGTCTCATGGTGTGTTTAATTGTTGTAGGTGAGGGTGGTGTAGGATTCTGGTTAGATGGTGTCATGAATGTACTGAACTTTTTATCGAGTGTGTTTTTAAGTAAAGGAACCCACATGGGTCTAACTTCTATGCTACTTTGACTGATTACTTGTTCATTATTTAGTTTCATAAAGGCACTTTCGATGAATTTACGTTTAAAAAAATGCGGTTCCCTGAGAAGTATTTTAGTGTTACCCCAGTTAAATCTATGTTCATTGTTCCAAGCATGTTCAGCTAATTTAGAATGTGTAGTGTCTCCTTTTTTAATGTTATTTTTGTGTTCTTTTAGCCTAACTTCCAGTGATCTTTTTGTTTCCCCTATGTATTTATCACTGCAATCACAAGTAATGAAACATACTACATTTTTGGAGGATTGCTCCTCATTCTTTGGTTTAATTTTAGTTAAAGACTGCCTTAATGTGTTTTGTGTGTTGAATGATGTTCTGATTTTGTATTTCCTAGCTATTGTCACTGCGGGTCGTAAGACTTCATCATTTTTGTAATATTTGTTTATTGTATTGTTTTATTCCTAATAATTGTTGTCCTTTTAGGTTAAAATGTAATTGTAATAGTTATTTAGATTGGATAGTAGTCTCAGTCCTTCCGAGTCAAATATATAATTGTTTGTGCATGTTTGATGTTATTTTAAATTAATATTGTTTTTCAGGTACCATATATTTATTTTATTTATGATTAGTTGATGTAATCTTATTGCAGTCTGATTTGAATATTAATTTAATTATGTGTTAACATTTTTTCGTTCATATCGTGACCTGGACAGCGCCTAATTGGTCATATTAATTTAACCCTGTTAACATTTTTATATTTAGTAGAAGTTCATTTGTTGTACCCCATTCTATGATATAGTTTAAAATGTAGATAATTATTAAAGTAGATTAGTTTAAGAACGTAGTTTTTATAACATGTTTGTGTAGATGTAATTTAGATTTTAGCACTTGAAAAAGGTTTGGGTTTTACCAAATCGAAACGTCATGATTGGTAATTTTCACGTAATGATGGCACATGTCCAACTACCTTTGTCTCCCTCATGTGATACTCCATCATTAACAAATTTCAAAAACAATATATATATATTGTTAAGAAAGTAGATAAATCCTTAGATAGGAGTAAAAAAAGTATATAAAATAGGAAAGCTTGATAAGATTTGTTTTAAAGCTTAAGTGCTAAAGACGATGGAAAAGTTATGATAAACGTAAAACATTCCCTGGGCTTCTCCCTATTGGATTGGCCCTTGTACGTTTATTAAATTCCGTATAGTTTGATGGTCTTATTAATTCTTATAACAAATGTTATGTTTATGGTGTTGTAAACAAGGCTTCTTTTAAGTTTGATTTTTAAAACACTTTTATTTTAGTGTTATCATAAGAAATGGTTGTAAAAACAATACCAACTATTATATATCTTGTTGCTTTTAAGAACCATTTAATACAGGTTACCTTTCATGGTAAATTAATCACAGACTAAAGCCGAAGACCGAGGAATCACGAGCGCAGCGAGTATCGTTTTGTCACTACCACTGTACGTGTATGGGTGGGTGGTTGGGTCACTACCACTGTCCGTGTACCGGTAGTAGCCAACACCACCTTAAGTGAATTGGTGGGTGGAAGGTACTCACCAACTTTGTGTATTGGTGGGTGTAAGGGCCCCATCACTCATGGTTGGTAGGCCCCACCTACACAGTGCACTCGAAAGTTAAGTTCTCCTAAATGTAAAGAAAATATTAGTGCAACAAGTATCCATTTATATGTAATAGTATTAGTGAACGGTGTGTGTTTGGGGCTTTCCGAAGAGCCGGCTTGACAACTGTTTTTCAATTAAGTGTATAGTTAGAACACTTATCAAGGACTAATTTAGGCTAGAATAAGCTTTGAGGGGCAGGTAAAAGAGACCCCACCCAAGTTTTCGAATGTGCACTAGTGACCCAAGCTGCCTGTACTACTGCTAGACGGAGCAGAAATGATCCGTTATATAAAACAGTTTGTTATAATATTTTAAGCGATTCAGCTGCTTAGAGTTTGGAGTTTTCTATAGTTCGTATATGATACAATCTTATTAATGAAAGAAGTGTTTGTAAAGTAATAATTAATTCATTATGTCACAGATTTATTGTAAATAAATTGATACATTTCCAGCAATTTATTAGTTTTTACTTGGTCCTTTGTTGAGCCGTTTGCTCACAACAACACACTGTAAAGAAAAATTTGATTTTATATTTTGATCTGAATAAAACAAGTTATACAGCTAGTGCATATAATAAATTAATAAGCTTATTACATTTCAGTTAAAATATCTGAAGAAACTAAATTCAAATACAGTATTTTTAACATAGGCATGCTTACATTCGTTCTCCCTCTTCTAGAAGACATTAAAAGTGGGTAAAGGATGAATCGTAAGATCATATTACACTACGTGCTATTACATTACGAGATAAGAGTGCAAGCTGCAGATGATGTTATCATTTAAAACATGCCATTACTGTTTCCATGGTTTTATATTAATTCGTGAGCTACGATAAAATAATTCCACTGTAATATCTCTCAATTTTTCTGATAGTATAATGTCTCAGAAAAAAGCCTTTAAGCTGGTAAGTAGTGACACAATCTTTTAAAGTTTTAGTAATTACTGGTGTTTTAGACTCAATTAAGCTACGATTTAAATGTTTAGGATTTAAATGTATAGTTTTGTTCACGTTTAGTAGTATTATCCAACCTCACACCTTTACACGTATAGTGGCACTGACCCACCTAACCATTGATTCGCGAATAAGGGTATTAGCCCATCCCTCCACACGTATGCTTATATTGGTTGTATTTAAATAATATCACTAATAATCTTCATTGCAGCAGACAATATTTACGATCTATTGCATGCTTCATTAACTAATAAGTTCCCAACTCATTCATTCAAGTCCTAAAAATTTATCAGTTCAAAATTCATTCTTGAAAACTAGTTTAAGTTTTTCTACACAATTTAGTACTCCCAGCGGTAAGTTAGAAACTCATCAACTGAGTAGAAAGCTTACAGACCAAAAGGTGTTTTAATCAATTTGCATAAACCAGCTTTTGGACAAAAGGTTTTATTACAGACCTTTTAATTGAATTGGGATTGCCAAATTTTTTATGTATGCAGGGGCATTACTTATTTTCACCCCAGTCTGAGAGGGGAATTGCTCATAAGCTCTTGTTCTATGGGCTTGAGAACGTAAGCCATCCCTGTTTCTAGATTAATAACTGAACATTTCCACCACGTGTTATATTACAACGAACAGGTAGAACATAGCTACTTGGAAAATCTAGATACAGGGCAAGGTCAGCAGTCTCACTTCCTAAAAGTATCTTGACACGACTCTTAGAATAATGTTTGTATTTATACTAATAGCTTTCTTTTGAAGCCTACAAATTCTCTCAAATTTAAATTTTACATAGCCTTAGCATAGTATCAGTCCATTGGTAAGATGTGGGCATAATAAGGCAAAATAGGCCATCTATAGTACTCTGAAAGAACGACAGTTTGTGAAGTTACTCAATGCTTAAATGCTTGAAGTTACCTTTGAACGGAAATGATCGACATGCGTTTCCCTAGTCAGACCTGACACTAAAAAAAAATAAATAAAAAAAAGTACTGAGCAGATATTCCAACCCACGTTATTTGTAACCAAGGATCAATGTACTGAGACATCAGATCACTCACCCACTAGCTCTCCAATTCAGTGTTTGTACTCAGCATATCATACCTAAGTTAAGATAGTGTGGTAGTTTACTCACAAATCCCAGTTTTATTATTATGTTAGTTTAAGTAACTAACAGAAACTATAATATATTTTTGTCATTTATTGATAAGTAATTCTGATGGCAATTGCCCAGATCAATATTCTTTGTTGTGTGTTTATAAACATACTAGCTGTACCCGCCCGCTTCGCTGGTCATAATATCGAGTTTGATTTAGAACCTAATAGGTGAAAGAATTCGAGCATTTTTGCTTCTTCTACCAATATTAGATTTTTTAGGAGGCATGTCATAAAAAGTAAACTGCAAAACAAATAATTATTTATTTTTATTTTCCCGTTTCACCACATGTTTTAATTACCGAGGAAAAAAGGTTAACACCAAATACAGATCACCTGATCAAGTAAAAGTAGTGTGTGCTACACTCTCAAGGTGAAATGTAGAACTACAATAAATCAAAACATATACAGTACTGTTGTTGTGAGAACTTCAATCTGCTTATGGCATGTGAAACTACATTAAACCACACAGTCATATGTTTTTTGCAAACAATTCAGATTCTCCATTTGAATAACATGGGATCTTTAGGAGCCCGTGGGGTGAGACCCAGTGGACGGATCTGCATTAAACTTCACAGAAACCATCTCAGGAGTATACAAAACAACATCCTAAAGTTTGTTGGCGTTCGGTTGGATTGTTTGGCATCCAACTTCAAATATATATACAAACATCCTCTTTTATAAATATAGATGACATTGTACCCGTTTGATCCTGATTATGATTCAAATTAATTGTAATTCTTAATAATGATGGTTTGTTTAAAGAATATAACATACAATCATTGTGATTCTTTTCACTTTACCAAACCTAAATAAATTTGGGTTTTTTTCAGTTTGGAAATTCTGGTTAAGTAGGACTATCAGGCCAAAATGATAGTGGGAAGTTGCTTTTGCTTCATCCCACTCCGTCTTGGCTGCATTCTCATTGGTGGCTTTTTTATGGTAAGCTTACAGCAGTTTAAGTAAATAAATTAATCATAACATTATATTTCATAAATTAATTTTCAAGTTATATTTTGAACCACGATGTTATTTTGATTAGCACACCTGCATTAACAGTAAACTAACATTCATTTCATTTTCCAACATGGAAAACATAGATTATAAAGTTAATGTGTTCAAAAGTCTTATCAAGTTTAAAATACTGTTTACTGCAGTTTTCATGTTTGTAAATATTATACCATCTAAGTAAAGGTAATCATAGTTGTTAAAGAATATATTAAAATATAAAAAATATATTAAAATATTTGTATCCCGAAGATACAAACACTGTAGTATTTGATAATACATGCAGGGTGTTGATAAAAAAACCTCCAAGGCTTCATGATATGAAAGCTCACACGAAAACTAAGAAAAATATTTTGTAAATATAAAACTCCTACATTATGTTTTTCTTTTTTTCTTTTCCTTTTTGGGTAATTTATCATACCTTAATAACCTGTTAAGGTATTATCAATTTTATATATCTTCAAACCCACTGTATGTATAAAATTAATAAAATATACTTCTATATAGAGTATAAAATTCCAACTTTGTACTGTTTCAAAATGGCAGCTATTTCAAATGTTCAAAGCCTAATATATTAGAACTTTTTTTTTTTCAAAAAACTTCGATTTATACAAGAATTTCACAATTTTATTTTCTAAAGGACGGTATAACGTTTAAGGTTTGGGATCATTAACAACCGATAAGTTTAAGCTTTTATAATAAAATTGAATCAAATTACCATATAATGTATTACAAAAACTACATTTTATCAGCTGTTTGTTAGTGTTCCAAACTTAACAATCTTCAAAGAATCCTTTTCAAAATTAAATTGTTCAAATATTGTGTATCTATTAGTTTTTTCTTTTTTATCATATACATAAGTATTAAGTTTTGAAAAATAAAAACAGCCACCATTTTTAATCGTACAAAGTTAAAGCTTAATAATCTATACCAAATTGGGTTTTAATATTCCTAATATTTGTACCTAGTTTGAATTATGTAAATGTGAATTATGTCCGAGATATGATAAATTATGTAAAAAAACATTTAGACAGGCAGACAAAAAAACAAAGTATTTGGACAAATAGTTATAGGAAATGTTTTCTTAGCTTTCGTGTACATAACCATATCCCCAAGTCGTGGTGGTTTTTTTTAGAAAGACCCTGTATAACTATATATTACAGTTATATTTAATTATTGTTATCATATAACACTGATCATGTCGTCCTGATTACGCTATAATAACGACATATTTAAATTATCTAGGTAGCCAATATCCTGGAATTGATTCGTGCAATAAACAATTTCTCTAATTGGACAACAGAAGAAAAGGGTGTCGGTACAATTGAACAAAGGAGCAACATGTTTTTAGGTTAGTAATACGTCATCATAATAAATGGCCTCCTAAAATGTTAGGTTACGTTTGCTTTTTCCCCACTCCTTACTATACTAGAATGTTGTAATATACAAACTTTACTCACCACTTCACATAGCACGCAATGCTGTGAATGGACGTCACTTTAAAAATATTTCTGTGTCCAGTGGTTTAATGTGTGTGCAATATTTGATGCACATTTCTAACATAATATTTTAATGTTAAATTTTCAATTGTACAAGTCTTTCGTTAAATAAATGATAGAAAATATCTTGCAATATTGTTAATATATTTATTATATTCACAATAACGATTGAGATAAAATATATCTGTTTTAGCTGCAGCCATCCGTTTCGTTCTTAATGTGACGTGGGTTTTGGTTGGCTTCATGCTCATATTAGCAGTTATAATGGTAAATTTGATTTTATCAACTATATTTTGACGACAGTTTTACATATTGAAATATAATTCATTCATTAAAACGTTTTTCCTTGCTGGACAGCCTATTGATATTATGGCAAGTGTCGTACACAACTTAAAGTCTTAAGCTTATTATATTACATTTTTATAGTTGAATATGTTAGTAAGATACATCTAATTTGAAATTATTACGAAAAAAATAAACGTCATTTATTATGATGAAAATTTAGCAGTGTATTAGAAAAATATTAACCTATTATAAAAAACATTTGTAGATAAGTGTAAGTTATATCAAATCAAGGCTATAGAGAATATCTTTCAATAATTAGATAAATAATTTAAATTACTTAATTGTTTTCATTGATTATTAAGGAACTGGCCATTGAGGATATGGCTATTAAATTGGTGATATTGTAAATTAATAATTTTAGTTTTTTTTCTAAGAAAAGTGAAGTGAATATTACGAAAGCTTCACTCCATTAGATATAGCCTAGACACTAAATATAGCCAAACAGTAAGTCCAACCAAGGGATTTGTGAAATCCAAATCATGTAGGTCTCACACCTACCTCCCAACTTGGTGATTATAACTAAGCCAAGTGTCCAGGCCAGTATATGACATAGGAGAAGTGTGAACAAACCTTATCACCTACAATTCTCATATCCTCAATATTATGGAGTAGATGGGCTGTATAATACTATGTCTAGCTATTAAACTAGTATATAAATAGACAAAGTGTTTGAGTTTACAAAAACACTATATATTGATCAATATTCTTCACGTAAAATTGAATTGAATAAAGGAATCTAAAGATGTGACATTTCTCAAATATAAAGTTTCTCACAAAATTCTGGTCTATCCATCTAGACTGACAACTTAAGTTGATAAATAATCAATGAAGAAGAGTCGAAGCTTTAAATTTATGTATTCTTTAGAATATTAATTATTTTATGAATACACCAACATCTATTCAATTTCAAAATACTTTAAAACAAGTTTAACAATAATGAGGAATAACATAATATATAATTATATACAAAAATATACTTCATACTTTTTTTTCTGTAGTAAATTCAACGTGAATACTTTTTATCAATTTTATGAACTGTATGAGGAATTAAATTCCAAAGAATTGATTATTGCTTTTATCTCACCTATTTAACATACAGTTTTCAATTGACTAATGACTTCTATTATTATGTAAATTTGTTAATAGAAAACTTTAATAAGGATTAAATTGGAGACACGCTGGTCGAGTGGTCTAAGGCGTGAGAACTTTCTACTTGAATTAGAAGTAGCATAGTTCGAATCCTGGCCTTGACTGATAGTTTTTATCACTAATATTCACCTCGTACTGTACTGGTTCCCTCCCTTACTATGTCTGATAACTTCCCTGCACAATTAAATAGTGTATTAATAATTTAGTGTTTTTTCATAATGTAGTTGTAGATCCATTCTCCATGATTTTGTTGTAAGCGTTGAATTGTTGTATGGTGTTTCAGTTTAGTAAAATTTATATTTGAAAATTATAAAAAACCACTGTTTGTTAGACTTCGCTACAACAAAATTACTAATCATTAAATAAATATTAAGTAATTTTCGTGGAGAAAGTTAAAAAATAATTTTTATTAAAATATCATTTTCTTCTTTCCTTTCAGAAACGATCAAACTGGTTGACTTACATTCTTGTGTTTGTTATTGTGAGCAGCTCCGTTATCCTCTTATTTGGCATGATACACTTTATATTGTCCCCAAACATTATGGCTCTGATAATTTTTGTTACTATTTTTGGTAAGTTTAGTAGAATACGTTAATATCATATATTACATGTATTTTCTTTTTCAAATTTATAACTATTATGTTTGTCGAGGATGATTTATTGATACAAAGATGAAAAATACTGGACAAATTTGTTTAAAATAAATTTCAAGTTATGGAGTTGGGGTTATGGGGGGTTATGTGAGGTCATGAAGAAAGTCAACGCTTGTTAGTTTTATATACCCCATGAGAGGTTGTATCAAATCACACAGATCCAAATATGTCTCTACGTGTCTTTCAAATTTTGATAGACTAATAATACTTGGGAGTTACTTGTATAAAATATTATTGCTGGAAAGAAGTGAATTCCTGCTGTTTTACTAACAAAACCTAGACAAAGCCTGGACTAAAACACTTTTTCTTAAGCTCATTTCGATAACTTTTAGTGACATAAGATCGTCATAGTATTTTACTTTAATGAAGACAGGTAAGTTTTAAGGTGGACAGGATTTTAATTGTAACTTAGTATATTTTTTAGTGTATATATTTTTTTGATGAATTTTTGAATACTATATACATAGTTCTAAAATTAAACTAGTTAAAATAGTTCTAAAATTAAGTAAAATTACTCAAAAATGAAATAGCAATGGTTAAAACAGTATGGCAAATTATAATTCTATAAAATATTCAAAACTAAATAATTATTTTGATAATTAATAATTAACTATACCTCACGATCCTGCATTTTCCAATAATCTTTCTTACGACTTTATTGTTAGTTTTTTAATAAGATATTTGATAAACTATATTGTTTAAAATATACTTACATATCAGTAAAAGAGCTTAGGGTGTTTTTTATGTATCTAAAGGGCATTTTTTACAAGCTTTTATTTCCAGACAAAATAATATGTCGTACATACAACTTTCATTAAGTTTAACATAAATTAACTATTCAACGTTGTCCATAACTTTATATTATTTGTGCTAATAAAGAGCTTTCAAATTAAAGTCCGTTTAAAACGTTGTTGGTTATTAGGCCCTATTAGTTAAAAAAAAAAAAAAAAACAGTTTTTGCCACATACGACTGAAGTTTGATTTGCAGCCTATATTTGATAAAAAAAAAAAAAAAATTATATATATATATATATATATATATATATGTGTGTGTATGTATATATACATGTTAATTACTGATATTTTTAATTTTCTGGTAAACGTATATTCATCCTTAATTTATGCATTTATTTTAATTTACATCTCTTGATTTAATAGGTAACATTACGATATTTCATTTCAGTGTTATTCATATACTTAAGCCTGGTAATTTGGAGTTTTAAATGCAACCAGAATGACTTAAGCCAAGATAAAGACATCGCTTCCGAAACGTGAAATATACTGGTAAATGTTTACATTTATTGAACTTGAAGGATTTTAAACAATATTAAATGTCACAATCAACTGTTAAATTGCCTTACTTTATTGTCTGTATCAGCTTTTGCTATTTAAACAGAATCTTTCAAAACTAATATAAAACCATACCATTAATTTTTAAGGTGCTCATTATTATATTATAATTATATAATAATTTATATTTTAGTTATGAAGATAAATTATGTTAATAACTACTTGTTTACCTATGCTTTGCTAAGGGATAGTTATATTTTTAGAGTTTTCACAATTTTTAATTTTAGTAAGCATAACAGCATTTTACAACATGTTTCATTTATTTTGTTTTTATTAACAACTAACTGATTATTAAATAAACAAATTCAATAAGTCAGGAATACTACCATTGAAACTTTTTATGTCAGTGGTGTTAAGCTTACTCAGGTGTAAAAATAATTTCAAAAACTATTTCACGGACTCAACAAATTTTCAAAGGATCATGAAGTTAAGTGGATCGGTGTAGTATTTTATAAAAGATTAAGGGACAGAGAGATTTTTTTTTTTTAGCTACTAAGAATTTAGCAATTTATTTAGTTAAATATAAATAAGCTAATTAAAAAAAACTTCGACCTGAGTTTCAATAGAATATAAATTTTACTTGTGCTAATAACTATGGTTTGATAATTAATTATTACTACTAGTATTTGTTTTGTCAAAGACTGATGTTATAGTTAAAATATAAGTAATTATCAATATTAAACTCTTACATGAGTGTATTTTACCAACACTATTATCCTTGTATTAGTTTAAATTCATATGTGTAATAACAACACAGAGTTTCATGTTACATGAGGTGCTTATCCGTTTTATGTTGTATTGCAGTAAACATTTTGAAGTCTCCAGCATTTTTATGGAATGTTGATTTTTTTATTTTACTTATACTTCACGTGAGTAAGTACTTATAAATACTTTTCATAAGTATAATTTTGTTAGATTGATTATACTTATGAAAAAAAATTAGATTGATAGTTTTTAAATAAAGGAGTTCTGGTATTTTATTTATTTATTTATTTTTTTTATTTATTCATAAGACGCCGATAGTCAAGATATGGGCAAATATGGATTTCGAATGAGTGTGATGAGTCTTTAGATGAGTGAATGTTGTCATTGTTACAACCTAAGGCCGACTATTCTGTAGAAAGTGTTATTAATTAATAGCCCAATGACAAATGAACAGCCGATGGTTATCAGCTGATCCTTCTCAAAATCTATTGACTCTGATTGGGATCGAACTGAGAACCTTTAGCACATGAGGCTGGGATTGAACCAACTATTTTATGAACTTCCGAGCATGGTAAATTTATTGTAGATCTTTTACTGATTCGTATATATAGGTATCATCAAAAAAGTTTAACTTATAAATTGAACAGTACCATATTTGAAAGAAGTTCAGTATTTATTACATTGACATTCTTTTTTAAAGAAAACACTACAAATAGATCCATAAGACTATTGGCTAACTTGATACATCTATAAAATAAATCTCGTGTAAACATAATTGCGCATACACGATCGGACGCTTTCGGCTGGTTTGATGATAGTTCGGAA